>CM034349.1:117088797-117688797 GCA_019925275.1 Mytilus edulis
TAAAACATTAAGATATTTCAAAAGATCATCAGGTTGTTTTTCATCAGCATTCAGTTAATTCAGACAAACATTAAACAGGACTTATGACAAAAGGAGTCATTTACAAATCTTCCAGTGATAAAATAAGCTAGTTCTAAGCAATCACATGTATTGTAAGTCTTTCATGACTACTGTGGATTCATCTATTTTCATGGGTATCAATTTTTGTTGATTGAGGAAAACTAACACTTTCGAGAATATTCAATTTTGAGGTTTTGCTAGTCTACATACCAGCCTATAAAAAATTTCTAATTTGTTGAAAGTTTTAATAAGTGGTTTCCCGGTACCATGTGTACCCATGAAATCCACGAAAATTAGTATCCAATGAAAAATAACGTTTCCACTATAATTCATCTTGACTTTTATTGTAATTGGTTTAGGTATCCACCAGATAAGTATCCAGTACTTGCTTTGAGAGGTGCTCCAGCAGCCTTTCCTGTGGCAGAAGAAGATGTTCCTTTACAAAAATATATACAGTGGTCAGATAAGATACAGGACGAAATAGATCATCATATCCACAAACTGTTTAATAATGACCCATATGTTGGTATACATCTACGCAATGGAGCAGATTGGGTAATAATATGTTTGTATTACTGGATATTAGAAAGTTTGTTAGTAATGACCTAGTATGGCCATCACATGATCAATGTTCTAAGATAATTTTATTTCTTTTCTCCATTACAAAATCAAAGGAACATTTAAGAACAACATAATGATGCTATCAACTTCCAAGTCAGCAAAAACTGCAGAAATTTTTACTAGGCATATACTGGAAAGTAAACATCAGTATGTTGATGATGTTTTGTTATATAAAAAAATGAAAGATCCTCTATGAATAAATCAAATGTTGTTAAGAATAAAAGATAAATATGACTGCCAGTGCCCAATACTTTTCATAATTGTCAGTTTTCTCTGTTTTTTTCTGAAACTTGGCTCATAGGCATGGCTTTTCAAGTTTTATATAACTTATAATTTGTAGACAATTTACAAAAAAAATATATTTATTGTTTGGTATGCATAGGAATAATGCCATATACCATCTTAATGCACCTCTAGTCTTCTCTGAAATTTTGTTTTGGCCAATCTGTACAAAATATATTTATTCTATGGCTATTTGTGCATAGACTGTTCTATATATTTAAGTTCCAAATTACAGATCAAATTAAAACTTGCACACAGATGCAAATCTTAATTTTATATAGTCATTTACAAAATTTCCTCCCCCCAAAAAATTTGAAAATTCTTGACTGTTGCTTGCTACCTTACTATAGAGAGCTGTATGTAAATTAATGAGTTCATGAAAAGATGTTATACTTGTCTTTTGCATGAATACCAAGTAAGCTCTATTTTTTATATGATTTCAAAGGGGTACTTTTTATCTATTTTTATTCTTATTCTTTTTCTTCATAAGCAATAAAACAAAATGGAAGAAAACTGCAGGTGTTTTTAGAAAGCCAAATTGTGTCGGTTGCTCACTTACTATTTATTGCTGTTCAGCAATAGTTTGCTTTATGGTTTATTGTAGAGTTTCATATGACCTTGACATAAGTTGAATGCTCTCAAGATTTAGGATTATGTCTTGTGTTAAAAAGCTACATGAAATTTCAGCAATATTATTAAAAGTAAATAGATCTGCTTGAAGGAATCTATCAGGTAGACTAGTCAGTTGATATTGAGTTAAAAAAAACACACACACTATCTAGAAGACAATCTACCCTAAATAAACGTTTGTTTGTTTTATAGGAAAGAGCATGTGAACATGCTAAAGATCAGATGAGATATATGGCATCACCACAATGTCTTGGGTATAAAAATTATGAAAAAACTACCAGCAAATCTTTGTTATCCATCCACAACAGAAGTTTTAAGGTAAAGTACCATAAAATGTTTTTTTTTATTTATGAAATTTTATCAGCTTTTAGAACTCATTGAAATGTATATATTGACACTATGATATATATGTTGCATTTTTACTATCAGAGCTACAATAAATTAAAAATAGATCTATAAATTATAAAATGCACATAAGAAGTGAAAAACTAATGAATCCCTTCCTACAGTTTTGTTTAGAAGTGATGTAACAAAATAAATAATCAAAAATGAATATGGTCACCATTCAATTTTTAAGTAAGATAAAATACAAAATGCCTGTACCAATATGATAGTTGTTGTCCATTCGTTTGATGTGTTTTGTTATTTGATTTTGCCATTTGATTGGGGACTTTCGTTTTGAATTTTCCTCAGGTTCTGTTTTTTTACCAGTCTTTATTGAGATTGGAACTAGAATACATGACCACAGATTAGATGCACCACTGACTTTAAATCTTTTACTTGATCAGTGAATCTTGAAATCAAGGTTCTTGTAAACAGTTCTCTTCATAATAAACATGTTTACTTAGTTTCAAATTGATGTTAAACCACCAAAGTTCAAATGGTAACCTACTTATACCAAAACTTTATCATGGTATTGGACTGACAGCCTAACAGACAGAGGGATGTACACGCACACACACACCAGAAAAAAAACATTATGACCCTCTTCAAAATCTGTTTGTCATGATGCAAAATAGTACTTTTGATATATTTCATACATCACTCAAACTTAAATGATTATGAAATCAAACCCAAAAGAAGTCCCCCTGTATTTTTTCATGTTATTAATACAGAATTTTTTTTTGTAATTTTAAACAAAATTCTTTCAACAAAATTTCAAGAAATTCTAAATTTTAAGTATAGCAATTTGTTTTTATTAAATTTCTTATGTTCATAAAAATCAGAAATACTGCTCAATGATGTTCACTCAACCATAAAGCAAATATACATTCTTTATGTTTTAGAATAATCAAAACCTATTCTCATTTTATCTTATTTCAGACTTACCAAAAAAGTTGTTGAAGAAACTAAAGTAAAACATTTATTCATTGCAACAGACCAGAAGAATTTAATGAATGAATTAAAAGGAGTTTTAGGTTCAGAAGTAAGCTATTTATCTTTATCTTACTTTTATCTCTGGATATGTATCAACCAACAATTAATTCTTTACAATATCAACAATTTGGCCCAAGGACACAGTTATTTCGTAGTGCATTTCTTTTAGACAATAAATTCAAATCGCACCTGCTCTTTCTCAAAAAGATTTTGACAGTAGGTACTACTAGTGGGACAAATATAATCAAATTTATAGAAACTTCCACCAGCTCTTACTCAAAATATTGACAATTCTGTGTTAAGGTGGTCTAAAATTCAGTTTTACAGCTTCCGACGTAATGAAATTTTGACCTTTTTTAACCTGACCAAATCACTACATCAAGATTCAGCACCCAAATTTTTATAACATGTAATTACATCCCCCTACTTAATATTTCATGCATTAAATATCAAGAAATAAATTGGGAAAGTGTATCAAATAAAAAATGCAAGATATACACTGTCCATAGTAGGGACTATATTCGTAGACAACGAAAACCAAAGGGCGATAACTGTGTCCTTGGACCATTTACATTAATAATTTTTAGTATTATACAATTATAGCCTTTGTATGAGGTCGATACGAGGTTATATCGACCTGAGAGAAGCATATTGACTGAGGACGAAGTCCGAGGTCGATATGCTTCTCTAGGTCGATATAACATCGTATTGACCTCAACCAAAGGCTACAATTGTTATATTATTAATCAACAACTATTGCATGAACAATGTAAAATTGGGGATTTCTAGAATGTATTTTTAGTAACATGCTGTATGCCTGTGCAATATGCTGTTTTTTACCTACGAAAAGCTGAACACAACAGTATTGGTGTGCAATCTGAGTAAATACAAATGTACATGTGATCAAGTTTTAACGAATCACAAATCCTTAAAAATATTCGATTAATAATATTGAGTGATATTCCAGAAAAGTTATATTAGCGGTAGATTGATATAAAAAAAGATATGGAAAATGAATTTTTAACCCTGTCTTTCTTTTTATGTCATTCCCAAGCTAGAAAAAGTGTGATCAGTTATAAAAAAAGACGAGTAATTGGAAAAAGTCGTTTACCAGAGTGGTAGGCATCAACTTAATCTGAAAAGCCTTTTTAGTTCAAACACTGCAATAATTCTTGAATGGCTCTTTGTGGAATTATTATATCTCAGAGGAGTTTAAAAGATATTTCTCTCATTTATCAGCTTTTTGTCAAATGTATAAATCTCCATTCAAAATGTTTAATGGAGGTGCAATTATGAAAATTCATATACTGTGAAAGTACTTTAATTTGTGGGTATCAACTTTCGTGGCTTGAGCAATATTTACATGTTCGTGGGTTTTTAAATTTGTGGATTTTAGTTTTCTAAAAAAATAAAAATTGAAAATTAAAGCCTTTAGAAACGAAGTTTACAAATAATCTGGATTAAAGGAAATTGCAAAGTAAACATTGACCCAGTAAATCGTAGTGATAACACTAATTAACCTATGATAAAGTGATCAACAGATTAAAGACCATCAAAGGTGTTTATTAGGCCATAAACATGTCACCTTAAGAAAACAGTAACATAAACAAATGCTATAAACATATCTTGAATTGTCAAATAATTCTTCTTATCAAAATCAATCCCAGCATGAAATTATTATTTCCCATATGTAGAGAACTTTGAGGATATAAAATGAACACTTTATCATTCAAGCATATCAATACCAGAAATCTGACTTTCATCAATCAAAAATATTTTTTAACAGAATTAAAAGATCAAAAGTTGTACAGTTTAGGTTATAAAGATTAAATGGGTATAATCCTGCATGCGGTTGTAGTTCTGTGACTGCTATTAAAGTATTCTCAGATTTGGCGTTATTCTATATATTCTCTAGATCATATCAGTAGTCAAACCTACCGATAGGGATCTTGATTTGGACAATGGTTGTTTTATTTCATTGGACACTTAAATTCGTAGATAAAGTCATCCACAAAAACCATGAAAATTGATACTCCACGAATAAAAGTTCTTTCACAGTATTGAAAATTTACATTGAATGCTTGCTTCAAATCCCCTTCCCCCCAAAAAAATACCAAATTTGTTTTCTCAATGTTCTAATAATGAATCAGCAATTATTATTATACCCCACGCAACGAAGTTGCGGAGGGTATAATGTTTTTGACCCGTCCGTCCGTCAGTCCTGTTTCTTGTCATCTCAACTCCTCTCAAACCACACAATAGAATTTCACGAAACCTTTTCAGATAATAAGGACATACTATGTAGTTGTGCATATCGACGGGAAATTGCGATTCAATTTTTTTTCTAGGAGTTACGCCCCTTTGAACTTATTTACTTTAATGTACTACTGCAACAGTTTGTCATCGCAACTCCTCTCAAACCACACAACAGAATTCCATGAAACTTTGTAGATAATAAGGACATACTATGTAGATGTGCATATCAACAGGAAATTACGGTTCAATTTTTTTTCTAGGAGTTATGCCCCTTTGAACTTATTTGCTTCAATGTACTTCTGCAACAGTTTGTCATCTCAACTCCTCTGAAAACACACAACAGAATTTCATGAAATTTTGTAGATAATAAGGACATACTATGTATATTGACAGGCAATTATTATTCAATATTTTTTTTTATACAATTTTTTTTCTTATACTTATTTAATTTCTGCAATGACAATGTGGGGACGTGGGGTATGTGAGCGTGCTCACTAAGGTTCTTTAATTTTTTTCTGTTTTTTTTTCTTTTTCAGATCAACATTGTCCATTTAGATCCACATCTTCCTATTATAGACATTGGAATATTACAGAAATCTGAGCATTTTATAGGAAACTGTGTGTCATCCTTTACTTCATCTGTTACCAGAGACCGACTAGTAAAGGAAAAACCAACATCATTTTGGGGATACAGCTGATTGACTAGTCATCAAAACAATTCTGTTTAACATTCCAAAATCTATGGAACATTCTCCATCCTTATGCAATACTACTATGCAACTGTGCTCTTTCATGATAGACATCATATTCATGCTGATTTGCCTATTTATTTATTCGTCCATCTATTTTTATATGATTTATTATTTCTAATGTCAAGCATATCATTGAATTGAACCACTTGAAATTTATTAACAAATTTGTATGAAACTCATGCCTTTTATATGTTTGTCCTTTTAGGCTTTAAAGGGAAACTTTGGGATTTTTTACTTATCATCTTAATATGTTTTTCATAACATAAAAACATATTCACCAAGTTTGATTTTTTTATGTACACAAATTAAGAAAAAATTTGAAGATTATTAATTTCATTCTGAAAGGGGCATGCCAGGAGTGAAATTAATTTCATTCAAAAAGAACTTTAGTGATCTTTGTTTAATTTATTTACCATTATCTAGACTGTTGAGGATTTAGAACTTGACATATTTTTTTAATTTTTTATTTGCAAGTCAATATGTTAACCTCTAGTTGTCATGTCTGGTTTTATTTTGGGTTGCTGTGCCAGTCAAGTATACCTCGTGACATCATACTATTTATAATTTAATTATATAATAAGATATGTAATTTTCAAACATATTTCAAAGTTTGAAAGACTTATTGTTTTGCCCAGAACATAAATGATGGTGCAATCAGGGTTTTTGTTTGTACATTGGGTTATTTTAAGGGACACTTTTGGGGGCCAAAAGAAAGGAGGAATTTCCTATAGAACCCTATGGAAATATTTAAATAATTATAACTTGAAAACGGTTAGTGATACACTGAGAATCTTCAGGAATGACCATTGAAACATATGGATTACTTTCAGGTCAAACAGTCAATGGTTACTTATTGACATTTTTTTACCCAATTTTCACAAAATACTTAAAATATTGGAAAATCTTTTTAAGTGAAAATACTCTACATGATAAAGCAAATTGATGACAAATTGAATAAATAATAATAGAGTTCTCAGGGCTTGATACTTATGGGGACTTTGACTCTGTTGCAATTATTTCTTGCGTAACATGATTTTTTGTTATTTAATATACTATTGCTATAGTGTGCAATCTAGTTTCTCTTGCAAAGGAGTAGGTTCAGTAAGACCCCTTTTTGGCCCCAAAATATAGCAGTTTTAAAAAATTATGAAAATGTAATCTTAAAGCTATATTTTGGAAAGTAAAATGCTTCTGCTTCATAAATATGAGCTGTTTTTGACCATACAATGCACAAATGACGTGTTTTAGCATCATTAAGTCATGCTAAATTACTGAAATCTTCAAAATTTTAGCATTTTGGTTAATTTTTAGACGGTTTCCATCTAAAATGAAAGTGGCTGCATTCGTGTTCATTCATAATATTGAAATGTAAGTTGTATTTGATAATAATACAAAACATATATAAAGGTTGAGGATGAACACGGATGCGGCCACTTTCATTTTTTACAAAAACCATCTGAAAAGTGACGGTTTTTGGCATATTTGATAGATTTTTCATATTTTAGCTTGAATCAGAGCGTTTTTAATGACTAAATTAGTTAAAATCTTACACATCAACTAATCGAATCAATTGAAATAGACACTTAAGTGTTTAAAAAGTCTCCAAAAACTTTTGTTAGATGAACCTGAAATTTGAGGCCAAAATCGGCCCTTACCGGACCTACTCCTTTGTATTCCTCCTATACTCAATAACATTGATTATGTGTGATAAATAGGTTAACTTAAAAATGAAAATCATGAGTATAATTTGATACTTTAATCTTCCAACAAAGTGGTAGCAATTATATATGCATCATTAATTTAATATTTTAGTGTTGAATGTTGATTTTGAAGTTTTCAAAACGTAATATTGATTTATAAATGTTTAAAATTTACAACATATCGATTTTAGAAAGATTAGAACTTGTTTTAAATCTTTACTTAGGCACCGACCTCCCTAACAACATGACAGGTTAGCTACTGTTAGTAAATGTACTTTTAAAATTATAACAAACCAATGCATTGTTTATTAGTTAATTCCCCATCAATCATTATGTCTATTTTAGTCATTTGAATTTTTATTAGAAGTGAATATATATTTTTGCAATCCAGAAAGAATCCATATTTCAATAAAATAATTTTTTTTAAATGTTGAAAAGGAAATTTTCAATGCCCTGTGTTGAAAAATACTTAAAAAAAATTATCAAAAGGCACTTCAACTTAATCTTCAATGTCATATATAACCTCTTTTTCAACTTACAAAATGCCCCAAAACAACATTTTTAGATTAATTTTTTTGACATTTTAAAGTTCTTAGCTGTTGGTCCAGATTTTATGTCTTACACGGATAGTTTGTAACATTTACTAGAAGAATTTTTGATTTGCATTTTTTTTTGATTTTTTTGAAACATGTTCAGAACAGGCAACATTATTTGGATAAGATATAAACTGCAGTTTATATAAAATTGCGTAAATTAAGAGACCCATATTATTTAATTTGAGCTTATTTTATCCTCATACTGGAAAAGCATATTTCCTTCTAAAGACCTGCTGTCAGTATTGCAATTTTCAGCAACAGTGCTTTATTAATGTTCATTTTCCCCCACAATACCATAATATGAAATTATTCCAACTACTCATCTAATCTTTCCATGAGTGATTTCCATCACTTTGATTGATATATTAGATTCTAATCATTAAATGAAAAAACTGAATAAGAGTAAAAAAAATGCTGTTGAAAATATTTAAAAACAAAACTCTTGACTTTTATGTGCATTTGTGTTGCATCATTACTAAGAGATTGAAATGTGAGACGATAACGTATAGCTGGTTATTTCTGCGGGTGTAAAATTTCATGATTTTCATTAAATAAGGTTTACAAAATATTTTGGCATTATTATCAATGCCTTTGTATTGCACTTTTAAATTGGCCGAATTTATTTATGCGATTTGATTCCATCGGTGAAAATAAGCAAAAATTTACTCACTATACAGTGTGTATTACAGTCTTTGCATTTGGCATATACCAAAAGTGCTAGGACATTAAGCAAACATCAATCAACCAATTAATTAATGGTAATACAAATAAATGGTGACAGTCTTAATTTCTACCTTCCAGCATCAATAATTTGGTTTCTGAAGAAAATCTTTTGAGCCATTAGGAATACCTTTGTCAAACTTGACTTGATAATGCCCCATAAGAAGAATAAGATAACTACTTATTTTTGGGTCAAAGAGATTGTCTTTGGAATCATATGTTAATGATGCCCCATGTGGTGAGGAAGACCCCTATTAGTTTAGGGGTTGGTAGGATAAAGGTCACAACAGTTATAGACAGACCGAAATTTAGGCAAGGTACCGGTATTAGTTTCTTGATTCTATGCTTTTAGTACTCTTTGGGATGGAGAGCCATACATCAGATATTTACCATGGTTAAAAATTCACCTCCGATTAAACAAGACCTTTTGTTTAAGGTCAAAAGTCCAGTTTACAGCAGCAATAAATAGACTGAAATTAGGGCAAATATTACAAATCTTTTAGATCACAACTTGGCTTATGCACCAATGGTGTTTCTATGGTTTTAAAAATTTAATGTTGTGTAATTACATTGTTGCATGTTTGCCATGTTTTAGGCTTAAAATCTTTTAAAGGAGAAGGTTCATTTTAGTTTTTAGTTGCCAAAAAAATTTAATCAACATTTACTAATTTGAACTTTTAGGAATTTTCAATCATGTAAATATTTGTTTATGTGTAAAGCTATCATTTGACTGGTGTACTGTAAAAAATCAGTTAAAAATATGAGCAATTGAAATGTAGAATGTTTACATGAAATCCTGTTGTAAACTAATTTTTGTTGAGCCTGCAACTTTTGTTGCAGAAAGCTTGACATAGGGATAGTGATCCGGCAGCGGTGGTGTTAGCTAACTTCTTAAAAGCTTTACATTTAATAAGGTGGAAGACCTTTGTATATGGACAATGATGGATGCCTTATGTTACGAAGTTTCCGTCAGACACATGTATAATGTCCTTGACCACATTTTCATGATTCAGTGACTACTTGAAAAAAAAGTTAAGATTTTTTGTAATGTTAAATTCTCTCTTATTATAAATAAAGGCAACAGTAGTATACCGCTGTTCAAAACTCAAAAATCCATGGACAAAAAACAAAATCAGGTAATTAACTAACACTGAGGGATAGTAATAGGATAACTATATTTAGTATGTGCGTACCTTGCAAGGTCCTCATGCCGTCAGACAGTTTTCACTTGACCTCAACCTCATTTCATGGATCAGTGAACAAGGTTAAGTTTTTGTGGTCAAGTCCATATCTCAGATACTTTAAGCAATAGGTCTAGTATATTCGGTGTATGGAAGGACTGTAATGTGTACATGTCCAACTGCAGGTGTCATCTGACCTTGACCTCATTTTCATGGTTCAGTGGTTATAGCTAAGTTTTTATACGACCGCAAAAATTTTAATTTTTTGGTCGTATATTGCTATCACGTTGGCGTCGTCATCATCGTCGGTGTCGTCGTCCGAATACTTTTAGTTTTCGCACTCTAACTTGAGTAAAAGTGAATAGAAATCAATGAAATTTTAACACAAGGTTTATGACCACAAAAGGAAGGTTGAGATTGATTTTGGGAGTTTTGGTCCCAACATTTTAGGAATTAGGGGCCAAAAAGGGCCCAAATAAGCATTTTCTTGGTTTTCGCACTATAACTTTAGTTTAAGTGTATAGAAATCTATAAAATTTTGACACAAGGTTTATGGCCACAGAAGGAAGGGTGAGATTGATTTTGGGAGTTTTGGTTCCAACAGTTTAGGAATTAAGGGCCAAAAAAGGGCCCAAATAAGCATTATTTTTGGTTTTCGCACAATAACTTTAGTATAAGCAAATAGAAATCAATGAAATTTTAACACAAGGTTTATGACCACAAAAGGAAGGTTGGGATTGATTTTTGGAGTTGAGGTCACAACAGTTTATGAATTAGGGGCCAAAAAGGGGCCCAAATAAGCATTATTTTTGGTTTTTGCACCATAACTTTAGTATAAGTAAATAGAAATCTATGAAATTTAAACACAAGGTTTATGACCATAAAAGGAAGGTTGGGTTTGATTTTGGGAGTTTTGGTCCTAACAGTTTAGAAATAAGGGGCCCAAAGGGTCCAAAATTGAACTTTGTGTGATTTCATCAAAAATTGAATAAATGGGTTCTTTGATATGCCGAATCTAACTATGTATGTAGATTCTAAATTTTTGGTCCCGTTTTCAAATTGGTCTACATTAAGGTCCAAAGGGTCCAAAATTAAACTTAGCTTGATTTTAACAAAAATTGAATCCTTGGGGTTCTTTGATATGCTGAATTTAAAAATGTACTTAGATTTTTAATTATTGGCCTAGTTTTCAAGTTGGTCCAAATGGGGGTCCAAAATTAAACTTTGTTTGATTTCATCAAAAATTGAATAAATGGGTTCTTTGATATGCCAAATCTAACTGTGTAGGTAGATTCTTAATTTTTGGTCCAGTTTTCAAATTGGTCTACATTAAGGTCCAAAGGGTCCAAAATTAAACTAAGTTTGATTTTAACAAAAATTAAATTCTTGGGCTTATTTGATATGCTTTATCTAAATATGTACTTTGATTTTTGATTATGGGCCCAGTTTTCAAGTTGGTCCAAATCAGGATTCCATATCAAGTATAGTGCAATAGCAAGAAATTTTCAATTGCACAGTATTGCACAATAGCAAGAAATATCTAATTGCACAATATTGTGCAATAGCAATTAATTTTTAATTGGAGTTATCTTTCTTTGTATAGAATAGAAGTTGATAATATATGTTGGAAATTTGCCAGACATGACTATGATGTCATTTTCTATTTTTATTTGCCAATAACTTTATGTAAATAACTTCATTGGAAATTTGCCAATATAAAATGTTGCTGATGAAGCTTTTTTTCCTTATCTTATCTAAAATGTGTTTAGATAATGTATGTTGGACATTTGCCAGACATGACTATGATGTCATTTTTTTTTTATTTGCCAATAACTTTATGTAAATAACTTCATTGGAAATTTGCCAATATAAAATGTTGCTGATGAAGTTTTTTTTATTGTTTTATACAATAAACAATGTATATTCACTTTTACTACCAACCAATCTTTACCATTCAGTGATAACAAGCACTTTATTTTACATTTTAATATTTTATGATGTATTTAAAAGAGTAGTTATTGTTGCAAACTCCATTAGAAATTTGAATTGATATCAGTTTTGGAAAAAGGGAAACGGGGATGTGAAAAAAAAAGGGGGGGGGGGGTTTAAATTTTTCTCATTTCAGATTTCATAAATAAAAAGAAAATTTCTTCAAACATTTTTTTGAGAGGATTAATATTCAACAGCATAGTGAATTGCTCAAAGGCAAAAAAAAACTTTTAAGTTCATTAGACCACATTCATTCTGTGTCAGAAACCTATGCTGTGTCAACTATTTAATTTTAGATTTAAAAAGTTTGAAGAAGAAATCTTTAATTGATTTGTAAAATCTTGACATTTGTTTTGTGTAAAAAAAAACAACATGTAATGTCAAAAATTTGATCACAATCCAAATTCAGAGCTGTATCACTCTTGAATGTTTTGTCCATACTTGCCCCAACTGTTCAGGGTTCGACCTCTGCGGTCGTATAAAGCTGCGCCCTGCGGAGCACCTGGTTGTGTTTTGGTCTGTTTTTTCTTATACTGTATGCAATAGGTCTACTATATTTGGTGTATGGAATGATTGAAAGGTGAACATGTCTAGCTAGAAGGTGTCATCTGACCTTGACCTCATTTTTATGGTTCAGTGGTCAAAATTAAGTTTTTGAGTTTTGGTCTTTTTTTCTAATACTTATTGCAAAAGTTCAACTATATTTGGTATATGGAAATATTTTATGATCTATTTGTCAGTCGCACAGGTTTTATTTGACCTTGAGCTCATTTTCACGGTTCATTGCTCAGTGTTAAGTTTTTGTGTTTTTGTCTGTTTTACTTAACATTTAAGCAATAGGTCAACTATATTTGTTGTATGGAATAATTGTTAGCTATACATGCCTGCCTGGCATGGTTCATCTGACTTTGACCCCATTTTCATGGTTCATTGGTCAATGTTTAGTTTTCTTGGTTAAGTTTATTTGACAGTTGTAATAAAGCTTTATATTTAGGACTATCAACATAATATCAATAATTAGTAGAGAAATCAAGACATTTCAGCGTGGGCACTCTTGTTGTGGTAAGTTGCTGTATTTGTAGTTAATTCTTGTAATGTTTTGTTTATATTAGAATAAATCTGGTATGAGTACTAAGAGTCTTGACTCCTAGGTTTTGTTTAATTTTATTGTATTTTTTATGTTTCCCTTGTTTTCAAGGAATCAATTGAGATTTTTATAATATTATCCTTATGATGTATTAACATAAATTATTAAGTTGTATAGAAACTAACCCATTTGTATGACTAAGACTGATTGATAGGTGGGATTAACTCGACTTTTAGCACTATTGTGCTATTTGGTGCCAGTCAATTTTTATTTGTGGAGGAAGCCGAAATGCCACCGAAAGAATCATGACCTTCAGTAGAAAATATTGACATTCCTAGTCAATAAATATTAGAGTCGACCCCACCTGCTCCATGTAGGATACAAACTCATAATCTCAGTGTTGACAGGCTGGTAATACAATAGTTTAACTACTTGGACCACTGAGCCACAGAGGCCAACTACCCAACATTACCTGGAATATTTTCCTTTCTCATTAAGCTATATGATGTGTGATAACCATACCATGGACATATTTTCCAAGTCTGATCTTACTAATTTACCTACCTAGATTTATATTTCACCTGCAAGTATTTAGAAAAAAGAGAAGATTTTAGGGCTCCACGGTTTAGATCTCATATTTATTTGTCTATGTCGCATCACAAATTGTTTGAAGATATGATAAATATTAAGCTGGTAAATGGACCCACAGGCGCGGATCCAGAGGGGGGATTCCGGGGGTTGGAACCCCCCCTTTTTTTGGCCGATCAATGCATTTGAATGGGAGCATATAGCTGGAACCCCCCCTTTACTCTGGGTTGGGAACCCCCCCTTTTTAAAATGGCTGGATCCGCCCCTGGACCCATAACATGACCTTAGACTCCTTAGTAGTAAATTTAACCAGGTTTGTTTTGTTAACCAACATCTTAGTCTGACATAGTCTTTGAATTTGTAATGTCTGATGTAACTATATTTCAGCAGTATGGTAATGCAGAGATCATCAGTCAATCTACATCTGATAAGATAATTATTGAATATTGTTTTGAGTTTTAAAATATTTATGACTATATTATGTTTACTTTTATTGTTCATTTTTTAATATTGATTAAAAATACATTAAATAAACATAATATTATGCTAATTTTTTTTTTTTAATTTTCAGAATCAAAAAGATTTAAAAACAGTTTAAATGAACACTCAATTTATCATAATGTTATTATTTATCTTTGTGTTACCTAATTATTTTGGCACAGCTTTCAAGATTTTGATACAACTGAAGCCTAAAACAAAACAGGGCAGAACATCTTTTGTTTCTCTATATTTCTGGAAATAAATATTTTACAAGTCACATTTTATGCCCCATCTACAATAGTAGAGGGGCATTTCTACAATAGTAGAGGGGCATTATGTTTTCTGGTCTGTGGCTCTGTTCACCCATCCATTCGTTCGTCTGTTTGTTCGTCCGTCCGTTCGTCCTGCTCCAGGTTAAAGTTTTTGGTCAAGGTAGTTTTTGATGAAGCTGAAGTCCAACCAATTTGAAAATTAGTACCCTTGTTGCTTATGATATGATCTTTCTGCTTTTAAAGCCAAATTAGACTTTTGACCCCAAATTCACAGTCCGCTGAACATAGAAAATGAAAGTGGGAGTTTCAGGTTAAAGTTTTTGGTCAAGGTAGTTTTTGATGAAGCTGAAGTCCAATCAACTTGAAACTTAGTACACATGTTTCCTATAGTATAATCCTTCTAATTTTAATGCCAAATTAGATTTTAACCTGATTTCACGGTCCATTGAACATGGAAAATTATAGTGCAAGTGGGGCATCCGTGTACTTTGGACGGACGCACATAGCCACAAACCAGAAAACATAATGCCCCTCTACTATCGTATGTGAGGCATAAAAAATTGGTAAAGCATATCTAATTTTTAGAATATGCAAGTTTTTCAAAAGAATTAAAAAGATTTATAAATTACAAAATTAAGGTATACAAGTCTATTCAATACAGCAGAGGCGTATTTAGAGGGGAAACAAATTGGTTGATTATAAAGGGAATCACTGAAGCATGACCCGAGCAGATCCCTTCTTAGGCAGTCATTGGGCCCCATATATGAAAATTTCTAGATTCTTCTCTGTACAGTGTAAGATAAGAGGTGGATTTCAAATGATATAAAGTTCAGAGCAAGAAGGAGACTCTGAATTAATTGTCAGAATGTGTTTTGGTTTAATTCACATCTTTTTGTTACACAAATGCAAAATATAACATCAATCTCCAGATTAAGTGTTAATTTAATCATTTAATGAAGGATTCAAAAGTGACATTAACTGGTCATTGTACCTTTCTAAATTTTTCTAAAAAAATCAGCATTAAAGATTATTTCCCCAATTATGGGAAATTTATAGGGAATGTTTGATGAAAACTAATCCTACTTTATTCAAATTTATGAATCAAGTCACTTTTATGTAGGAACTTACAACCATTTACCCCCTTAGGATATCACACAAGTCATTACACCACCAATATCATCTTCACATTAGGATAGCACACTAGCCATTACAGCCCCAATATCATCTTCACATTAGGATAGCACAGTGGCCATTACACCACAAATATCATCTTCACATTAGAATAACACACTAGCCATTACATCAACACAATCATCTTGACATTAGAAAAGCACACTAGCCATTATACCACCAATATCATATTTATATATTAAGAAAGCATACTAGTCATTATACCATCAATATCCTATTTACAATAGGATAGCACACTAGTCATTGTACCACCAATATCATCCTGTCATAAGGAAAGCATGCTAGCCATTACATCACTAATATCATCTTCACATTATGATAGTATACTAGTCAATACACCACCAATATCATCTTGACATTAGGACAATATTAAAACACTAGCCATTACACCACCAATACCATCCTCCCATTAGGAAAACACACTAGCTATTACATAACCTATAATATCTTAACATTAGGATATCACACTAGTAGCAATTATACCACCTATATCATCTCCAAATTAGGATAGCACACTAACCATTACATAACCAATATCATTTTGACATTAGGATATCACACTAGCAATTATACCATCAATACTAGTATTATCTCCAAATTAGGATAGCACCCTAACCATTAAACCACCAATATCATCTGCACATTAGGATAATATACTAGCCATATACCATCAAAATCTTCACAAAAGAATAGCACAATAGCCATTAAAGCCCCAATATCATTCTCACATTAGGATAACACACTAGCCATACACCACCAATATCATATTCACATTAGCAAAGCACACTAGCCATTACACCACCAAAATCATCTTTACAAAGGGAAAGCACACTGGCCATTACATCACTAATATTTACTTCACTTTAGGAAAGCACACTAGTCATCACATCACTAATAGTATTCTTGATATTAGGATAGCACACAAGCCATTACACCACCGATATCATCTTGACATTAGAATAGCATCATAGCCATTACACCACCAATATCATATTCACATTAGGAAAGCACACTATAGATAGCCATTACACCACCAATATCATCTACACACTAGCCATTACACCACTAATATTAACTTCACATTAGGAAAGCACAACAGTCATCGCATTACTTATAGTATTCTTGACATTAGAATAGCACACACACTAGCCATAACACCACCGATATCATTTTGACATTAGAATAGCATACTAATCATTACACCACCAATATCATCTTAACATTAGGACAGCACACTATATATACACCAACAATATCATATTCACATTAGGAAAGCACAATAGCCATTACACCACCAATATCATCTTCATTTTAAGATAACACACTAGCCATTACACCACCAATATCATATTCACATTAGGATAGCACACTAGCCATTACACCACCAATATCATCTTCACATTAGGACAGAACACTTGCCATAACACCACCAATATCATCTTCACATTAGGATAGCACACTAGCCATTACACCACTAATATCATCTTCACATTAGGACAGCACACTAACCATAACACCACCGATATCATCTTCACATTAGGATAGCACACTAGCCATTACACCACCAATATCATCTTCACATTAGGAGAGCACATTAGCCATAACACCACCGATATCATTTTGACATTAGAATAGCACACTAGTCATTACACTACCAATATCATCTTGTCATTAGGAAAGCACACTAATCATTACACCACCAATATCATCCTCACATTAGGACAGCACACTAGATATACACCACCAATATCATCTTCACATTAGGACAGCACACTAGATATACACCACCAATATCTTCATATTAAGATAACACACTCACTAGCCATTACACCACCAATATTATCTTAACATTAGGAAAGCACACTAGCGATCACACCAGTTATATTATTCTTGACATTAGGATAGCACACTAGACATAACACAACCAATATCATCCTTGCTTTAGAATAGACACTAGCCATAACACCACCGATATCAGATTCAAATTAGGATAGCACACTAGCCATACACCAACGTTATTATCTGCACATTAGGATAGCATTCTAGCCATTACACCACCAATATCATCTTGTCATTAGGAAAGCACACTTGTCATTACACCACCAATATTATATTCACATAAGAAAGCACACTAGCCATTACACCACCAATATCATCTTGACATAAGGATAGCACACTAGCCATTACACCACCAATATCATCTTGACATTAGGGAAAGCAAACTAGTCATTACCCAACTAATATAATCTTTACATTAGGATAGCACACTCGCCATTACACCACCAATATCATCTTGTCATTAGGAAAGCACACTAGTCATTACACCACCAATATTATATTCACATAAGAAAGCACACTAGCCATTACACCAGCAATATCATCTTGACATAAGGATAGCACACTAGCCATTACACACCAATATCATCTTCACATTAGGATAGCACACTAGCCAAGACACCACAAATATCATCTTGACATAAGGATAGCACACTAGCCATTACACTACCAATATCATCTTCATATTAGGATAGCACACTCCCCATTACACCACCAATATCATCTTCAATTAGGATAGTACACTCGCCATTACACACCAATATCATCTTGTCATTAGGAAAGCACACTAGTCATTACACCTACAATATTATATTCACATAAAAAAGCACACTAGCCATTACACCACCAATATCATCTTGACATTAGATTAGCATAATAGCCATTACACCACCAATGTCATCTTCACATTAGGATAGCACACCAGCCATTACACCACCAATTTCATCTTCACATTAGGATAGCACACTAGCCATTACACCACCAATATCATCTTCACATTAGGAGAGCACATTAGCCATAACACCAACGATATCATTTGGACAACCATTTATCCCCTTAGGATATCACACAAGTCATTACACTACCAATATCATCTTGTCATTAGGAAAGCACACTAATCATTACACCACTAATATTATCTTCACATTAGGACAGCACACTAGATACACACCACCAATATCATCTTCACATTAGGACAGCACACTAGATATACACCACCAATATCATCTTAATATTAAGATAACACACTCACTAGCCATTACACCACCAATATTATCTTAACATTAGGAAAGCACACTAGCGATCACACCAGTTATATTATTCTTGACATAAGAATAGCACACTAGACATAACACAACCAATATCATCCTTGCTTTAGAATAGACACTAGCCATAACACCACCGATATCAGATTCAAATTAGGATAGCACACTAGCCATACACCAACGTTATTATCTGCACATTAGGATAACAATATTAGCCATTACACCACCAATATCATCTTGTCATTAGGAAAGCACACTTGTCATTACACCACCAATATTATATTCACATAAGAAAGCACACTAGCCATTACACCACCAATATTATCTTGACATAAGGATAGCACACTAGCTATTACACCACCAATATCATCTTGTCATTAGGAAAGCACACTAGTCATTACACCACAAATATTATATTCACATAAGAAAGCACACTAGCCATTTCACCACCAATATCACCTTGTCATTAGGATAGCACACTAGCAATTACACCACCAATATCATCTTCACACTAGGATAGCACACTAGCCAAAACACCACAAATATCATCTTGACATATGGATAGCACACTAGCCATTACACTACCAATATCATCTTCACATTAGGATAGCACACTCGCCATTACACCACCAATATCATCTTGTCATAAGGATAGCACACTAGCCATTACACCACCAATATCATCTTCACATAAGGATAGCACACTCCCCATTACACCACCAATATCATCTTGTCATTAGGAAAGCACACTTGTCATTACACTACCAATATTATATTCACATAAGAAAGCACACTAGCCATTACACCACCAATATCATCTCGACATAATGAAAGCACACTAGCCATTACACCACCAATATCATCTTGACATTAGAATAGTATAATAGCCATTACACCACCAATATCATATTCACATTAGGATAGTACACTAGCCATTACACCACCAATATCATCTTCACATTAGGACAGCACACTTGCCATAACACCACCGATATCATCTTCACATTAGGATAGCACACTAGCCATTACACCACTAATATCATCTTCACATTAGGACAGCACACTAACCATTACACCACCAATATCATCTTGTCATTAGGAAAGCACACTTGTCATTACACCACCAATATTATATTCACATAAGAAAGCACACTAGCCATTAAACCCCCAATATTATCTTGACATAAGGATAGCACACTAGCCATTACACCAACAATATCATCTTGTCATTAGGAAAGCACACTAGTCATTACACCACAAATATTATATTCACATAAGAAAGCACACTAGCCATTTCACCCCCAATATCACCTTGTCATTAGGATAGCACACTAGCAATTACACTACCAATATCATCTTCACACTAGGATAGCACACTAGCCAAGACACCACAAATATCATCTTGACATATGGATAGCACAGTAGCCATTACACTACCAATATCATCTTCACATTAGGATAGCACACTCGCCATTACACCACCAATATCATCTTGTCATAAGGATAGCACACTAGCCATTACACCACCAATATCATCTTCACATTAGGATAGCACACTCCCCATTACACCACCAATATCATCTTGTCATTAGGAAAGCACACTTGTCACTACACTACCAATATTATATTCACATAAGAAAGCACACTAGCTATTACACCACCAATATCATCTTGACATAATGATAGCACACTAGCCATTACACCACCAATATCATCTTGACATTAGAATAGCATAATAGCCATTACACCACCAATGTCATCTTCACATTAGGATAGCACACCAGCCATTACACCATCAATTTCATCTTCACATTAGGATAGCACACAACTCAACACACCATTCATACCATCTTCCCCTTAGGATAACACACTTGCCATTACACCACAAATATCGTCTTCTCATTAAGAAAGCAAACTAACTATTGTACCACCAATAGCCTATTTCCATAAGAATATTTGGTATCAAACACGGATATATTGGACAAACTAATGCAAAACATCGCATTCAGGGGTTGTCATTATTTTTACCCAGAAAAAAAAACAATATCAGGGATAGTCAAAATAGGTAAAGAATAATCCATTTTAAGTTTTGATTTTAAACGAGGAGTTACAAGCTTATACATTTCTTTTTTTTAGCAGAAGAACATTGACATAATAAGACGTCTTTTAATTATCGGAGGTACAGATCAAACTGTCTAAGTGGTGTTTTGTTTGGTATTTAAAGAGGTTTAGACACGTAATGAGATTTATAACCAGAAATAGGAAGGCTTGCTTAATGGTATACTTTATCTCCAAAGAAAAAAGTGAAAATCATGCGACTTTGATTTTATTGTACTTCAGGTTGGACTACTTTTTAGTTCTTAGGAGAAATGGCATGACGTAACATCGTAACATACAGTTAGCGAAAGAAGATCTCATTAAAAAATATTATTTAGAGATGAAGTTTTAATTTCTAACAATGACGAGCATATTCTCTAGCTTTACAAAATATGCAAGTATTTCCCCCTTTCTATAGTATTAACTACCTATTACACTTGATTATATGCTCCAAATGCAAAACTAATCTTTATGTGTTATGTGTTCAATTTCTTTCCGTTATTCGTTCTTTAACATGTACTTAAGAAATCCAAAGTCAATATCAATTAACGCGATATACGGAAGAAACTTGTCATCTTCACAAAAATATAATACGACAGTGGAGCAAATAAATAATGTCCGACCTGTCTTTCTGTATAAAGATAGAGAATGTTATACGTCTTTTTCAATTATAACACGCCCGTATCAACCTTTAAACATTAATATAATCATAGAACGGCTCTGACGTGGGGTTTATATTTGTTGTGACTGAGATGATATATAAGGTGTGTGAGATTGAGAACCCAATTTATTTTTTTTCTCTCGCTAAAATCACATAAAAACCTACGATTTGGCATGTTTATAAAACTTTCCTTACGATGACTCCATATATGTAAAAGAAAAAAGATGTAGCATGATTGCCAATGAGACAACTCTCCCCTAAAGACCGAATGATACAGAAATTAACAACTATAGGTCACCGTACGGCCTTCTACAATGAACAAAGCCAATACCGCAAAGTCAGCTATATCTGTCTTGCCGTTGCTTCGTTTATCATAATAATGATGCGAGTGTGCAGTTCAGTTTAGTTCAGTTTCTTGTATATTCCTCCATTAATTGTAGAGCACTACCCAATGGGTATAATTTTAGCAACTATATACACCTTAAAACATATGATAAGGAAACATTTAGTTATATACAGATGACTGAATTTGGTTATAATAATCACTAAATGATAAATATCATCATTAATTCATAGGATTGTCATCATAAAGTTTGAAAAATATATATAACAGTACATAATGCGCTGAGGTGTAAGAAACGTCAAATATAACAACTGCATATATTTACAGATAAGAATTTTAGTGGTCTCAAATTAAACTTTCTTATAATTGTTAGTTATTAAAAGTGCTATACATGCATCGGGATCTATAATGAAAAGGTTATTTTATAAGACTTATGTAAAAGGGTTGGGGTTTGGAAAAGTTTTAACATATAAGCATACATTTTCTTCACAGTTTTAACTGTATGGAGATCTTGTCATTATTTCTTTAAATTTTAACTGATATCTTAAAACTTTTAAAAAGAGAAGATTTATTTTTAGATCTTTATTAGTCATAAAATAGTAAGATGATATACTAGGAGTAAGAAACTATTTTATTTTAAAAAGTTTACCGTTATACTGTACTTGTGACCAGTTTTTTTTTATCCTTTTTGTGCGCAGCAAGTGCATCTCATAATACATATTTCTAGCCAGAGTTTCAATGTTTTCGTACACAGTTGAGAAACAGTTTATGTTCTTGCTAGTACAGTCCATTATGAGCTGCAGTAAATTTCCTTGTTGTATGATCTTCTTGTATGTTGAAGTATCAATTTCATCCATTGTCTGTTCGATTTTTGAGCAGTATTTAGATCTTCGTACTTTCTTCGATTGCTTCTGATGTGAGGAATGCTGCGCATAGTGATGATACTCCTTCAGTAAAGCCTCTTTGCCGGGAGTTCTGTATGTTGTTAAATACAGAGTCAACTCTATCCTTCAATATACTTTGTAATATTTTTGCAAAGGTTTGAGTTACAGTTATTCCTCTATAGCTATAGATGGTAATGTTTTGTATTTTTCTTTCTTTAATATTGGTGTTAGAATCCCTGTCTTTAGGAAGATGGGTACATCCAAATATGTTAAGATAAAATTTAGCAAATGTATTATAAAGGGAGTTAACTCTTCCATCCCATGTTTGTATTGTTCTGCCGAAATTCAATCCTAATCGGGTGCTTTTCCTGCTTTAAGTTTTTCTATAGCTTTATTTACTTCCTTTATATTGACAAAGATACATGCTTTGATCTTTTCCCCTTTCTATGGATTCTATTATATTGTTTTGTATTTCTACTAGCTCTATCTTTTCAGTGTCAAAATTTTCCTCTAATGTTGGTGTAGCTAGTTGTTGAAAATGTTCTTGCCAGATGTTCATTATGCTTGGTCCATCTTATGCAGTCTTTTTATTCAGTTTCAGTTTCTTGGTGTTAGTAAGTGGTGTTTTTCTTTGCATGTTGATAAGCTTGTAAAAAAAATTTGTATCTGCATTTGAAGCTTTCATAATTTTTCCCGCTGTTGATTCTCTCTGAGAGGTATAAGCTTCTCGTTCTGCTTTTCGAAGTATTCTCTTTGCAGCTGTCATTTTGATTTTGAGCTCATAACTTCTTTCTTGGTGTGCTCCATGTTGCCTCCATACTTATTATGCATTTTTATCTATTTGTTCATTCCATATCGCCTTTCCCTTTGGTTTGATTTTGATTTTTCTTCTATACTTTGGGATTGCCGTTTCTCCGGCTTTATGTAGCAATTTTTCTAGATTTCTTATATCTTGCTCAATGATTCCTTTTGATTTTTGCGTGAGGTTTGGTAGATCTTTATTGATGACTTCCTTATAAATTTGATGGTCACAGTCAGTTCATTTAGGTTTTGCTATGATATAGTTGTTGCTTTTTCCCTGACTTTTTTCAGTTGGCTATTCAGTGTCAAAATAACAGGTGCATAGTCCGAGGTATTCTCTGAGTCAGTATCAAGGACATCAATTTGTCTGATTTGTTAATGATTTCTGAGTTACTTTTGAAGAGAAAGTAATCAATTTGTCCTTTCGATTTACCATTCTGGTGATAAAATGTTTCTTTTACTGGGCATTTTACTGGGTATTTCTAAATATTTCCTATACATTTTTCCTTGCAGAACGTCTGTAGGATTTTATCATGAGATGTAGAGCTTCTATGAAGTGACCCGTTTATGTCTCCACATACTATAATTTCGTGTGAGTCTTTATATTTCTCTATCATTTCATCATTTTGAGCCAATGTGTCTTTGTATTCGATGTCTGCATTTTTGCTATCTGATGGCATATATACATATGTGCAACAAATGCAACACATTGTGTTTTGGTGAAGTATTTTAATTAATTATATCTTGTCTTGAAAAAAATAGTCTATTTGGTTCACCAATAAAAAGGATATGACACACATGCATTTGCAATAAAATACACCCTCTTTCCAAATGCATTGTATGAATACTAGTTATTTAGTGACGTAGAATCCGGATTGGAGCGACTCAATAACTATACAGATATCGATCATCGTAGTAATTTTCTAATTAAATTCATGTTTACGCTCCCCGAAAGCGGTTAAGGTATGTATATTGGAAGCATATTGTCCGTCTGTCGGTGTGTTTGTCCATCGTCTGTCTCGCTACGTGTCGAGTGCATTACTTTTTTTTTACCTTGAACCTTGACCTGAACTTTGACATTTGACCCTATTAAGGTAAACTTTTGTCAATTTCGTGCCCAGCTCATAAAGTTTTTACTGTTCAGTGGCGGATCCAGCCATTTTAAAAGGGGGGGGGGGGGTTCCCAACCATAGTAAAGGGGGGGGGGGTCCCAACCAGAGTAAGGGGGTCCCAACCAGAGTAAAGGGGGGGGGGTCCCAACCAGAGTAAGGGGGTCCAACTATATGCTCCCATTCAAATGCATTGATCGGCCAAAAAAAGGGGGGTTCCAACCCCCGGAACCCCCCCCCCCTGGATCCGCCACTGCTGTTGAACTCAAATGCACCATGTGCATGGAATAAGTCAGTATGTCAGTTATATCAAAGACATGACACTCTGACCTTGATCTTTACCATTGACCCCTATGAAATAAATTAAAGTCTGATTTGTGTTAACTCTGACCTTGACTTTGATCTTTGAACCCGATGATATTTGTTTGTGTGTAAGTCATAACTGGCGAACTTAAGTGTATTAGACAAAGTCAAAAGTTAATTAAAAAGTATCAAACTAAGTGTCTAGATGCATTATGAGAAAGTTATGTGTCAATAAAATTGTGCCATTGTGGTACCGGTTATTAAAACCGCTTTCTTTATATATAGGTCTTTTTAATATTGAGTTCCATACCAGCCATACAAAGACATATACTATTTTTGTCGGCAACCAACGACTTGGAATAAACTTCAATAAAAGGTGAAAAACTACCAAAATATTCAACCCAAGCATTTGCAATTAACCCAAATCCTAGCAAAAAATATTACACGACTACAGAGTATAAAAAAAAATCGATATTTTAAAGGCATTACTTCAATTGAACTTTTAATTAGCATTACCATTACTACTACACATCCTAAACAATCTTAAAATGTATCTTTGAAATAATTCATAAATGTTCGATTTTTTCTTCACGGTAATGTTTATGATGAATTTTAATTCCCGGATATATGTATGATAATATCAAGAGTAAAACCATATACAATAAGATAAATAGCAGATATTGCCCAACACAACTAATTATCTATTAGGTCGTTCCAAGTAATCGCGTTATATTGATTCTAGCAATTTTAGCATCAACTATCATTTTTCCCGCTTCAAAATGAATGGGATCCATCAATTTTTAATGAACCCTCTGTTGGGATCATCAAACATTATCTCTCTATCGACTAGTTTACCCAATGGTGTAATTGTTTTCCGACAATTGACTGTTTCATTTCTATAGAGAATGTGCATTTGACAAAATAATAACAAGATAATCCTTAGAGAGGAGACGGATATTTTTTTGGTCGAATTATCCTGTTAAAAGTTTAAACAAATGTTGATATGTAATTAATGCAGTTTGATGAATGGATCTTTTAAACCAAAGCCATGGTAAGGTTTTAAAATGTATACTTACAGGGCTATAATCTTATCTTACCAAATTTCTACAAAAAGATTAAACCAGTCATCATCATGGATTATAAAAAGTGGACTCGTTTAAATTTGTCATAAATTATAAGTCAAAGAAAGGCGGATACGTCAAAGACAAACTTAAAATACAAAAACAAAACAAAAACAAAAAAACAAAAATCACAAGAAAGCACAGAAAATCTTAGACTGAGTAACAAGAACCCCAGCAACAACCGATGATCTGCTATAAAAGGGTAAGCAGATCCTGCTTCACATGGATCACCCATCGTGTTTATAAAATAAGTAACTGAAACTTCGAGGATAAATTTAATTCAGTGATATTGCATTAGAGATGGTGATAAATTCTATGTAAAACCCACGTTGGTACCGATAAAGAATATTCCATGAACTAACCACAACGCATAATTGAAAACCGTTACGAACAATCATATATATGGGTCGTTTCTAAACGTGCAAGCTTTATATACAACGTCACTACGTCTCGTAAAACTAAAATGACATATTTGTTACAATATTTCTTATGGTTGAGCCCAACCTTCAAAATCAAATATTTGTGGTAAGTCGGAAGCCGCTAACGTATTTTTTTTTTCTTGTTTTACACAGGCTACTTTTATGAAATGTAAAACATGAGAGAAGCATTTATTAATCTGACACATATTGAAAAAAATATCTTTAATTCACTTTTATTTTTTCAGTTAACACTACACAAATCAACAAAGGATGTATATATCTGCAGTTTAATTTGACTGTGAATGATTCAAACTTTTACGCATGTGAAAACACGACAGCGCCATACAATGTTGATGATGGCGCATATGACGGAAGATTCTTGTACATTATTGTAGTGTTGTGTTTCTATGGTCTTAGCATGGTGCTGTTGATGGTTAAATATGTTCGTCGGGAGGAAGAGGAAGTGTCTTTGGATTTTTATTACACGGAATACGTGAAAAGAGCACAGTTCAATTGTGCACGTTACCAGAACAAACTATTGTTAGAAAAAACGAAAAAGAATGCGGTAGTCTTTAAAATTTTGACAGAAAATAAGAAAAATAACACATAGGAAATTTCATTTAGAGACTTAACAATTTTTACAACGTTGAAAAAATCAAAACTATGCAGTAAAAAAGGCGTAAGGCGAAACTTGTTCATTGATCACAACATTTTTTTATTCAAGTTTATATCATGTGGTTCTTTTTTATTTTCTCTCACTTCCCTTTTATTTGTTGATGTTATTTGATCACTTAAACATTAATGGCCTTTTTATAATGACTAAAAACATTATATTTCTATTCAATATGCCAAAACAAGCAAATGCAAACGTATTTGAGTTATCCCCCGTAGGACATTGTACATACGTCAGTGCTGATGATCCATACCACTATTGAAACGGGCACAGGACGTTTGCGCTTTTTTACCTGTAAAACGATAGGACTTTTGCGCTTCAAATACTATGGACATTTGGGCTTTAAATTTTGATTCACCTGTAATAAATTGACCGGACATTTGCGCTTAATTACGTAAATAAATTCAACTTATATTAATTTTGTCATTATAATTAGTACACATTAACACAGTCTTAGATATCTATGGAGTTTAAAGTTATAGAGACTAGTAAAGGAACAAAATGTATATGTCACGATAGATTTTTATATCGTTGCTATCAAACCTTCAAAAGTGAAGACCTTTCATGGAGATGTACCGTAAACAAATCGTTATTCTATAATCAAAACGGGACCTTACACAGATACCATGAAAAATAGTTCGTGCTGGATTAAAAGATGTTGATGTGGATTCTTTGCATCCTATGAATTTTCAGTCAGTAGCAAAGGCTGTACAGAGTATATCTCACTGCATTGAAGATCCATTGGTTGACCGGCTGATGTATTTTCTTTGCCGAAGAGTTGTATCTTTGACACATTCTCCATTTCCATTCTCAATTTTATTTTTAAGAAAATTTTGCCTTAGTCAAGAGAAATTGTTTACATTTTCTTTGAAGGTTGTCAAAAATGTCTTCAAGTCAAAATAGAGAAAACGAAATAATCATTTTTACATGTACAACCAATTTAAACTCTGAAAGATCAAATATCCGGTCCAAATTCCGGATAAAATTAAATATTACAAAAACGCAAATGTCCTATGTGAAAAGCGCAAATGTCCTTTTTTTAAAAGCGCAAAGATCCTATGATTTGAAGCGCAAACGTCCCGCGCCGTTCGATATATATATATATATATATATATAAAAGTTTGTTCGTTAAACCAGAAAATGACAACAAGTTGCTAACTCAATGTCATTTGGTCTAGGGTAGAGAGTTGTTTCATTGGCAGTTATACCATATCTTCAGGCTTATTTTGATAGGGTCATTCGCTGTACCCATTATCTGTTTCACTTAAATAGTGTTTTTAAGAGGTCGTTTTTCAATCGTTCTACAAACTTTGAAAATACTATTAGAATGTTCTTCATCGCTACATGTTTCTGTCGAAGCCTATTTTATACAGATTGGTAAATGATACATATCTTTGTAATATTTCACACAAACGGACGAGTATCTTTTCAAGGCATACTTTTTAATATGATAAGTTTTAGTTCTTGTTGAGGATGTTTTTTTTGTGTATATTTTTGGAACAAATACTCAAAATTAAACCAAGTCTGTCAATTACAGTTTTGGGGTATCTTAATCATTTTAATCTGTTTGGAAATAAACCAACATGTTACTTCTAATTGTGAATTTTAGCAAAAATTGTGAGACTTTATATCTTATTTTTTTTTCCTTTTTGGTATGAGAAGTCAATCAGCTGTGTAAACATATGTGCCCTTCAGTTAAATTACATCGAAACAAAATAACATCCTAACTAACGGGCTGATTTAAGATAATTAGATGTATGTTTCATTATAATACTTTATTCTGATTGGCTAACTGCACATCACGTGTTATTCCGTAAGCAGTTGCATTGCTCAATACAACTTTTCATTCATGATAACACGTGGTCCAACAATAAAGTGCACAGGTGAATTAAATAAAAAAATATATAAAATTCGTGTTTTCATGATCATAGCTAAAAATGTAATTATAAGTATTGAATGCTTCTTTTTGTAACTTTATAGGGTTGTAAAAGCGTTGACCGTGCGCACATTTTTAGAATGAAGCGCTTTTCCGCGCTTCATATAAAATGTACTTCGGTCAACGCTTTTACACCTTAATAAATTTACAAAAAGAAGCATTCAATTCTTAAATAACATTCGACGAAGACCTTAATGACAACGACAAACCACTGCACCCACTGGATTGGAGGCTCTTGTTTTTGTGACGTACATGCACATAAAGAATATGTTGGGTATAACATTTTTGTGAGCGCTCAATCCTATCCTAACGTAAAATAGTGGTGTATTAGCACACTATTTTAACAATTTGCAAGAAGCTCTCGTCGGACCGGTACGTATGTATCACAAAATATGCTACCTTCAGTAAGTGAAATCTCGGAGTTCAAAGCCATGTTATTTCCGTAAATCTCCATAAGAGTCATTCCTTTCTATATATACGAAGTATCGAAACAAATAAAAACAAGACAGTATAGCAGGCTTATGCATGTAAACTCTTTAAAGGGCAACACCAATATTCTGGATCTAAAATTACCGTCACAGTATTTTATTCTGCTTGTGGTATGAAATTTTTTACTATTATAACAGTCAATTTCTCTGAGATTAAAATTGATAGTCTAAATTAGAAAAAAAACGAGTATGACCTACCATTCTATATAAAACGCCATATCTTGGAACAGTATACCTTAATCAAACGTCACCTCTAAAGTCAATATATATATATATATATATGTCGTGTACAAGTTGCGATTTTGTACAGGTTATAACATGTACAAAAATATTGTACATGTTATAACTTGTTTAATGCAAAAATACAAGTTATAACATGTACAAAAGTACCTCATACATGTTATAACCTGTACAAAATATTGCTTAAAATGGTTTTAACTTGTACAAAATCGAAAAATAAGGATATTTTTCTATTATCGCAACAGATGATATTGACCTCAATAACATATTCATAACTTTTGTATTATTCCTTCATGTTAGTGTGTTTTCTCCTTTTTTGATACTGTAATGTCCAGGGGTCGGTATTACGAAGTATTCCTAAGACCTGTCATAAGATATATCTTAGGACATGTCTTATGATCCTCTTATGACTACCTATGGACATATCTTTATTTAATGAATTATAATTGTGAGTGTCCACTTTGAAGGCAATAGTAAAATACTTTCTTTCTAGTTGACACTAAAAGACATAAGAGGATAGCCAGGATAGATGTGTCTACAAATAAAATTGGGAATTGAAATGGGGTATGTGTCTAAAAGACAACAACCCGCCCATGGAGCAGACAACATCCAAAGGCCACAAATACATGCTTTCAAAGTAGAGGATATATATTTAAAACATCAAAATGACATTCGCCTCATGCAATGATCTTATAGTTTATAAACAAAAATTGAGTTATAAATTTACATATGTCATGCTGAAGGCCAAAAATGTAGAAGAGTAGATCCAAAGATATTGATAATGAAGCATGGTCCAATGAAAACTATTTCAGCTCTCTCTTGCTTTTACAGAGTAAGCATATAAGACATTGTTTTAGTCTTTGCATGCTATAAAAACGAGAGGGAGGAGTTTTCCCAAAACTATTAGGAGCCGTTCTTAAATTTTATGGAAGAATTTAGTTACTATATAGTATCTAATGTAATTGTCATTGAGGAATGCAAGCTTTTAGTGAATAGTTTCACACTTATTTAAGCCATGATGGACTGCATGAAACATACAATTACATGAAAACACATTTTGCCAACATAAGTCATAAAACATATATTTCTGAAACTTTGTGATCATTGTCCTCTACAGAAAAAGACACGTTCTGGCCTATTTATTGTTGTTCTTTATGCATTGGTGAATTTAAATGTATATTTTACTTCATTAAAATTTATTTAAAATTTTGTACAAGTTAAAACCATTTTTAAGCAATATTTTGTACAGGTTATAACATGTATGAGGTACTTTTGTACATGTTATAACTTGTATTTTTGCATTATACAAGTTATAACATGTACATTATTTTTGTACATGTTATAACCTGTACAAAATCGCAACTTGTACACGACATATATATAGTCCTGGCAATATGAAATACGATTAAAAAATACATATGTAAATTTTAACGCCAATAGGACAGAAATCTCACATCGCGATCAAAATATAACAAAATACCTGAAAGTCTAGATACGATGACAGGCATTTTTTCATTATCTTTTGTTATTATTTTTTTCTGAATACTTTAAATTTGGAATACACAGATATGTAAGGGGCATAACCACTGACTTTGGGTAATTTATTTTTTACAATGGAAATTTTCTCATTAAGTTCTGTATTTGGAGGACGAAGATGACTGTATTTTTCGAACGAGTTTGGTCTTATTATATTACTATGGTACTATGTTCTTTAATAAATTGTACTCTGATAACATTCTTACTTTATGTATACTAAGTTGTAACCTGAAGAAATAGCTTCAAAATATATATTTGATACATATTATTCTCATGTTACATATTACGTATTATTTACCTAGCAAAAATGAACAACTCTGATATGATTTTAGAATTGTAAAAATTTAAATCCTTAACTTTTACTTCCGATCTTTTTTTTTAAATTCGTGATATTTTACTTAACTGAAACAGGCTATAGTTGTCTTACCTTTAAATTCTGCACTTCAATGAAGGCGTCTGCTCACATAGGTGTTTAGCATAATAGGAAAGTGAAGAAATGTCTAAGAATGTTGCTGAATCAAGCATTTATTAAGGCATAATTACCAAAAATGATTTTCATCAAACAATTTTGCTACGTTGTGTTAATTTTTATTTTGGAATTTAATTTCTCTTTAGGACAAGGTGAGTTTCTTATCATTTTACCAGGTAAATCAGATTATATGTGCAACAATACAGTTATTATTTCATAGGCTAAATTTGTTTTATAAGATGTAAATTGCACTGCATTTTTAAAATACTTTTCTTTTCACTACATGTGCAACTGAAATACATGTAAATTTTGATTTGCATTGTATAGGTATAACCCTTAAAGGATGAAGTTATCTTACCGAGTCTCTTGTAATAGCCTACGATTTTTAAACGAAAAAGTAATTTCATAATCTGTTGATATTTTGAATTCGTTTTCTTTTTGTCAGCATTTACTAAGAACAGTATTTATCTAACAAAGGGTGAGTGAAAGTGCTATTGTCAGATGTATATATGAACGAACATATAATAAACACTTTTTATGGAAATATAAATATTGTGTGATTTTTTTAACTTTTAGTTTCAGAATAAATAATTTTATATTTTCTGCACGATTTTTAAAAATAAACAATATATGACCATGTATATTCGTGTTTTGGTCTAGCATGTCAATATATTTAGATGTCTCGGCATGTGTGGGTTTTAATTTTAGCTACGGTTTACAGTTGAATTATTAAAGTTTGTCAACCTTTATGTAATTCTACTGTGATAAACTATGTTGGTCAAACAGAAATCGGTTGATATACTTGTTTGATATAGATAAACCACAAAATATAGCTTGTGGAGGGATTAAAGGATATTAATGGAATCCATATAGTTTTTCTACAGACTAAAATTACGTTTCGTATAATTTATATTTTGTTAGAATATATTTAATACATTTCCGCTGAATTTTTAGTTGGAAAGTTCCAGGCCTACACGGTCATTATTACATGTTGTCTACAGTGGCGGATCCAGAAATTTTCATAAGTGTGGCCCACTGACTGCCTAAGGAGGCGCCCGCTCCGGTCATGCTTCAGTGATTCTCTATATCATCAACCAAATTTTTTCCTGAAAGAGGGGGGGGGGGGACGCCCCCCTAAATCCGCCTCTGGTCTAACAACATGAACCAAAAATTAAACCAAACTTGATTTCTGGACCCAGTCTTCTTCTTGTTACGCCGGTATAGCAATACGGATCTAAAATAAGTACGTTTGTCTGGATTTATCTTGATCAGAAATGCTCAAGCCCAAACTTTTGAAAGCCAATGACGTACATTTAATACTAGAGCGCTGTTTCATAAAAAGAGGTCGAAAAAGGATAGTAAAATCACCAAAGGTCATTTTGCCTGAGTGAGTTAGAAATTTATTAACGAAGAATTAAGAACGGGTATGTTATAAGTTTCTGAGTTCTGAGCTTCTAACACCCCCCAGGAACTAGCTAGGCCAACAGCAGCGGTCTCGACTCAGCAATAGAATATTTAAGCAATGTCTAATTTGAGAGGACGAGTATGTCCGTATGGAATATATAGGATTTTATTGATATTCTATTCTTGAATATCCAACAACAATCTTCTTTTTGTACATTACAAGTGCTGAAACAACGAACGTATCACATAAGACAATATTAACATGTCATTTACATAAATTAGATTTTATTATCATAAAGATCATCGAAGGTATAGTAAAGGCATCATGTAAACGGTAAACCTACTGGAGAGTCAATATCACACTGCTTAAAGTATATATGTCAATATTATACAATGTCACAATGATTATACAAGTTTATTAACTGTGATATCGACCCAAGACCCAAGACTCAGGCGAGACGGACAAACTGACGTTGTTGACTGCGTGTCTTATAAAAATAAGGAGATGTGGTTTAATTGCATATGAGTACAAAAATACACCAATACACCAAGGTCAAATAAAATTGATGTAAGCTATTATAGACAACCATACGGCCTTCGACAATGAGAAAAAAATACTCTCCTTTGTTTTTGTAAACGTATCCTGAACGTACACATAATGACTACGCCAAGATCAGGTGTATGTAGATTGACATAAATAAAGCTAAACATTGTAATTATTCATACTAAAAAATAAAGCATTATGTAAATATTCAGTAAAAAAAATAATTGTCACAAAACAAGGCAAATGCACGAAGCATTTGGGAAGTTAACAATGAGGCATGCCACACTGATATATTCCATAATATAATTTGTTTAATTGTCCCCACCATGAGCCATAAAGGTCACAAATTTTGATCGGACCAGTTAATGGCCATGGACTCAGAAACGTAAAGGTTTTTAATATAATTAGTTTTATTGTGCCATGCTTGTAGTGTGTTATAAAAGGAATAGTTAATCCAACCTATGATCGAAGGCTGTCAAACGGCAAGTTATTTATACCTTGGACCTGTATAATAACTAAAAAGTAATCAAAATATTTAATAATAAAAGATTTAATGTGGCTTTACTATCGGAAAGATCGTAAAATAGTTATATTAGATTACATTCGCTTTGATAAGTTTACAATAACGCTATATTACCTGATTACTGAAAATGAAAACGGATTCTTACCCGGGAAAAAATGACGGCCTGGTCGGGTGTTTAGAATACAACTTTCCGGTTTCAGCACAAACTCAGTTCTTGCACCAGGTGGTATACATGTAGATGAGCGAAGATACAACAGAACTCGAGCAACAGAACCACCAACCTGCAAGTTAAAGTCATGATGGGCTAATAAAGTTGAACTAGAATGATGCAATAGTTTTTCAGATTCCCAAATAGCTCACCTTAGGCACAACAATCGAGTGCCACCGATTGTGTATCCAGACTGTATTATACATTTGTATGTCCCAGATTATATGTCTCTGTATGTCCCTGATGTATACAAGGTGACAGTGGTGAGGGGATCAGAGGCATCCTGAGGTCCCAAATGTAAAGAAATTTAAATCCTGACATCCTGAAATTCAAATAAAGATTCCCTGATCCCTAAAGGATCAATCCCGAAATGCAGAGCTTAAAATCACCTGTTACTGGAGTCCTGATAAAGGTCCTATCCCCCATCAGTGATTTGTCGCTGGAACAGGTCACATTTTTGTGTGTAATGTAGGTGGGGGAAAACTTATAAGAAATATATGATAAGTTTTCATTACTTGTTATAGACAATAGACAATATTCATGATATTGATTAGCACATACATATTTTCATTAAATGGTTATGGGATACAGTATTGAGACAACAAGCTGACAATAATTAAATTGACTATGACCAAGCGTGTAGCTACGTTTACATCAAAACGCCCGGGCGTACACTTGAAATTTGATTAAAAGATTTTATTATAAAGAATATAAACAGAACTGGTAAAAGCACATCCACAATGCAATTCTTTCTTCAATGGTTTGTAGTTTGACTGAAAGTAACGAACATTCCCCATTTCAACCAAATGGTATCAAATTATATAAAAATATTTTTTATATTAAATTTTGTTCAATTTCTGTCAAAGTCTGAAATATGTGAATTCTAATCACTTTGCTTTTCTTAAAGCAATTCATTATCTGCTGAAATTCGATATGTGGTTTGCATTATTATTCCAGTGTGTGACATTCGTGTTGCAAAAGCGAGACATAATGATTCAAAACGTTGGCTTCGTCAATGATACTATAGTTCAGTATGGGGTAAAAAAACATTATGGAAGTTGGACCGAATCTAATTGTGATCAAATGAGTATGATGAAATAATGTGTATTTACCCCGTATTTCACGGATAATAGGAAGTTCTTTTTAGAAGTCAATAAGTGGATACAGTTTTGGGTTAGTTTGTAACACATCAATTACTTTGTCAAACCTTAAATTTCATGAAAGTTTGGACAGAAGCTTTTTAAAGATTATTGTCTAAAGCAAAATTTTGAAAGTGTTGTTTTTTTTTCATTTCAAGTTTCAGTATTATACTAACAGACAGGCTTATTATTCTGCAATTAACAGACCGTATGAATTTTTTCTAACATGATAAATTTATAACCTTCATGGATTGTCTTGAAACTTGACCAAGAACCAAGAAAAAATATTGAAAGATTTTTTTTAAATCCTATAAAGGACTGAGAGAGGTCGGATTCGGCTTTGGCGGAAAGTCAGTAATCCCAGGCATGAATCAAGGTTTCACAGAACTAATAGTGCATTTTAACATTTCTCTAAAAGCAATGACCATCAGATTCCAAATTAACACAATGAACGAATTAAACATAAAGAAGTTTTAGATTTTGTTTAAGAATGTTGTTATTGATAGCAATAGTATCTCATTCTAGATATCTCCCCCTTCAAAATATCAATGAAGTATTGAAATGTAAATTTGTTGCCTTCTTATACATTTTTTATATTTAAACTAATTGATTGATTTTTTTGTTAAAATTTCATTATTAAGTTTTTAATGACATTTGAACAACAATGGTCATTTCTTAAATACTTAAAAACTAATTATTGGATTTTCTTTCAGATGGGTTAAACCACCTGTTAAATGCATTGTTACAAACCAATATAATCTGCTAAGTTTGCACTTCAGTTATTCTCTACTTATCTTTATTTTATACATGTACATTGTATGTATTACAATCATTTCTGTACTGAAATATAATTTATCCCTTCACAACAAGGTTTTAATTTATTTGTTTGGTTGTTCTACATTGTATGTGGATGTTTTTACATTTCATATTGTTTTGTTTTCCTCAAATAAAGCGAATATGCATTATCAAGCAGAAAAATCATTGGTTTACAGTCATCTCATTAATCAAACGAATGAATGAAAGTTTTAGTTGTGAAACAAAAATTTTACATTAGAATTCCAAGGCCATAGATCAAAATGTGTTTTAAAAACTCAAAATATGCTGTACAGACAACATAAATGCCCACCAGCCTTGAATAAACTATGTGTTAACTAGTTGTAATTTTCTGTGAAACTAAAGCATTAGAGGTGTATTAACAAATCTTGGTTGAGAGTAACCAGACATAGATTTTAGGTGCAAGTTACACCCAGCTTCTATATTAAAGCAATATTGCTATATAATCAAAATAATTTTTCCCACAAAAGAGGGGGCCTAGCCCCCTGTATCTGCCTATGGTAAGCTCATGTCTGAAAATTCTTTTTTGATTTTGATTTTTAAAATTAAGAATGATGTACAATCAATATTATTAATAAAGCATTCCTTTTCACATTTATGGCATGTCTTAATAAGGATACTGCATCCAGTATGCTTATTTCTGGAATTGACTCATTTTTCTGGTTCAAATGTTTGTAAATGATGTAACTCTCAATGTTTATTTATTAGCAGTATGTTGAATCTGGTAAATGAGCCTGAATAATCTGGATAAGCTGGGTATTGGTACTTTTCTCATTTCAAAACAAATATGTCATTCTGATTCAATTGTCCCCATTGTGTGGCCTTTAATTGCTTTATAAATTCAAAATAAATGCTTTTTTTCATCTTATAACCCTACCACAGGTTATGGTTCTTTCCAGGCACTCCAGCCTACTCCACCTTTTAAAACTGACTCATGAAAAAAACAGTTTTGTCCTGACAGTGGGCATTGCTCATTGTTGAAAGCTGTAAGGTGATCGAGAGTTATTAGTTTCTTTGTCATTTGGTCCTTTGTGAAGAGTCTCATTGGACATCATACCACATCATCTTTTTTATATTAAATACCAATAAATCAATCAATCTATTTATTAAGACTACATGTTGATCTTGAGATATCTGTATTTGTTGTTTTGTTAAGGTTTGTCTCATCTACAGACTACACATGTATTACACTTTTTATTCTTATTCATATCCCTTTAAATACTAAAGCCCTGTGAAATATATATAAAGTCTGGAAGCCAATTGTACAATTAGGTGTCAGAAAGTTATTTTTGTATCTATTTGATTATGTAAGTTATTAAGTTGGTCATTGGGTTGTTCTTGACACAGTTTTATTAAATGCAGTAAATGCTTTTAAATTGGTACAAATTTATCTGATTAAGCTGTCTGAACTTCAATTTGATGATCACACAAGATGATGTTTTTAGTAATGTACTATCGCATGTAGATGGCTGATGCACATGGTTTTTGTCGAGCCTGCAACTTTTGTTGCAGAAAGCTCGACATAGGGATAGTGATCCGGCGGCGGCGTTAGCTCACTTCTTAAAAGCTTTATATTTTAGAAGGTGGAAGACCTGGATGCTTCATACTTTGTATATAGATGCTTCATGTTACGAAGTTTCCGTCAGTCACATGTCCAATGTCCTTGACCTCATTTTCATGGTTCAGTGACCACTTGAAAAAAAAGTTTAAATTTTTTGTAATGTGGAATTCTCTCTTATTATAAGTAATAGGATAACTATATTTGATATGTGCGTACCTTGCAAGGTCCTCATGTCTGTCAGACAGTTTTCACTTGACCTCAACCTCATTTCATGGATCAGTGAACAAGGTTAAGTTTTGGTGGTCAAGTCCATATCTCAGATACTATAAGCAATAGGGCTAGTATATTCGGTGTATGAAAGGACTGTAAGGTGTACATGTCCAACTGGCAGGTGTCATCTGACCTTGACCTCATTTTCATGGTTCAGTGGTTATAGTTAAATTTTTGTGTTTTGGTCTGTTTTTCTCATACTATATGCAATAGGTCTACTATATTTGTTGTATGGAATGATTGTAAGGTGTACATGTCTAGCGGGCAAATGTCATGTGACCTTGACCTCATTTTCATGGTTCAGTGGTCAAAGTTAAGTTTTTGAGTTGAGGGCTTTTTATCTAATACTATATGCCATAGGTCAACTATATTTGGTGTATGGAGATATTTTATGATCTTTATGTCAGTCGCGCAGGTTTTATTTGACCGTGACCTCATTTTCACAGTTCATTGCACAGTGTTAAGTTTTTGTGTTTGGTCTTTTTTTTTAAGCTATAAGTAATGGGTCAACTATATATGTTGTATAGAAGCATTGTTAGCTATACATGTCTGCCTGGCATGGTTCATCTGGCCTTGACCTCATTTTCAAGGTTCATTGGTCTTTGTTTAGTTATCTTGGTTAATGTTAAGTTTATGTGACAGTTGTAATAAAGTTTAGCTTTACACCTAGGACTTTCAACATAATATCAATGATTAGTATAGAGAGCGAGACATTTCAGCGTGTGCACTCTTGTTACAATATTTTAAACTTCATTCTGAAAGTATAATATAGAGGGGGCAGGACCTTTTTCGGGATGTCGGGAAGGGGCGTTTTTAAGCTCAGGATTTTGGGATTGATCTTTTGGGGAACCAGGAATTCTTATTTCTTTAGTACAGCACCTCAGGAGTTCATGTTTTTAAGCCTGGGATTTCGGGATGAGGACCCATTCTACCCCCAGTACTATTGAACCAACAGAGGGTTTTTTGCTGCAGGTTTATATATGTAGTTTCAGAATTATTTTATATACAAGTAGTTGCTATGTGAGAGATACAATCTCCTTACAGCCTGTAGATACATTGAGAACCAATAAGTACTTGACTTTTAGTAGACATGACTATTTATATGACTGGACTATTGACAGAAAATCCAGTTATTTGAACAAGGTATATAGAAGAACATTGAAAACAAATGATGTTTTTTTTTTAAATATGTGTTTTTAAGTTGCTGTCTGATTGAATTAAGTATACCTAATAGGCTATATGTTAATGTTAAAAAAAAGTATACCTATAACCATCTGTTATTTTAATTTAAAAAAAAATCCTCCTCTGTGTTAATTTTGTTAACATTTGATCAAGCTTTAAGTTTTTTAGTCCAGTAATGGTTGCATCTTCACTTAGTAGACCAAATGTTCAGGTACACAAAAGAATCAAAAAAAGATTAAAATCACTAGCAACATAATGGGAGATTATTAGACAAACAAAAGTGAAATATGTATTTTGTATCTATTATGTGAGTTAAAATAATATTTTTTTTTTTTTTATTATGAAGTATAAGATTCCATGTAACACGTTTTGAACCTATAAATAAGAATATAACACTTCAAAATTTCTTTAAACTTCTTGGCTTCAGTTTGTTGTTATGTCCAATCACTGTTTAAATTATAGGTTTTCCGAAGCATTTTACAAGTTCACTCTTATAGAAAGTCATAAGCAGTCTAAGTAAATTGGAATGCTTTGTTTGATACCGCTAATGATACTGTAGAAAAAATATAATGATTGAACATCAATGTAAATGATAAAATTTAAGATGCTACTTTCTTCATGAGTATTTTTAGCAAACAGTAGCAGGGAAAAGATCAATTAGTAATTTTTTGTTGATTTTTTTACCATCATTATTGTACATGCCTTTTGTTGTATGTCTAGGGTTCTCTGGTGAACACTTTACCTTGCAATAAATTTTGACAGCTGTTTTAAATCATTTGATTGACAGGTGCTTGTTTGAAGGTAATGACCAGAAAATACATTGATGAATGATAACATTGAACATAAATTTGCTGATAAGATTGACCTATTAACTTACTTTTAAAATGACAGATTAACTATAATCTGTTGTATGACAGATTCAAAAATATATTTGTTCACTGTTTCTTGTATTGCATTAACATTTGTACTTGGATTTAAAGGCTGTATCAGGGGTTAAAATTAAATTTGGAAGGTTAATGGTCCAGGACTTTTGGAACTTTCAAATCAAAGGTGCACCTTGCAAAAATTAAAAGTCATGTGTTAAGAATTATTGAAAGAAACATACTTACAGTTACATGGTTTTTGAGTACTGTTATTGTACTCCGACTCAAGAGATGTTTCAGGCATACATTTGTATTCTGGGTACCAAGTTAAGTTTTATGACTGAAGGGCCTAGACTTTTGAAAACTATGAACAGTCCCCTTTTGCATTTAAAGGTCATGTACATTGGACTTTCACTTATTTGTGAAATTCTGGCTTTTATGTATATGAAAAGTCTTACTTATTTTATTGGTTGTTTTTTTACTGTCCGATGTACATAGTATGTGTTTATCCGGAATAGTTGTTTTATATTGTTTTACAAATTGGTGGAGTTGATTTTGATTATATATTTTTTTAAATATAGTATACACAATTGCTGTTTGAAAGAAAGTCTAAACAAGTCAGCATTTGTGAGAGAATTCTAGCCAGTCATCTTTGAAATGAAATCTGTTCTCTTTTTTTTATGTGAAGTAAACAATGATGTTCTTTTTTGTCTGTTTGGACAGTTGTGTCATTGGTGATCATACATTTGTATTCGAACTCCTTCTTTTATATATAAACTCTGTGGTCACACATAATTTAATAGTCAAGTCAGCCATTGCTATGAAGTCTCAAGATATGATTTGTTAGTATCATCTGTAACTAAAGTTTTTTTTCTTGACGTTTTAATATGCTAGGTACATGAACCTATAGTTTATTTGGTCTTTTGTGGAAAGTTGTCTCATGGGCAATCATACAACATTTTCTACTTTTTCATACCATACCAGTATGCCACCCAGTAGTACCCAGTGGTTGCAGTGAGGAAATGAAATCACATTGTAATGCTAGATGTATTTATTATATTTTCTCCTATTGATATGCTTAATTCTGTTTTAGCAATATCAAATCTGTTGTTGGGTCATCTAATTTTAGGATGATTAAATAACAATTTGAGTAAAATACACAATGAAGGCCTATGGAGCAGAGAAAAAAATCATTGATATTAGTTTTAAAATAATTTTCTCAGGGTTAAGGCCACAATTAAAAATATTTTGGTTTGCCCAAACCCTACCCAAAGGTTGAGACAGTAGGTAGGTAGGTAGGCATTTTTTTTTTTTTTTTTTTGAAAACGAGAAATTGAAGTATCATGTGTATATTAGTCTTCATGCCTATCTGATTAAAAAAAAAAAACTTCTTCAAATCAGGACAATAAAAGAATTTGAGTAGGCAGCTTTTTTCTGGGTAGGTAGCGTTTGGGCAAACAAACCTATTATTTTTTATGGCCTAATGTTAAAGGAACATTATTAAAGTTTTTATGACCATCATATCAAGAGGTGTGCTTATGTGGTCTACTGCTGTTATAAAGGATAATACCCTTCACAAGTTAGTAAGCCATTGAAGATTAAATCAACTCATTCAAATCTCATAATTTCGCAGGAGCAACAAATGAATTTGATCCTCATAAATTGAAATTAAAACTAGGATAATGACCAAAGTATAATATATTGTGGTCAAAATTGCCAGGTGATAGAAATTTTTGATACCCTTAAAATTTGTCTTATCTGTAAACCAAGACCACCCTATGTGAGAATCTAAGTTAGCTGGATTATGATTGCTAACTGAAGATTAACCACAAAAGAAACAGGTTTTATTGGCTGTATTAGGCACCAAAATAACTTGAGGTAGATTAGTGTTGTAAGAATGTTCATCCTATTTGGTGTTAATTAGACAAGCTTCAAGGTAAGAGATAAGCAGTGAAGTTTGAAAAAAAATGGACAGTCACACTGAGCTCTGTTGATAAATGTAATTGTCAGAAGATGAAAATCCTCACTTCAAGGCAATGTTAAAAATCCTTCTCATTGTTATCCTGTAATTTATTTATCCCACCAAAAACATCCTCTCTTGAAGTAAATTTTTAAAACCTTTTACATAATGCATTGACCAGAGCATTAAATTTTGAAAGAAATTTTGGGGCCTTGGTGGTCCAGTGGTCTTAGTTAGTTATAAGTTAAACTACCGGTACTGTATCACTGGCCTATCATCCCTGAGGTTGTGAGTCCCACATGTGGCAGGTGCTTTCAATTCCATTGACTAGGATTGCCAGTTTTCTTACCAAAGTTTTGTGGATCTTTCAAGGTTTCTCCCTCCACCAACAAAAACTAACCACAAAAAAGCACAATAGGGATGACAGTGGCATTAAACTTAATCAATCAATCAATCATTCATACAAATTTCAGTGATTTTGAAGAAACATAAACCAGCAAAACTGTGATTTCTTTTTTTAGATAATATACAAACATGTATGTCAACAAAATATTGACCCATCTGGCATAAACACAAAGGGTCAATGTTGTTCAATGACAATGTTGAAACGGTAGATCACATAAGAGGTTATTACATGTAGTTTATTCTGGTCACATTTGTGAAATTGTACTTAAAATATGAAGATATTGATAATCTCCTCTTGAGATGGACTTAGGTTATCAGTTAAGGACATCTTGACCTTTGGGTAAAAACCAAGATCATGTAGATAGTATTGTTATACCTCTATATGATCCTGTATCAGTAATCAACTTAAGCTGCATATGTATTTGAATGATATGTAGGTAAACTACATGTAATTTATTTAGTGATATAATTTCTCTCTATATGGGGTATACATGTAGTATCGTAGGTGGATTAACACTGCTTTCATATCCTTATATAGAAAAGGTGTATAACCACAAAATCTTTTGAAGAAAATCTTTCCATGCCTAAAAGTCATTATATGAGTCAGAAAGTTTCTGCTTTCTTAATGACTTTCATGCGGTTAGGAGTAAAAAAAAATGTTCTAATGGCTGAAACAGGATTTAATTCTTAAGTTCATTGCAGACAGTTCTAAGATGTTTTATCAGCATTTATTTAAATAATAAAAAAAAATTATACCCCTGGACTAACCATTTTAAAAAAATCAAATATTTTAAAGTGTTCCAGCCATAAATTATTGAATTTTTAAAGAATACATTTGTAAGTAATGAAGGTTTTTACTTCGTCATTAGAATTAGCCATGATTGGAAATGCTGTCAGAATAAGGATGTTTATAGATACAAGAAGATGTGGTATGAGTGACAATAAGACAGCTCTCCATCCAAGTCACAATTGGTAAAAGAAGAAACATTATAGGTCAATGATTAATCTGTAAGATGATGACCATATCTGTTATACAGAGCTTCCAGTTACTGTTTGTATTTTTGACAGAAGGCTTACATGAATAGAATGATTTATTATTAAATTTTTAAGACACTTGAATTTCTCTAGCTAACAATACTTAAATGGACAGTAATGTTGTCTGCCTATTATCAAACATACTAAACAAACACTGGACAGTTAAATCAATACACATTTCTTTGTTTAAAACTCTCATGTTTGACTTAAGTACATAAATAGGAATTTGAAGTTAAATTGTCAAATATAAACCATACATGTAAAATGTAAATTTTGCTGACTTAGCAGTTTTATTTAAGTCCATCTTTATACATGATACACTTAAAGTATAATCTATCATCATGTTAAAGAAAACAAAAGTTAAAAAGAAGTAAACAGTCATTAAATGTTGTTACATAAAAGAGGAATAAGAATAACCCATGGAGAACTATGATTGAACAGTGCCCCTTTTTTCATGAAATTTAAAAAAAAAAAATGACAGGAAAAACGAGTGTAGCATGGATGACTTTATACATTCATGTCTTGGATCTGAATTCGAATTAACTGCAGCAGTTTTTATAGAACAGTTGTTGAACATCCACACATATGTTTACTTTAATAAAGCAATAATTTGATCACAACTGCCAAGTTTTGGTAAAAGCAGTGCTAGTAGAAGTCAAAGCAAGGAATCTTGCAATAATTCCAAGGATCTAAAATTGGTCCTTTATATTCATTTGCTTTGGTGATAAGTCTTTCAATTACATTTATACATGTAACTGTACAGACACTGCAACTTCCAAGACAGGAACATGTATTTAAGTGGTTGTTATTGTTGCTGTGTGTCTTATTTGCTTTAAACATGTTTTTAGCATAGATCAGGTTGTTGGTTTTATCGTTTGGATTGTTTTCACATTCTGTTATACCAGTGCCTTTTATACAATTTGTTTACTATACAATATCGGTTTGATCATTGTTGTGAAGTGGTACAGTGAATTATATTTCTTTTGTGCAAATCTTTGTCATTTGGTCTGTTTGGATAGTTGTCACATTAGCAATCATTTTGCAACTTATTTTCTTCATCCTGCAAAAAAAAAAAAAAAAAGAAGATTTACAGGTGCATAATTTTATGTTCCAAAAATTTCATCACATAGGTGTTTTAACATGATAGTTACAGCTGTCAAGTACATTAGATGGATTCTTATTTATACATATTTAAGCAATTGCCTGTTGATTCTACATATAGATGAAAATGCATATAAAAATAGGTTCATTGGATAAAACAAATGTTGAATCTAAGTGTAAAATTGCTCCTTTCATATAAGTTTCGTTTGACGGAGGTTAAATCTTTTAATTTTCTACTTGAAAATCTTTGTAGGTGTAACTTGGTCCTTTTAATCTGTGCGATGGGAGGTAAGATTTGATCTGTTTTGTCAATAAAGCCTTATGACAGGTATTTATTTGAGCATAAAATATACTTTGGTTGTCGATAAAAAAGATTCAAAGCTTTGGGCAGCGTGAATAATTAATACTTGTGTCGGACTGACAGATCAAAGTACTAAAGGTTAAATACCCACCTCTCACCTCAGGTTTGACTTACAGCAACTGTTATTGTCTTCATATAGAAACCAAACAAAAGACGTAATTTTTAATTTATGAATTTGAGTCCATCTTTAGAAGCATCGGGTGGAATTAGGTTTTATAGACATGTTTTTTATCAGCTCATAATCTATCATTGATAAGATTTTTATCTCTATCGAAGTTATTCTTCTCAGCTTAGGATCTCTATGCAATAAAGGCCTGTAACTCATTGGTTATGAGCAATTTATATCTTTGAGAGTAAATTTAATCAAGATGGTAACTGGGCCAGATCCAGCCATTTTCAAAAGTGGGGGTTCCCAACCCAGGATAAAAGAGGGGGAGTACAACTTCCTACTATATGTCCCCATTCAAATGCATTGATCATCCAAAAAAAAAATAGGAAGGGTGTTCCAGCCCGCTAAACCCTCCCCCTGGATCTGCCACTGGGTAATATGTTTTATAAATTGGATTGAACAGGAAATTATGAAAAATAATTAATTAGATATAGGAAGAGGTGGTGTGAGTGCCAATGAGACAATTCTCCATCCAAATAACAATTTATAAAAGTAAACCATTATAGGTGAATGCTTCTGTAAAGTAAGATTGGTCAGGATAGATATTATTTCTTTGACCAGTACAACTTTCAGCACTTGGCAATCTCCAACCATGGGCTGTTACCTCAATATAGATATCTCTTTAATTTTTAAATATAAAATTATTAAAGGAAGTTAGTTTTTAATAACTATTTAGAAAGTTGAGAGAAGAGACAATGAAAAAAGGTATTATGTACAATTCTCAAATCACCTTTACCATAAATGGTATTACACAGCCATATGTAATAACAAAAGTTGGATCAGTTCAATAGATATAAGAAGATGTGGTATGAGTGCCAATGAGACAACTCTTTAGCCAATTCACAATTTGTAAAAGTAAACTATTATAAAGATCAATGTATATTAGAGTAATTAGACCAATTGAATCTCAGAGTTAGCTGAAACCATCTAAGGCAATTTTTTATTAATATTTTGCAGCACTTAATTTAAGACAAAACTGTTATACCCCTTGGTTCTTTAAAATATTGCTTAGTAGGACATTTTTTTTTTAAATTTTACATAATTATGTCCCAGTTAAGGTGACCTGATTTCCATTAATAACTTAGTGAATGTAAGGTGATCAGGGAATTAGAAATGAATGTTATAATCTGTAATGAGGTAACATTTGAAAACTTCAATTACTTCATTTGATTTAATTTGATTTAAACTTTAATCTAAGATTAGCCATATGTTGTTGAGATTGTAAGGATAGGCTATGTAAGATAATTATCTATATTGTATGATGATGCCTGTTATTTTGTGGCAGATTTACACATTTTATACTATATCAATAGGAAAATTCTAATTAAATTCTTAAACTTTGATTAAGTTTTTCACCTGACATTGAAATTTGCAGGTGTTCTGGTCATTAAAATTTTGATGATTAAAAAAAAGCTGTTTATTAAACTTATTGACACTTTGAGGTTCAACGTCTTGGCACGTCATAATTGTTAATTGAGCAAACAGATTGCTTATTTCAGATCAATGATTTTTTTACTTTCTATATCATTATGCAATTACCTATATATACAGCATATTTATAGCATATGCAAGGAATTTGACAACAAAAATTGAGTGGTCCAACCAGCTTGGTATCTCCATCTGCATTTATTTATGTCAAATTGAAACGGAAGTTTTACTTCTGCTTCCATAATGAGAAAAATCTGAAAATTGAAAACTGTTTTGGCCAGAGGATTAAAACTTTTAACAAATATCACACAATTTATTTTTATCCTCAGCTTAAAATTTTTCTTTTTACATTCATATTTAGGTAAGAAATTCCCTTTACATATATCTTGAATAATTTTGAGAATTAGAAAAATTGTAAATATTGGGAAAGTTTGGAGATGGGATGGTGACTTATACATGATTAAAATAGTTATGCATGTTATTACTTTGATAGTTTTTCTGCAGAAAATAATGTTAATGAACTCTTATATAATCAGACAAATAAGAAATTCTGAACCAAAAAAACCAAAACATAGACATGGAATTAGAGCTATTTTGCATGAGGGAGAAACATTCCATAATTTAAAATGATTTTGAAACAGCAAAGTAAGATAAAGCAGTATCCATAGTTTCATGCCACATGCTAGTAACACTGAAGAACTGGTGAAACCTTTAAGGACTAACAGTCCACCAGCGGAGGTATGACCCAGTAATTTAAGTGTTCATGATATGCATTACTATATAGGTGGCCTTCATACAGATGGTCGTTGAACTCAGTCCAATCATCTCCAAAGGTTTTGCTATTTTCATTACTTTCTTTATGTGATAATTGAATTAACCTAGCAATTTACATGTCCACATAAAATACTTTAATAAAGAAATATACTAAAGAGAGGGCAATTATTGGTTACCCATTTAGAATTACTCCCACCAGGAGGTGTAAAAATGTTATTATAAATGTCAAAACTAATATTTATCTTAATCGTAAAATAGATTTATATATATTGAACTGATAGTTTATTCCTTTGGCTTTTAAAACTTTTAAAGTGATTATTTTTCTACAATAGATAAAATGATTTGCAAGAAAATTAGCACTTATAATGTAGTTTGCAATTTTAATGTCCAATTTTCTTATTTATTTACAAAGGTTTTACTGAAATAGATAAATGTAGAAGAAATGCTTTAACCAGTTTTCATTCAGAATTTGTTTGAAAACAAAGAAAAAGTGAAAGAAAAGAGAAAATTCGGGAAATAGTTGTCTTATAACTTGAACATCTGCAATATTTACCTGTTTCTTTCTATTTGATATCTGAAATATGGGAAAAAATTATGTTTTCTTTCATATTACTCTTTGATCAAATGAAAGGTAAACATTGTTCTGATCAGTACAGCAATACAACCCATCAATTACTACAGATTCATAAGAATTTGATAATTGTTTATCCAGACGCTGCATCAATTCATATAGATTTTATTTCTGCTCATAAAAATGGTAAGGCTATCATAAAATAATTATTATAATATTAACAAGGGTCTACTGTCACTTACAAAGTCATCATATTTTATCAGGGAGGTTGTAAAGGGCAGATGTTATGACCCTTCCAGTATTTGATGATGGGGGAAAATTTTTTCCTGTGCTTACTTACAGTATTTAACCACAGTTTAAAGTTATTATATAACTACTGTGAAAAAGATTATCTAACCACAGTTTAAAGAGATAAACTATGTGCTCTGTTTGCTTAAAATTGAGTTAACTTTGGTTCCTCAAAATACCTCCAATCACCCTTATAATCCTCTGGAGAAATATAAGATACATTCTCAGCTAATTCCCTATCTATTGATATATTTAAGGTATGCTTTAATAATCAGATACTTTTAATTGTCATTAACTTGCCTCAAAGCAGATGGAGAATGATTATCACATAGAATTTTATAGCGGATTAAAGTATGGTAGGTATAATGGCAGTGCTGACAGTTAACGTGAGATATATAATTTCTGTGTAAGAAACAGTTGTCTGGTACATTTGCAATAACGAATGTTTATGTCATTTTGCTGAAAGCCCTGTCATAATTTGTAAAATAAATCTCGAAAAAATATTTGAAGTACTCATTGTACTGGTATAATCACGTCTATAAGAAACAGAAAATTATTGGTGAATAGGCCAATTTTAGCTTCCGTCTTAATTTAGCTTAAAATACACATATATATTCGAAGAAAAAGAAATCATTTTCAAATACAAAGATTAATGGAGGTCAACGGCAGAGGTCAAATCTTCTATGTATTGTACTAAGCTACATCTCTATTAAGACATGATAACCTATATTGTACTAATGATCATTGGTCAAAATTCTTCATCTTGAAATAAGCTCTTGAAGTGTTGGTTTTGTTAAGAGAAGTCAACCCCTTTTTCATGTTTTTGGTAATTCTTGTAGTCAGATAAACTGAACATCAACAGTTGTCCAGTAAAGTGTCTTTATTGTTGAAATTATATTAACAATGTTTGCAAGTGGGCATCCCTTTTAAAAGTGAAGGGTTGACATCAATGAAATAATAGAGCTGGGCAAGATACTATTATATAGAGAAAGACAGGTCCATATAATGAAATTTAAAACATGTAGAAAAATTTGAAATTTGATCAGATGATTATATGAGATGATGTATGACTTCTTGGGGGTGACTGTGACAAATTGGTCAATTATTTAGTACCCCTATAGAGACAGGTGCTCTCTACACTAAATATATGTCACAATACTGTACCACAATAATTATCGGTAAATGGACGTTTAGATTTGAGTGGATAAAGTAGGAATTTGTAAAAAATGTGCTCTATTTCAAATAAATAGGCAAGTTGAGTTTGGTTGGATAACTATAGTTGTAATTATTCATCTCAAATTTCAGACTGTTTTTAAATTCAAGCTAACAAAATTTGAAAAGGAATTTAGTTATACCCACACTAATGTACCAATTTGTAAAAGCCCCTCTAAAAGGGTATCATTGTTACATATAATCTCTTTGTTGACAGTTTGATATGCTTACAAATGTTTACTGTTTATTTTTGGATTTCAAATGAGTTAGTGTTTAACAGTTCACTTGCAAAACTTTAAATAATAAATTAACAGAAAAAAAAACCACCCAGTCATGGTATATAGATATAATAGAAATGTAAGAGAGATGGGGTGGTTGTAGTATCATGAGACATATACTTTTGATGAAAAGCTAGGTTATAAATATATTACCTTGTGTCAAAGAAACATGTTTTTATCTTTAAAGTTTTATCTCTGTTCATTTGTTCTTAAAAAAGAAGTAATGAATTGAAAATGATACTCACATTAAGAAACACATTCTAAATTAAATAAGTTTCTTAGCATAACAGCAAATTTGAAGCTTTTATTACCAAACTTAAATTTGCTTTTTCTGCAAAAAAAGTAAATAATTGAAAGATATGCATTTTTTATATTTCACTTAAAGTAATTTATCTTTGGAATGAGTTACTTAAAGTCATATGAAATCTCAAATTAAAAAAAATTATGCATATATGTTTTTTTTATAACTAAATGGATAGCTTTCATTATACAACTTATGTACAGATACTTTTTTCTGAGGAAAATTCTTTTATTTGTCCACATTTAGAAGAGGTTTACTTATTTTTAATTGCTTGCTTCCAGGAAGCAATTCGCTGACATATTTTCTGGATGCATTGTGACCTTAGTGTGACCCTCCTCGTAAAAATCCGATGATCGCAATACGCATGGATCTGTCATTAAAATAAACAATTATCTGATTGTGCATGTTAAACGCGTACTAAATACCCATGCTTTTTGTTGACTGTTTACTATAAGGTGACAATCGGTAAAATTCAGTTTCAAAACACAGCATTTAATGAGCAGCCATATTTGTTAAATCATAACAGACAGAGAAAAAAAATTGACGATTATACGATATATTTGCGTGAAAAATGATAAAATCATGCACAGAGGACTAAGTTTATGATATATACATGCATAATGGATCAAGAATTGGATAAACATTATATTTCACCAGTCACTCGTTTCATATGACTTTAAGATACAATGTACAACATATCATCCTTATTTTGCCAAAGTTAGTTGGTGAAATTTCTAAGGTTTGGCATAATTTTCATCATCTGTTAGGCCTTCAATCTATAATCTGGACGGTTCCTTCAAAACATTATTATCCTTTTCTTAATGACTTCAAGTCTCCAAAACATGAGGGTCTGGACTCTCAGATCTCGACAACATTTAGATAGACTGGACTTGAACCTTTGGGTATATATTAGTTATTAAAATGCATTAATTTCAATCCAAGTATATTTGTATTGTGTGGTTTTTACATGAGCACTTCAGTATCAGGCTCAAAAAGTAAGACAAGATGAATCTTATACAAAAACTTAAACTTTTCTGTAAAAAATCTGTGTAAAGGTCAAAGATCACATACAATATTAATACAAATAAATGCTAAAATGCACCTGTTGCATGTAATGTCATTTTTACAAACATAACTTTAATGCACTTATGCATTTTGATATGAAAAGAAACTGTTAAAATCCTGCTTAAATTTCAGTTAAGTTAAATAAATGGTGTGCCAAGATGGTATTATAGTGAACTTTAATTGTAAATTCATATGGTAAATGTTTTGTATGAGGTGAAAATGTTATCGCGGTCATCTTAAATGTCATATTTAGAAATCAGATTTATAAATTATAGGTAGATAGAATTAGGTCAAGTAACCAGGTAAAATGGATGATTTAGTAAAGTACCTTTCAGGGTATTAATAGGCCACCTTAGGTGGAGATCTCAACACCTACAGTTATATTGATATAATAAGAATGTCATTCTCTTCTTGAATATGAATATAGCCAGATAGATTGTTAGTCATTCCCTTGCTGGTGGTAGGGTATATTGAAGCATTGTTGTACAAAGATAGAAAACCGGAGTAAAAATATCAACAAGTATAACAAGCAAATAAGAACCAACAAATCATTAATTGTATATGTCATGTCAATTTGTAAAAGAGGATATATTTTAGATTGATTGATTTATGAATTGTTTATGTGCAGCAGCAAATTTTACATGCATATTCAGGAGAAGGGCTTCTGTATGTCATATATAGTATGAAATTCAAAACAGTGTAGCTGTGGCCATTGATTGACCCATCAAAATCATCCATTGACTGGGACAATTTACGTGAACGTTTGTCTGTAACAACCACTGTTCATGACGTACCTACGATAGACATTTAAACTGTGGGGTCAACAAAGGTTTCTTAACGCCTTTAATTATAAAATAATTCGAAAAATTATATAATTGATATAAATCAAAATATCGTGTTATTTCTGATTAATTTTTCGAATTACTTTATTTAGGTGTTGAGAACCTTTGGTGACCCCATAGTTTAAGTGTCTTTAAAAAGTACATAGTGAGCATTGGTCGTTACATACAAACGTTCACCTAAATTGTCCCAGTCAATGAATGATTTTAATGTGTCAATCAATGGCCACAGCTACACTGTTTTGAATTTCATACTATATATACCCTGAGCTTGATACTAGGCAAATGTGGAGTGAAATATTTAGAATTCTCACTCAATATGTAACAAGAGGTCTCAGTGCTAAAGTGGTCTATGTACTGTATCACTAGCCAGTCAAGACTAAGGTTGTGAGTTTGAATCTCACACGTGCACTCTACCCTAATCTAAATTGACTAGGATTGTTAGTTTTCCACCCAAAGGTTGTGGTTCTCTCCTGGAACTCCAACTTTCTCAACCAATAAAAACTGACTGCCAGGAAATAGCTCAATGGTGTTGAAGGTGGCATTACACACCAATCAATCAATCAACCACTAGTTTACATGTAGATATGTCACCCTTCCAAAACACATTGTTCTTAAGTCCTGTTTTACAAGTCTTGTTATTCCTCAAAAAGACAGCTTCTGTTTTTTTGTCCTTTTGAAATCACCCATAGCATTCTCTTTAAACAGTTATGGTAACGTACCTGTAAGACCACAAAGGCAAAACATTTCAGTGACAGTGTCTTGTAAAAAGTCAGAATAATTTGCTTAATGACATATATTTTGAAATCTCAATTTAAAATTTTCAATAGTTGCCTAAGTTAAGGTGCATCTAAAATTTAAGATTCTTAATTCTAGAAGAATTGTGGATAATGATTACCGTTCACAGTGTTATCATAAAACATTCTACTTTTTCCCTCTGTATTGTACCTTTCTCCAGCTGCATCATAATTTTATTGACTGTTGCAGAATATTGAATTAGTTGACCTTTACGTAATGAAGTTTAATTTGATTTCCTCATCAGTTGGTACAATTCTCTTGATTAATTTCCAGACAGTTAACATTTTAAGGTGGGAGAAAAACAGTAATTGATTAATTAAACAAGAACTGAAAGAATTGTGCATGGTTGCAAAATTAGAAACACCTACTTCAGCATTCCAACAGCACATAATAAAATTTTGTAATGAATAACTTATTGGATACAGTAGTATTTAAAACAAAGTAATTAATTAAATTGATGGTATTTTAATGTTTTGAGAAAAGTGAAGAAATCTTTCAACTAATTTTGACAGAGCAGTATTAGAAACTGATGTTAAGAACATTATAGCTTTTGTAATAGATCTGAAATGAGTATGAGCTTGCCAGGTTTGAAGTGGATTATGAAGCACAAGAAACAAATGCTTTAGATCTAGTCATATGTAAAGACATCTTTAATGAAAAAAAAACTTTTTGTTTTCTGAAAGAGGAACTGCGGTAATTGGGCCGAGATTCAGGTTTTGTAGGTCATCTTATATTGGCACATAATATTAAACTGAATTTTGTTTTAAAGACTTAGTTATAACTGACACAAAATGACATTTGATTTATGAATTATTGAACTTAATACAATGTAGAGATATGTTTTGCATTCAATTAAACATCCCCTACCAAGACCAGTGGACAGCTTTTATTAACTTTTGGTAAACACTGGTAAATTATACTATTGAAAAAGTTGCCTTATAATCAGTTGATTGATCTATGTTTAGATACATGTTATTTTAGTTCTCAGAGTAGGTATATATTAATTTTTACAACTTGCAAATTCATAAATTGTGTTATTAAAGTGCAGCTGTACTCCTGGCAGACTGCCTGTTTAATTTAGTACTTCTGCCGGTTATTGCAGTTCTATGTTTATTTGGTTTAAGTTTTTATCTTCAGTTGTTTGGGGATACAACCATTAATAGTAAAGGAAGCTTATCTCATAAATTAAATTGTTCTCTCTTCAAAGTAAAATAGGTAAAAGGCTACCCAATTTTATATTTCAAGAACATTGTAAATGGATATAACTAAAAACCATAGTTATGAAATTGGAGTATATATAAAAATATGGAGATGTGGTATGATTACCAATGAGACAACTATGCACCAAAGTTGAAGTGAATGTAAGCAATTGAAACCATTTTAGAAAGGTTTCAGCCATTCTGGGTCTTCTTAAGGTTTTTTTTTATCATTCTAATCTTGACCACCAACTTGAATTCTAAACAAGAGATACATACTTGTAGTGAGCTTTTTTGTTTTCGTAATGTTCCGTGACACATAATTAATGCATTTTCAAGGTGATCCATTCATTTAAATACAGTGCAAAAATTAATTCCATTTTTTAAAAGTGTATATATAACTTATGGTCTGAAAAACAAATGAATAGTTGTCCTTTCTTAAATGTACTAGGTTAACTTTTCATCCAGTAATTTTCATAGCATTAAACTTTTAGATACTATTTGAACATTTTATTCCTTGATATAGCAACAACAAAATAAAGGAAAAGTTATCGGAAACATGGATTTTTGATTCATCAAATATGAAATTTGAAGTGATGTTTCATTTGGTTTGTTGTGTGCAAAGTCTGAAAACATGTAATTCTAAAACCCAATAGCTTTGTGATTATTTTCACTAACCATGGAAAGCTATGAGATATCATACAAATCACGTGAAGTCAAACCTAGAGCCAACAAAGTTAATTTATTGACTTGAGTCTGATACAAGGAAATGGTGATGAAATGTCAAAAGTTATTTTATTTTAGAGACTTGGTTTTATGCAATAGTGGTGATGGACCAAATAAATCTTTTGATTTTTAGAGCAAGCAAAATGAGACTTTTCAAACTATGTGTTTTTTAATTTCAGATGCTAAAGCTTTGTTTCCTGATATCCTGAACTTGGCCACTCGTTCTAATATAACAGCAAATGCAACATGTGGACTTCAGGGAAAAGAAAAATTCTGTAAATTAGTGGAACATGTCAAAATCTTTCCTGGAGAAAATAGGCATTGTGATGTTTGTGATGCTAGAAGCCAAGATAGACGTCAGCGGCACCCTATCTGGAATGCCATCGATGGCAGTAACAGATGGTGGCAAAGTCCATCATTGACCAATGGTGACCAATATAACTATGTACAATAAAATTAGATCTAAAACAGGTAGGAACAATGAAATATATCTGATAGTAATTAAGAACTTTCTTTCAAGCAAAAAGTCAAAACATATTTGGATTATAAATTCAGAAATTATTGCGAGGTTTTTAATGTGACAGAGTTGTAGACGCAATAATTTCAACTTGAAATATTTTAATTGAATTAAACAGGATTTATCTCAAAATTGTTTTAAGACTATACTGACAAAATCGCAATAATTAATGCATGCAATAATTTCTGAATTTACAGTAGATAGATATGAACTAAGATTTCAATCTTGAGAACAGATTTTATTGCCTTTTTTCAATCCAAAATATAATGTCCATTTTGAAAGCCCTCATTATAAGTTCTTTATAAAACAATGAAATCATAGATGAATCTTATTATAATCCCACTAGATTGGAGACTGTATTGCATTCAGCTTGCACTTTCTCTACCATCCATCAATCACACTTTTCTGAGATTCAATTGACAGAAGGACTTCATATTTAGTTAGCAGCAATTATTTGTAATGTGTGAGCTTTTTTTTTTTTATCTATTAGATATTATTTTCCTCTTTGCTGTTACCCTGAATTTTTCATTAGGATTTTTTAACAAAAATTTCTCCAGTACATGTACTATTGAACAGAATGACTTCATATTTGGTCAGCAGCTTGGTGGTGATGAGTTGTTGGGTGTGAGAACTTTTCAGATCTGTCAGACATCTACTTCCTGTTTTTCGATACTTTGAATTACGATGTGTGTATGCTTAGCACGCCAGTGTGAGCATGTTACATGTTTCTTGTAGTACTTTATAATGATTCAATAAGCATCTGGTATTTTTAAGTGAAACTCCTGCCACTTGAATGCATGAACATTTTTCATGGAAGTCAATATAATTTAAGGAAAGAAATGTTAGACAGGGTCAATAAAATTCAGAATAATCTTTTAGCTTTATTTAAAATTCAAAGAATCTGTTTAAAGGTACACCATATCCAATATAGAACGAAATGAACAATATATATATATAATGACAAACGATGTGAGAACTGAAATATCTGTTGTTATATATTAAAAGTTAAAATCAGATATCTTAAAGGTTGATCGTTGATTTTTTGCACTATCAGCATACAAGGACTACGGTGGTTTCATTTATTTTCTTTGGTACCAATATTCATGTATTAAGTAACCCTTACATATTCGTGGATATTTAATTTCATGGTTTTGCCAAAGTCTGCATTCAAGCCTTTAGAACACTTGTCATGTATTGAACATTAGATTTCGTGGTTCACCTTTACCAATGAAATCCACGAAAATTGGTATCCAATGGATAATTGAATTTACAATAGTTGAAATATATTATAACAACTGAACAGAATTAGCTGTAAATCAATGTTGAACTTGATGATTTTTAAACACTACATCATCATGGGACTCCACCAATTATAAATTATTCTTATTTTAGAACGGCTATAATTTATTGTACTGTCTTTTTATATTCATTCTTTCCATTAGATTGAAATGTAGATTTTGATCTTTGAACTGTTAACTATTAATCAGTATTGAATTTACATTTTGTGAATCAGCAAAAAGACAACCATCCTTTACCTGTTAACTTGAGTCATAAAATATATGTGTGTTAAAAAATAATGTGTTGATCAAACACTCCAAAACCAGACAACATTACATATTGTATGACTGTCCTAAATATTGATCTTTATTCAATTTGAAGAAAGTTTCTAACTGCATATATAAGACGTATAACCGCAGTCTTCATAATAAACATTTAAATCTACAGGCCCAGAGCTCAAATTTCATAAAATTTTAGTTAGACTCTGTTGGCCTGTACAGACGATTTTAACAGGCCCAAAAGAAATTTTACACACCTAGGCTACTGTGCCCGTGGTGCAGCGTGAAGACTGTAACAGGACTTGAAAAAAAGATGAAATCAATCTGTAGATTTTCATATAAAATGTTAATAATGTTATTACTTCTATTGAGATGTTAAATGACGGTTGGCTTGACTTCTAGATGATGTCCAATAAATTCCAATTTTTGAAATGATGACCGATATAAAACAGATACATGTGCATTTGCAAAGACATTGTGGAGTAATTGGTCCTAATTTTGGCTCATGAGGCACTGTTTGAGTATGGAGGCTTTTGTAGCCCCAGACTCCCCCCTCCCCCTTCCAATCCAAAAAGGGTAAATAGTGATATATAAATAAGGCCACGGTTTTTTAATTGTTGGTTTACGGATTTTCTCCATGAAAAAGTCGGGTCGGTCGGTCGGAAAAAAAAAGAAAAAAAAAGATCTTTCAAGACAGAAAACTGATATGCAAAATAAAAATATATTTCACCTTTCTAATAATATGTTTGTCATACTATTTTTTCATCGTTCTTAAATTTTAGTTTGATGAAATATTATTGCTCAGCTGTAAACATCGCATGACATTGTCTAATAATTTCCCATAAAAAAGGGGGGGGGGGGGGTACATTGACAAAGACAAAATTAAATCGTCATTTCACAAACAGATTCACGTCAGTTATTTGACTTAGCTTTTAATCAAAACTTGGTGAAAAATAATAAGCACGAAAACTGATAAAGAAAAAAAAAGTAAAAACGTCGTACGAAAATAAGTTTCAACACACGTGTCAAAAACGTAATAGACTCGTCCACTGGAAAAACGAGAATATCAGGTTAAATAATCTGTTGTCATGCATTCCCGTTTTTTATCCAAATGGACGATATTTTTGTATTATCTATAAAACAAGAAAATATCAAATGATTTGTTAAAATTCAGTATTTTAACTTGATGTCTTGAACTTCCACCTGTCCACATTTGGACAAGTCTATTTATATGAGAACATGCATCTTACGGACTGACGACAAATAAGGGAAACGAACTTATTGTGTGATTGGTTTTAAACACAGGTTTCGTTCCGCAAAATTATTTGCGCAAACGACATTTCAAGGTCATTAATAATTGATTTGTCTATTTTTAGAAACGTAGACTGAAAGTTTCATTTTTCACAACAGAAAGTGTCATCACTTCTGTTAGTGATAAATGCATTTCATTTCATAAAAAAGGATATTTTAATTATTTTTCAGGGATAATGCATTTGTTCGAGTCGGCGAGAATAAAAAAAACCCTGAAAATTCGATTTTATTTTTATTTTGGAAATCGGCAAAATCGGGTCGGCGGATCCGTAAACCAACAAATTAAAAAATCCTGGCCTAATTAAATGATGAAAAAAGTTAATTTTGAACAAAAGGATTATTTTACAATATGTTCAGGAAAGTCCTACAATGCTCTCATGGTGCACTTGCTCACTTGAATCTGTTAGTAAATGCTTGTATGATTTTAATATTAATACATATATGCAGATTTGATTTATTGTTCAAAGGTACATGTTCATGAATGTCCTAATTAGGACTTTGAATCAATAATACAGTACAGTTAATAGCCTGTAAAATGTTCCAAAATGTACATACTTAATTCTAACTCTTAAAGTTCATATAGATCAAGCTGTAACTAAAACTTAAAATTCCAGACCTTCTCCTTATATGTTTTCAAAACTTTACATACATGTTATTTCCTCTCATAAAACACTGGGCCCACACATTGTGCCTGTAGTGAATTTATAATCTCGAAACATAATGTGTAAACAATTCAGCTAATATTATTGAACATGGAATCAAAAATATATTTTTCTGAAAACTGTTCTTGGTGAGAATGATGGTAATTTCAAGATATATGAATTAAAGGACTAGTAGTGATAAAGGCATATATGTAGTAAGATGTCCAAATTTATATTTTCTCATTTTTCTCAAATTTTGAAATATGTTACAATTTGGCTTTTATTAAAAGCTAACTTTTATTGATAAACTGAATATAGAGGGGCTTTATTTCAGAGAAAAATTGAGACCTTGCTATTAGTTTTGCCAGGTCAACCTTAGAATGGGGTAAAGCTGGTTATTCGGTTAACTTACTGTAATACATTATGGAAACATCTTACATAATAAACTGACTTTACTGTGATGTAATGAAATAAGTGTTTCACTCTTCATTAAATAAATTAAAATGAAAATGAATTCAATTATGATAATCATTACAACACAGGAATTAATGTTCACATTCTGTGAATGGTTTATTTTGTTACCACCTATTTCCTAAATTTGTAACAAATATGGACAAATTTGGAATGTAAGAAAACACTTTATATTTCTGTGTGTTATCTTGAAAAAAATTACTGACTTGTATCATTGCAGTTAATATCTAGGGAGTCAATTGTTAAATACATTTTCCAAATTCAGATCTGCTGTAGAAATTATTTATTTATATTTACAGGATAAGGATTGCTTTTCAAATTTTTGTATAAGCCCATTATTTTAACATTTTTAAGACTGACTATTGAATTGGGGGTGGAAGCTATTGTGAAAAAATTGTTATATACCGGGGTAATATGAGAATAAAAAATTAGAATTTAATATAAGAAACAAGGAGATGTGGAATGTTTGCCAATGAGACAACTATCCACCAGAGACAACTATTGGACACTGTACAACCTTCTACAATGAGCAAAACCAATAAGATATAGTATGTTATAAAAGGCCTGACAGGACAAAAATTCAAAAGAGAAAACTAAAAGCTTGATTTGTGCTAAAAACAATAAACCAAAACAAATAAAGCATACAGCAACAATAACCTCTAAGTTATTATCGCCTGACCTTGGACAAGGAATAAAGAATGCCTCTTCTTCAAGTTCACTCTCCTAGTTGGTTATTGTGCCATATTCTCTCAATGATTAATCCTGGATTAATGCAAAAACTATTTGTAAAGTCTTCATTTTTTAAAACTTTTTTTCCCTAGAAAATGCATTTAAATGTAATGTATTAAACTTTTTTATTACAATGTAAGGCCATTAAGGACATAAACATATTTATATTTCGCTTATCTCTGTTTGCATACATTTCAAAAACTTTAAAAAGCAATCGAAGTAGAAATAATTGTTAATTTGTAATCCTCTTATCCTTGGATCTCTGGGTAAAACTAACTTCAGGTCTTTTCTTTTGTAAAACATAATTGTATCAAAAACACTTTCTTCATAATTACCGTAGGACATAAATTTTATTGGTATATTTTGACTATGACCATTCACTGAATCGTTTTCTGCAAGCCAGATTACAAATATAGGTTACAATGTTATTTGAAGAGCTTTTTGAAGTGTTCATAGATTAATGTGTATGCAAACATTCAACAATATTAAAATTTCCTTTATAGAAAACTTTGTTAACTTTGATCATAATCTATAGCCATTGGAGAGGGGTACTTTCTCCCCCACACCTATAGATATCAAAGCATAAAAACTGAATGATAACAAAGAAAACGATTGCCTTATGACATAGAGGAATGCCAGCTACTAAGCTAAGACTAAGACAGGATCCAGTGGGCCTCTGGATCAGATAACCCAATACAAAGGATCAGGATCTATTTTCACAAAAAATCTTACTACTTAAGTTCATCGTCAGTCATGAACACTTAAGTAAACTTAAGATCATCTTTAGCCGATCAAATTTAGACCAACTTTAGACATAAGAGTTTTTTGTGAAACTTATCACTGTATGCGTGTATTAAATTATCATATGGATAGTGATGTATGTTTTATTAATGTATATGTTGTCATTGTTGGTGTTTCTGTTATCTCATTCTGAAATAAATGTTGAATGAAAAAGTACAAATCACTATAGTATAGTGTCTGAACTTTTTATTTCATACCACTTGTAAACTTAACTAAGTCAGACAGGTAAATCCAAATTTCATTAATATTCCTTTTTTCATTTAAATCTATTTATCAAAGCTTTTGGTTTTGATCTCTATCTGAAAATAAATTAGCTGTTGTGTTTATTGAGGAAATATATCACTTTAAGATTAAATCAACTCCATATATATTGAAAAGAATTTCATTGCATATAAACACATTTATAAGGTAAATCCTTAGACACAAGTGTTTCCCTTGTAAGCTAGACAGATTTTACTCCAGACAACTTCAAGCATTAAAAAGGCATGAATTAATGTGATAGGAAAGAAATCATTCACAGAAAAAGATTTTTTAAAGGAAAATCTATTGTTATAGTTGTCAATTAATGCTGACATTGTAAAGTTTTATATTTAGATTTGCATTTGCATTGAAGAAAGTTTGTCAAAATTGCCAAATTTTAAAAGAATGCATTTCTAATATGTACTATACAAAATTTAAGATTTCTGCAAGTAAAAATTCATCAATGTTTAAAAAAAAAAAATTGAGAATGGAAATGGGGAATGTGTCAAAGAGACAACAACCTGGCCATAGAACAGAAAAGCAATAGAAGGCCACCAATGGGTCTTCAACACAGCAAAGAAATCCTGTAACTCAAGGATACAATGAATGTAATATGTTGCACTTTGTAAATACAGCTGTTTCTCAAACCACGCCTCTTTTGGGGAGATCTTGAATATGCATAGAAAATTAATTTTGTTTACATACTGGTTCCCAGTTGTGCTCTCTGTGTTCCATCTCAGCATAGAGACATAACTGAAACAAAACCCAGGAATACCATTTTACTATATCGACTGATTTAATGACATTGATTTCAGGTTTATTAGTGTTATACATATCAATATTCTGATTGAGATTAATTTAAAGCCAACATATTATTATGATATATATCTATATAAAAAAAACAGAACTTTGCACATTTGGAAATTAACATATTTTTGCTCTTAAGTGCCATGGTATAAGAAACGTACCTGGAAACCTGACATTAAATTTCACAAACTTTTGGTTATAAACTTATAATTTTGGTTTATAATTTTAAAATAATCCTGCCATTAAGAAGCACTTTGTACATTATGTTAAGTTTGTAAATTTCCCACATACTTTATCAGTCTATAGTGTATCCTTAGTACTACATACCAAGATAAAGCTTGGAACAAAACTATATAACCAGAGTCCTAAAAATGTTATGTATCTCCTGGTTTTCATTATAAAATTGAAGGAGATGTGGTATCATTGCCAACTATCCAACAAAGTCAAATAAAATGGATTTACCGATAAGCATTTATAGGCAACCTTGCAGCCTCCAACTTCAGTGTTGATTTGTTCCTTATATGGCACTAAGTTATATATATAGTTAAGGTGTTTTTTGGCTGTGGTTTTTAGCCATTACATACCCTAATAAGTATATACATAAGTCTCCACCTTTGTGTTGGACAAATCTGGTTGATTATTAATGAAATCCCTGAAGTATAACTGGAGTGGGCTCCTTCTCAAGCATTGAGTGGCCCCCTTCTTGGAAATTTCTGATCCACCACATGACACAGAACTCAGTATTATTTTAGCCTTATTGGATTTTCGCAAATTTAGTTTACCTGGCGAAGCGTAGCGGAGACAGGTAACATGTATTTGCGACAGTAAAACTACCTATGGACGTCCTAAAAGCTTCAAATACAATACAGTTATCTTTATTCTAATGCAAAACAAGTTCATAATTAAATTTCAATCATTATCAGTGTAAAATCTTCATTAAAGAAAATTCTGCAAAAAGATGTTATCTTCTTTGGTCCCTACACTAGGTGACGCCATAGGTATGCTTCTGGCGTCAAACATAAACACCGGGCGTTTTCTGGCTTCTGTGCCGCTTCAGAATGAATTGAAATTTGATAAAAAGAAGAGTTTTAGGTGCAACATGTGAGTTTTTTTGGCTTATTATTGTAGAAATTACATGTCAATACATTCAGCAATTCAAAATGTCAGCTTCCTTAGTTACAGACAAGGAGATAAAGAATTTTACGCTAACTGTCATCCAATCAGAACCATTGATACAAAATAATTGCATTAGAATTGTACTTTTATACCAGTAGTACATACAAGTTTTTATTAATGGACTAAGTTGACCATCAGGCAGGTGTTTTGACATAATCCATTATGTTGACTTACACATCACGTAATAGGAATGCTATTAATTGATAATACTTATGTAATGGGAAAATTATTTTAGGAACAAGATACAATATCTTTTTATAACTTTCTTAATGAAGCTATTATCCTAGTTCTCCTGAATAAGGTGACACCTTTATCTTAAGGCCGTGTGATTGTACAATCACCAATGGATCTTACTAAAGTCTTGAAGTTGTTGGATTTGATGCCTACAGTAGTTTTGTCAACTTGATAACTCTTCTTTATAATATTTATTGATTATGTAGTTATAATTAACAAATATTGCAAGAATCTACTCATAATAACACCAGAGATTTCTGTTTGCTAAGATCTTACATTTTAATTTTTAAAAAATAACTGAATATCTGTGTTTTGCCTCTTGTCAAAGTCTATCTTGATGTAAAATGAAAATCCCAGTAGCTGTTTGATTACAAATTATTGGAATTTAATGCTTGCCATGTGAGGTTCATACTAGTTTACAGATGTAGAGTTGATTTGTGTCCTTCTGTAGACAGTCATACCCCCAAAGAATTTCCTCAAAGCTTACCCCTTTTCTGGTTCATGTGTTCTCTGAGGCATCGTGTCTGCCCAAGCTACAGCAAGCAGGCCAATAAAGAGACAAACCTTCCAAAATTGATGTAAGTGGCACAAGAGGGCCAACTTTTATATCATAACAAAAGCATTGGTTTAAAAAAAAAAGTTGACTTTGACCCCAATAATCAAAAGGCTTCTCTTCTTTTTCTGATTTTTCCATTGGTATAAGTTCCATTTTAACAACTGGAAAGCTTCAGTTTTGGACAGTAGACAGAAAGAAGAATGGACAGACAAAGCCACATTTAAGCTCTTTTTTGTCTGGAAAGCATAAAGAGATGCATTCATCACATTCTTATAAAAAGAGACTTTTGGAAATATTCAATTATGCACATCAGCAATAATTGGTTAGTCCATTGTTGCAAGCAATTCATGAAACTTTGTATTGTGAATGCGCTTACCTCATATTCTTACTAATAAGCACTCGATCAGTAGTATGATTTAAACATTTATTGTTCAGTATATGGTCTAGGTGGGAAAAAAAGAGCATTAAAAGCTAGTTAGAAATACATAACATATTTGTATCTGTATCAAATATTAGGCCTGTCTAGACATCAGGTTAATCTGATTGGTTAATCCTGGCTTTTTGTGGTTTTTGAATTGATTTCTTTGTAATTTTTAATAACAAAAAGTAGTTTTTTATGATATATGATAAACTTAAAAGAAACAATTAATGCAAAATTAAAATAAATGTAGTGTACAGAACATTTGATCATATCTGAAAAGGCCAGTGGGGAAATATTTTATTAAATGAGAAATTAGAGGAAAATTGATGTTTTATTAAAAAAATATTTTTGAAACAAGTTACAGAAAAGTTTTTCCTGGTATTTATTTGTTAGTCATAAATTTACATCAATGCTCAATGATTTTTAACCGGATTTTTGTGACAAAAATGTCGGTTATTGATTTGGGGATGTACGGCGGGCGGCCGGGCGGCCGGGCGGTCGGGCAGTCGGGCGGGCGGGCGGCCGGGCGGGCGGCAATCAAATGTTGTCCGTGCATTAACTCATGAACCATTCAACCAAAGCTTTTAAAATTTTAATATGTTATTACTGACAACTATACGAAGGTCAAGTTCAATAATGGCGATTTGGACTTTTACCGTTCAGGAGTTATGGTTCTTGAAAGGCGGCAATCAAATGTTGTCCGTGCATTAACTCATGAACCGTTCAACCAAAGCTTTTAAAATTTTAATATGTTATTACTGACAACTATACGGAGGTCAAGTTCAATAATGGCGATTTTGACTTTTACCGTTCAGGAGTTATGGTTCTTGAAAGGCGGCAATCAAATGTTGTCCGTGCATTAACTCATGAACCGTTCAACCAAAGCTTTTAAAATTTTAATATGTTATTACTGACAAATATACGGAGTTTAAGTTCAATAATGACGATTTTGACTTTTACCGTTCAGGAGTTATGGTTTTTGAAAGATTGAAAAATGGATTTTTCAATCGTGTCCGTGCATTTACTCATGAACTGTTCTACCAATGCTTCCGAAATTTTAATATGCTGTTACTGATGACAAAATGGAGGTCAAGTTCAATAATGACGATTTTGACTTTTACCGTTCAGGAGTTATGGTTCTTGAAAGATTGAAAAATTGTGTTTCCCGTTGTGTCCGTGCATTTTCTCATGAACCATTCAACCAAAGCTTTTGAAATTTTAATATGTTGTTACTGATGACAAAATAGAAGTCAAGTTCCATAATGACGATTTTGACTTTTACTGTTCAGGAGTTATGGTTCTTGAAAGATCGTAAAATGGCGTTTCCATTCACGTTGTTGCATTTACTCATGAACCATTCAATCTAAGCTTTTCAAATATTATTATTTCAAAATGTTGATACTGATGACAAAATTGAGGTCAAATTTGATATTGATGATTTTCACTTTCACCATTCATCAGTAATGGTTCTTGTGATATTGCCAGGACACAAATAAATGTAAATAAATCCGGTTTGCTGTCGTTGTGACAGCCTCTTGTTAATATTTGATTTATATATATATGTTATATTTAGTCATCAAATATTTAAACTTTTTCAATTGGATTAGATCTAAACAGTTAGATTTGTTGGCCACAAATAGTCTGGGCAAAAATAGAAATAAAAAATGACCTGAATTTGTCAGTTAATGTTATGAACATACTTTAATTTTGACATGATGACTTTTAAATTTTCTATATACCTTCAATTAAATTTTCCAGCTGTGTATGTTATTAATGGTATTCATTATATCTCTTACAGTATATATATACATATTTAAAGTTGTCTTTTAAATGTATGATGGCTTCTGTCTAATGAACGTCCATGTCATATTTTTTCTATTTGTATAACATCAATTTAATTTTGCTTTGCATGCATTTTCTTTCTTGTAAAATTATGGAGAAGAAAATTTTCATCTTGCTGTTCGGTGTGAGCCAAAGCTCCGTGTTAAAGGCCATACTTTCACCTATGGTGGTTTACTTTTACAAATTTTCACTAAGATGGGAAGTTGTCCTCATAAAGGCACTCATACCACATCTTCTTATTTCTATATACGCAAAAGAATTTACCAAAGATTTGTACCTTTTGTTGTACTGTTTGTAGGACATCCTGCCTTGTTTATCTTCTTCTATCAGAATCATTGCTTTTATCCTAAAATTTTATATTTTTACTTAGTCAAAGCTGGAATCCTTTTGATACTTACATTTATACTGCCAATGGTTGAAACCTCTTAGTGGGCCAAAAATACACATTTCCCCCAAAAACAAAAGAGTTAATATGGGTATATGTATTACAATGTGCATGCCTTAAACAGTTTGAAATTAAACTACATTCTGTACGTAGATAATTGCTAAATTTGCAGACCTCAATGCTTGCATGGCTTGTTTAAGATCTAACCATGGCACGATAATAAAACCCTTCTGTCGCTTGAAATTTAAATTAAATATAATTAAAAAAGATGAAAGAGACACCTATAATACAGTTTACTATTTAATTTAACATGATTACATGTTATTTAATTGCATAATAAATCTGGAACTTTTTCTTTAATTTAGTGCATGGTTCACTATTTGCATAATGGAGTGCATGACATATCCATACTTCCTCTTTTGTCACAGATTATTGAAGAATTATCAATCCACCCGTTTCACCCTTTAACAACTTATTTGAAAGCCATATTCAGCATATGATTTATCGCTCTATTTTATTTAAAATGTTTGAACCTACTTCAAAGAGTGTCACGTATTAAATGGAGAGGACTTTGATCTTTTCACTAGCACAGTAAGGGTGCACATTAGAACATTATTGCCCTTCAAAAGGTCAAATATTTTTTTGTATATTGACCATTTAAAAGTTGACATTTTGTGTTACTGTATGGCTTAAAGGGAATGCTGCCAAATATTAAAATATAAAAATGGTGTGATTGCCACTGAGACAAACTATATCCCAACAGAAAAGGACAAGTATGTGAACAACTATCTACAAGTCCTTGTATAGTCCTCAGCAATGAGAAAAAAAAACATTGTTAAGTAAGCTCAATAAGAATTTGAGTATCTATAGGGCTTATTAATAGTTTGTGTCAGGTTAAAAAGTCTGGGTCCACATCAGTCTGTAGTTCATATTTTTAGTGTCATTTTTACTCCTTAATAATTAAAATGTTTGTAAACTGAACAATTCCATCAAAAACTTTGGCATGCATAATTCTTTTATCTAACGTTTAAGATTTTTTGGGAAAAAGCCCAAAATTCTAAAGGAATTAAAGGGGACATATTGAAGTTAAAAGTTTTCTTCTGATTGAGACCATTAATTATTTCATAAATTGTATTAAATTGACACATTTTCCATAAAGAGGAATAAACAAAGTTTAAGATACAAGTTATATGGTAGTTAAGACAGCAAACCATCGAAAAAAAAAACCCAAAAGACATCTATATGACAATATACAGTGGTTTATTAAGGAACTTCCATACATTACTTTTTCCAAGTTTAAAGTGGGTCAGTTAAGTTCCATAGCAGAAGATGCTTTGTCACAATTTATGTTATGCTCAATACAAAAAAAAAAGAAATCTGTTTAAAGAGAAATCCTATTAAGTTCAAAGATTTGGATTTGTAGCTTCCAAGACACATGAAAACTAACTCAGTAACTGCCACATACTATTCAAGAATGAAGAAGTATTTCTAATGCCTATGTAAAAGTTATAAGAATTTTTACAATGTTTACAGACTATTAAGATTATCATTGAAACTGATAGTAGACTGAAGAGTAATAAAATAGTGATGATACTACAATCAGTTGATCCTCTTGTTAATATTTAACTACTGATAGTTGATGTTTTGTCTGTCATTATTGTGTTGTAAATAGCCCCCATACAAAGATTTTCTATCTTGAACCCCCACTTATAAAGTCAGGGGATTTAATCTACATTTCTCTACAGCATTCCAATGATAAAAAATCTTTATTTAGTTAGGAAAGATAGTTTTACATTGATAGGTCTTTTTTTTACTTTGCCACTTGAAATAAAAAAAAATTTTTTTACCTATCTTAGAAATTACTCAAAACACAGGATAGTTTGACATGACAATTAAGTATTATTGTAATAACAAATTTTATTTTTCAATTAGGCATCAAAGTGGATAGGCTATATATACAATTGGCATAAATTTACTGTTACAAAGACAAAACTATTTAGCATAAGCCATATCAAAAATAGTTGCGCTTCATAAACACCATGTAGTGAAATCTGTATTGTACAGCTGACATAAAAGCCCTTGTCATATGATTTCTAGATGATTTCCAGTATTAAATCACTGAAACTGATAAAGATGTTCCCAAAATTTCAGTCCTAAAATTTTGTGAAATCCAATTATTTCTAATGATATTTTGTTAATAGAATATATTTAATATATTTCATTAACATTGTATGTGTTTTCTTTTTGCTAGTGCAAAAAAGTGAAGTTTGGTTCCTTGCGGGCATTTATCATATTTTAGCATGATAAAGCTAAAATTGACTTTAAATGGTATTTAACATTTTGACACAAAATAGCATACCAGTACTTAACTGAAAGTAATTCTACCTTTGTGTCTAACAGAATGCCACAAAATTGACATCTAATTTAAAGTTGAATAATAAAATACAGGAATTCAGTCCTTTGTGAAAAAAACTGCACTGTGATTGAGTTTTGACACCCACAAATGCTTATTTACCTTTCTATAATGGTTTCATTGAGATTTTTAACCTCAAATGTTTTGTCAATAGTAAGCACACATCTATGAATGACTGCCAGGGTTGCAGGTAAATGAATTAAGAAATAGACTATAAGTTTGTTAAAGGTAACCACAAAATCAGGTATGACTGTTAATATCCATACCTCCTGTTTATAAAAGTAAAACTTCAAATCTGGAATAACTATACTCAAAGTACTTAACCTATTATATAATTAATATACTTCTTAAAGTTATAAAACAGGTGTGCATCTAAGTGTGTACATTAAAGATTCGGGGGATTTTTCTTCATTAAATCTTTTAATAGCTTTTCTTATTTTTATGTATTTTCATTTTAACTTTTGCTTGAGAAAACTTAGTTTGAAAGCAAAATAAATTTATGAAATCATATGACATTTTGCCATTTAAATATCATGCCATTAACTTATGGGATATTTCTACTTATATTTAACTTCAGAAACAAAGACATTAAAGCAGTTTGGGTGGGAAATGACAATAAAAATTATGCATTTAATTTTAATTTATTTCTTTTTTCTTTTGATTTATTTGACAAATAGAATTTAAATTTGACAAGTTAAAGTCATCCATGACTTTCAGTGACATAAAAACTAGTGCTTTTCAGTGCTATTGCTTGATCAAACCTATAATTCACAGAAATTTACATTTCTTATCAAATGATTTACAATGATTTCAATTTTATGGTTTTTATAAATTTAATTTAATGATTGAAAAACTTATGTTATTTACTAGAGAATTGTTTTTATAAATTGAATTTAATGAATGAAAAACTTCTTTAATTTAAGAGAGAATTATATCTATATATCCTGGACAAATTAATTGAAACATGTTAATTGCACTGGTATGATATATACTTGGTATTTGAAAATTAACAGTGTTTAGTATAAAATGGACTTCATATAATTTATACTAAAACTTAAGTTGCCATATTGGACAATTCCATATGCAACCTTTGGTTTTCCCAAATTGATGCATTGATAATGTACAGTTACTTTTGATATGGCAGAAGAACTAAAAATATGTTTATTAGTATATATATATAGATACCTATGGATTTTGGTTTAAAATCGGATTCATTGGTAGCAAATTTCAAAATGGATTGAAATGAGATATGAGGTAAACTGTTCCGATGAATGAATTGTTTATCTTGATATCCTTTTAATATAAATGGATATCATCCTGCATTTAGGCCAAGAAGTGTTAAAATTTAAAAGTGATGCATCTTTAGATGTGCCAGATATAAATGTTTTTTAAGATTTGCTTGTATTTTTCAGGTCTATCAAGTAGCATATGTGATAGTAAAAGCAGCTAATGCCCCTCGACCAGGCAACTGGGTTCTTGAAAAATCTGTAGATGGTGAGAACTTTACACCATGGCAGTATTTTGGGATTACACGGTTAGATTGTCTCAGGGAATATGGACTACCAGATACTTATGGTATACCTAACTACCTCACAGATGACCAAGTCATATGTACAACTAGATACTCCAAAATAAAGAAATTAGAAAATGGGGAGGTAAGAAGATTTTGTAATTATAATAAGCTGCTTCCTTCTCAAAGCAGGTAAGATATCTTTTTTATTGTGAATGAAGAAAAAGGTGTTGGTTCGATATGTAAAGATATTCCTTGAAATAACCAAATATTAAAAGAACAGATGTATTATTGTCTTTTTTCAGTAAAACAATTACTGGTCATTCAAGCAGCTGAAGAAATCACACCTAACAGCAAGATTTTAATGGTTTTTGTCATTAGTAATAATGTTATCAATCAAAATTATTCTATCATTATTTTACATTTATTCCATTGGTCTACAATAGCTACATTAATGCCTGAAGGTCTAGATCTAGTCAATGAAAAATTATCAATCAATCATTCAAAATAGGCCATGGATCCCCCATCACATTAACATAACACTTACAGCTGATTGGCTTTCTTGTCCAAAGAGCAGTAATCAAAATTTAAGATCATAACATGTTTTTATGGAGTTAAAGTTAAGATAGGCCCTTGCATTTATGAGAAAGATAGCTCAGGGGAGGGTCTGAGTTTATTGGGTTAAGGTAATGGCTGTAAGGAATGTATGCCAGAATTAACAATAAATTACATATGTCCTGGCAAGGTTTATATATGCATATGATTATACTAGTATTTGATAAACAGAAGCATCATAATTAAGGCCAACTATGCTTGCTTGGAAACTTAACTGATTTTCAGTCAAATTACTTATTAAAATGTTTCAGTGATTTCATTGCCTTGTAAGAAAAGTGTCTGAGTTAATAAATCTTCAGAGTGACAAAGTTTTTCTAGAATTTAATAAAAAAAAAATTATCTTTAGTTATGGATAAAGAAACAGAGTCTGATTATCTATTTATATTTCAGATTTTTGTTTCCCTAGTCAATGGAAGGCCTGGTGTAAATAAACCAAGTTCTACATTATTGGTAAGTTTGTTCAAAAATTTTGAATAGAATATTTTATGCCTAGAAACACATCCTTCTGATTACTTACTGGATGATTTATAGGCAGTACTTGACTACTACTTTTAAATTTTTGAGATCAAGACCTACAGGAAGCAAGTTCAAGCAACTACTTATTTTATCAACTTGACGTTGCTTTCAACAGAAAAAGGAGAAAGAAACCAAATTATTTTGTTATGGTTTACAGTATTGAACACCTTTGAAAGAAGTAATACAACATCCTCATGTGTGTAAAAAATGCTAAAACGCTATTACCTTAATTGGGTTTATTAAAATAGTTCATTTAAATTTTCCATAGACATTGTAAATTATTTACTAGTAGTTGCTTTTGGGAGCTATGAACATAGAAATGTCTACAGACATAATTTGGTCTCAGTCACTTTCTGAGTCAGCATTACAATCTTCAGTTGATCTTATCATGATACCTATGTGGAACTTCCCAGAAAAGGCCAACTGAAGAATTGGCTTGTTACAGATACGGACATGCAAAATTCATTCATCCAAATAAAGATGATTATCGATATACATCACACAAATTGACATTTACAATAATCTTGATCCTAAACTGGATTTTTTAAAACTGCAAAACTTGAAATAGCAGATGTGCTATAGAAAAGTAATCTTGTTGTTCACTTTGATTTTGAGAATGTCCATGAAATGCTACAACTATGACAGGAAATGCTAATTGAAAATGTTCTCTATCAGTTTAACTTTTAAACAAATTATTATCGAATGCACATTTCATGTTTGGTTTATTTTATTGTCATAAAATTACAATTATCATATACTTAGACTAAATAACATATGATTTTTACCGTATGATAATAGCATTAAATTAAAGTATTTTCCATATTTTTCGAATTGGTGCTTAGCGGGCTGATATGAAAAGTTTATCACATGCTTCGATTGTTATCACATGCCTTTCCGTAACGTTATCACATGGCATTCCGGTGATACTCGGCAAATTCCGGAAACTACACCTCAATGCTACGTTTTCAGTGAAAAACATTACAAAGTAGTGTACAAAACAATTATTTGAATACTGGAAAGTATGTTGTGTAAAATAATTAAATTAAATTAAAAAAAAAACAGGAAAAAAAATATTGAATAAATGCATTTTGAAGTTTTTCTGAAACATTATTTAGAAAGATACTTTAAAAAAGTTGACTTTTCTAAACAATGTTCATTATGTATATTGTTGAATTATTTTTTTGTCGATTTGTTCATATTAAAATGTGGGTTTTTTTCTCTGTTGAGGCATATGATAGAAAGATTTCATATTGAATGAATCAAATTTTGGGTCCGACGTCCGTGAACTTTTTACTCTTTCAACTTCTTTTCGGGAACCATGTAGAAGGATCAATATATGAATCTGTTATTTTTCTCTACTGTTGAAGCATATGATAAAAAGATCATAACATGTCATTTTTCATATCGCATGTATTATCAGCCCTCGGTCAATATCAGCCCTCGAGCCATGCGGCTCTTGGGCTGATATTGAACCTAGGGCTGATAATACATGCGATATGAAAAATGCCATGTAATAATCTGATATTATTAAACAAAGGAGGCAGATAAAACTATATGCAAAGACCAAGTGAATAATTGTAAGAGTAACATAAGAGGTGTGCCATAGAACTGATAATGTATGCTATATTCTGCCATGTATTAATACCTGCATTGCTGAAGGCAAGAGCAGATCTAGCAACCACTCAACTCTGTCTGTCAATCTGGCCAAAATACCTTATGAATAAAATTTGCATCCCACTTTTCTTGGCTTCTTTGAAAGGGTATCATTCTATATTTGGTCTGCACTTCATAATGTGTTCACTGTTATAGCAAGTCAGCATTTTTTTAACATCTAACGTGTAGCCAGCTCCTGTTTGCCAATGGTTTGAAATTTTAGAACACTAAATGAACAAGGAAAATTTTTGTCAAATTTTTCTTGGCATTTATAATATTTGGTTTGCCAGTTTCAGCAGCAAGTGAACAATTTGTACATCCATTGTGCAGCCACTTTCTGACTATAGAAAGTTTGAAATTTTATAACTCTCAGTGTACAAAGTTTTCTTGGCTTCATGGAAAGAAAATGATCAGTTATGCTTCAGTATAAATGTTACCTTAATTGATTGCATGCAGCAACACAGGGTCATACTGGGTACTGGTCTTGTATTGCATTGTAATAACAGGCTAATGTTGAAATTACAGATACATTTTAATTAAAGAAAACATTTTATCTTTGTAGGAATTTACCTCAGCCAGATATGTTAGATTAAGATTTGAGAAGATTCGTACATTGAATGCTGATTTGATGACTCTTAGACATTACTTCAGGTCTAAATATATAGATCCCTCAGTTACAGAAAGGGTTGGTATTTTATTTAAGGACCTTCTAGTTACTTCTTGCAAGTAAAAATACATGCATAGAATTTTTAATATTTTAAATATCTTTAGTTAGGAAGATGTACAACTACCTCTTTCTTTAAGTTAGTAGATTTAGAGGGTACATGGACTACTGTGAATTAATTTATTCCTGTGGGTACAAATTTTCAGGGATGGATGAAAACTTGTATTTTCATGGACATTCAATTTCATGGTTTTGCCCCAAGTCTGCATACAACCTAAAGGAAAATTTGCAATTCGTTGAATATTTAGATTCGTGGTTCACCTGTACCCAAGAGATCCACGAAAATTTGAATCCAGCTAATTATAATGAATCCCCAGTTGATCATATCAGTCACCCAAAAATGCCAACTTGGTATGGAAGAGAAATTGTAAACATTTTCTATTATGTGCCCCACTTTTTGTAATTCTATATGTGCCACTGAACTGACATGCATCCATATATTTGAAAGTTTATCTGTTCTAAAGAAATCTTTGTAAACATTTTCAAAAGATAATTTAAAACCAAGTGAAAAGAGGGTGGAGAAATTTTATTCTGGGGTCAAGAATAGACCTACTTTGTGTATTATGACATAAAACATGTTGTAAAGTTTTGTGATAACATGTCATAGTATAAGGATAGATATTTATCATTTGTTACATAACTTCATTATTTTCAGGTTCTTTAAAGTGCACAATTGTAGAGATTTATTGATGCAGAAAACATATTTGTCATTTTGGGTTATCTTGTCCCAGATTTTACAATTAAAATCATGCCATTTTCTTAAAATCTATAATATATACACTTGTCTGCCCCAAAATCTTTTCCAACTTCTATTCAGAAGACCAATATTGTGATATTTTTCTTACAAAAGTTTTTGAATACTTACTAGTCTGAACTGAATATAGTTTTACTAGCCTGGGGCATTAGACTAGAGGCTGATAGTGCAAACTGTAAACTAAAATTTTGTACAGCAGAGGCTATAAGATATTAAGCAAAATGAGTGTTTTATTTATTGATCTTTATTGAATGTTTTTTAAGCCTCAAATAGGTGATGATTTACATAAATAAATGCAAAATTTGTAGAATATATAATTTTGTGTAAAATCTTTCTATAAATTTCAGTCCTCTTAAGGTGTAATACCACCATTGGTTTTCTCCTATTAGTCATTGTTTAATTTGCGGGGGGGTGGGGGTGTTACTGACTATGTCCAGTGCACGATGTTTTGTCGATATTGTCAACATCGCAATGTCAACTTTATAGTGTCGTTATTGTGTTTACATTGTATCCTATCAATATGTTCTATACCTTTCTGTTTACATCGTTCACATCATATACATCGGGATGTTGACAATATCGTGTCGACATCGTGTTTATATTGTATATATATATAGAGTCTATAGCTTTCTGTTTACATCGTTCACATCGTATGCTTCGCAATGTTGACAATAATGTGTCAACATCGTGTTTATATTGTATATATATATATAAGGTCTATACCTTTCTGTTTACATCGTTCACATCGTATACATCGCGATGTTGACAATATTGTGTCAACATCGTGTATATATAGTCTATACCTTTCTGTTTACATCGTTCACATCGTATACATCGCGATGTTGACAATATTGTGTCAACATCGTATTTATATTGTATATATAGAGTGTATACCTTTCTGTTCACATCGTTCACATCGTATACATCTCGATGTTGACAATATTGTGTCGACATCGTGTTTATATTGTATATATATATAGAGTCTATAGCTTTCTGTTTACATCGTTCACATCGTATGCATCGCGATGTTGACAATATTGTGTCAACATCGTATTTATATTGTATATATAGAGTCTATACCTTTCTGTTTACATCGTTCACATCGTATACATCGCGATGTTGACAATATTCCGATGTTGACAATATTGTGTCAACATCGTATTTATATTGTATATATAGAGTTTATACCTTTCTGTTTACATCGTTCACATCGTATACATCGCGATGTTGACAATATTGTGTCAACATCGTATATATATAGAGTCTATACCTTTCTGTTTACATCGTTCACATCGTATACATCGCGATGTTGACAATATCGTGTCAACATCGTGTTTATATTGTATTTATATATATAAAGTCTATACCTTTCTGTTTACATCGTTCACATCGTATACATCGCAATGTTGACAATATTGTGTCAACATCGTGTTTATATTGTATATATAGAGTCTATACCTTGCTGTTTACATCGTTCACATCGTATACATCGCGATGTTGACAATATCGTGTCAACATCGTGTTGATATTGTATTTATATTTATAAAGTCTATACCTTTCTGTTTACATCGTTCACATCGTATACATCGCGATGTTGACAATATTGTGTCAACATCGTGTTTATATTGTATATATAGAGTCTATAACTTTCTGTTTACATCGTTCACATCGTATACATCGCGATGTTGACAATATCGTGTCAACATCGTGTTTATATTGTATTTATATATATAAAGTCTATAACTTTCTGTTTACATCGTTCACATCGTTTACATCGCGATGTTGACAATATTGTGTCAACATCGTGTTTATATTGTATATATAGTGTCTACACCTTTCTGTTTACATCGTTCACATCGTATACATCGTAATGTTAACAATATAGTGTCAACATCTTGTTGTTGTTGTATATACATTTTTTTTCGTTCTTTTTTTTTAAATAAGTTAACATGGTTAAGCAGTTAGTTTTATTATTAAGATTGTTTTCCATTTTTCATGTCGGCGTCTTTTATTGTTAACTATGCCATATAAACTTTGCTCAATGTTAAAGGCCATACGGTTATCTATAGATGTGCCAGTTAGTATGTATGTACTGGAAATTTTACTTATTTGCAATCATACCACTTCTTTTTTTATAAATACCTTTCTGTTTAAATTGTTCACATAACAATGCTAACAATATTGTGTCAAAATCGTGTTTATATTTTATATTGAGTCTATGGTACGTATATAAACGTTAAACTAACTGCACTTGTTTGCACCTGTCCTTAGTCAGGAATCTGTCGTTCAGTAGTTGTCGTTTGTTGAATTGTTCATACGTGTTTCTAGTTTCATGTTTTTTTGTTTACATTAGACCTTTATTTTTCCTGTTCAAACAGTTTCACTCTAGTGTTTTTTTGTGCCTTTCATAGCTTGCTACTCGATAAAAACCAAAACTCCGTATTAATGTCAAACCTATAGGGGTATACTTATAAAAGATGTAACTTAAATAAAAAGTTGTCTCATTTGAACTTATACCGCATCTTCTTATATGTATACATCGCTATGTTAACGATGTCAACGATGTAAACAATATATAAGAGTTCAAACAATGTTAACAAAGTTGACTAGATATCGGTTTAATATTGTGTACATCGCAATGTTACATGGTCAACGATGTAAACAATATATAAGAGTTTAAACAATGTCAACAATGTTCACATGACATCGTTTTAACCTTGTAAACATCACGATGTTAACGATGTCAACAATGTAAACAATATATAAAAGTTCAAACAATGTCAACAATGTTGACACGACATCGTGTTTACATTGTATACATCGCAATGTTAACGATGTCAACGATGTAAACAATATATAAGGGATCAAACAATGTAAACGATGTTGACACGACATCGTGTTAACATTGTAAACATCGCGATGTTAACGATGTCAACGATGTAAACAATATATAAGAGTTCAAACAATTTCAACGTTGTTGACAGGACATCGTGTTTACATTGTATACATCGCAATGTTAACGATGTCAACGATGTAAACAATATATAAGGGTTCAAACAATGTAAACGATGTTAACACAACATCGTTTTAACATAGTATACATCGCGATGTCAACGATGTATACATTATATAAGGGTTCAAACAATGTAAACAATGTTGACACTATATCGTGTTAACATTGTAGATATCGCGATGTCGACAATATTGAATAAACATCCTTCACTGGACATGAATGCAGAAAATGTATCCAAATCTAGACTGTATAAATAGATGCTGTTCTAGACCTGGGTTCTAGACTGTATTAAACCGTTATTTAAGTGATCCTGTTCTAGACAAATACTTTGTCTAAAAAAGACCCTGTTCTAACCAGCAGGTCATGAAAAAGGGACCCTGTTCTAACCAGCAGGTCATGAAAAAGGGACCCTGTTCTAACCAGCAGGTCATGAAAAAGGGACCCTGTTCTAATCAGCAGGTCATGAAAAAGCGACCCTGTATTGAGGCACTTTCATACCACTAAAAATATAGGAAGTAGCCCCCGGGATTACACCTTAAAAAATAAATCATAGTTTTAAGCAACAGTCTTTATGTGGATCATTTTAAATGATCAGTTTCTCAAATTGTAGACTCCATCTTAATGAAAAAAACATTTCATCTATTATTTATTATTTACAAAAAGTAATATGACACTCTCTTGCTGTTTACCTATTATGAAATGTCATACTGTATGACTATGGTATTATTAGGTGATGTTATAATATATATACCGCTGATGACATTTATGATGGAACTCATTCATAATATCACATTTTCTCTAGTATACTGTAATCATTTTTAGGTTATGAAAAATTAATATATTAAAGGTACATGATTTATTACTAAAATAGATCATTAAGAACGAATTATGAGAGAAAAACAAATTGTACGATAGTGTTATTGTGTAAAATAAATGTTTATACTTATAGAATCATGTTAGAATATTTATGACTTATTATTTCCCTCGGGAAAGAAGTAGGATATAAGACCTCTGTTGTATCTAAGCATGTAAAACTGGCACTTTTCCTTATTTAGTAGTAAATGAATCTGACCAGAAAGGTTTACTAGCATAGGTCAGTTTTACTTTTTTCTATCCAGTCTGAAACCACATTTCACATGGAAGATAGAAATAATGTGCAGCATATCCTTACACTTGAACTGCACATTTTTTTTTAAATAGAGTGGTTTCCCATGCTGGAAACATAAAAAAAGAAGATGTGGTATCATTGCCAATGAGACATCTCTTCACAAGATACCAAATGAAACAGAAATTAACAACTGTAGGTCACTGTACGACCTTAAACAATAAGGAAAGCCCTTAGCTTATTGAAAAAGGCCCCAACAATGACAAATGTTTAATAATTCAAACAAGCAAAACTTATTCCCTAAACTGTTTGTTACAGTTGGCAGAATGAACAAACTTGTATGGTTATTGATATTTTCTTGCAACAGGTCAAATAAATGTAAGTATTGAAGGGCCAGTCCTTCATTACTAGTAACCAAATGAGTTTTAATTACTCAGTTAAAACAGCTTTATTTACCTTTGAATATCAAGACCTCCTATCCCAATTCTAGACTGTAAACCAACTTATTTTCACACTTACTTTTATTAACAATAAGACTTAAAACTATTCTTGCCAGCTTCACAACAATTTAGTTTCACGATTTCTTAACTTTGTTAATGATAACTTTAATTAGAAAAGATCCCATTTCATCATATTTGCCACAAATTATTATTTGTTTTATTTCTCTTACTCTTGAAGTGGTACAATTAAATTGCTCACAAAAAATAAGTTGGTTTACAGTATTTTTCCATACCTGAACTAGTGTTAAGATGTACTGAAAGAGAGTGGACACCATGCATAAAAAATACTTTTACATTAAGCATATAACAATTTATAGGATATTACCTTTTACTATTACATTTCTTTTTTTTAGTATTTCTATTCCATTAAAGACATATCTATTGGTGGACAGTGTATTTGTTATGGCCATGCTGTAAACTGTCAACCTGTAGCAAACACTGATGTAAGTATATATACATAAAAGGTATAGAGGTTGGAATAATGTCAGTGTATCCCAAACTCTGTCTGACCGACAAAAAAAATATCAGAAAAAAGTCATTTGGTCAGACAGAAAGGAGTAGGTTCAGTAAGACCCCTTTTTGGCCCCAAAATATAGCAGTTTTACAAAATTGTGAAAATGCAATCTTTTAGATTTTTACTGGAAAGAAGAATGCTTCTGCTACATAAATATGGGCGGTTTTTGACAATACAATGTACATATATCTGGTACTAGCATCATTAAATCATGCTAAATTACTGAAATCTTCACAATTTTAGCATTTTAGTTAAATTTTAGACGGTTTCCGTCTTAAATGAAAGTGGCTGCATTCGTGTTCATTCATAATATTGAAATGTTAGTTGTATTTGGTGATAATACATAACATATATAAAGGTTGAGGATGAACACGGATGCGGCCACTTTCATTTTTGACAAAAACCATCTGAAAAGTGACGTTTTTTGGCATATTTGATGGATTTTTCATATTTAAGCTTGAATTGGAGCGTTTTTAATGAATAAATCAGTTAAAATCTTTCCCAAAAAATTATTGAATCAATTGAAATAGACACTTAAGTGTTTAAAAAGTGTCCAAAATCTTTTGTTAGATGAACTTGAAATTTGAGGCCAAAATCGGCCCTTACCGGACCTACTCCTTTTCAGTTTTTTTAGTTGAATGTATATGGAAAAATGTCAAATTTCTTTTTCATCAGACAAACCTTAATTAAAACAGTTTGGCACAGACTGCAATGTAGAATTGGATTTTGGAATGATTTGTTTTTGCTTGAATGTTATTTTACATCAGGATCGTCATTATATGGCACTATAGTTTATTTGGTTGATTTGAAACAAGATTGAAGTTTACAATGAAAATAAGATAGGTAGATCATACTCATATTTTAAAAGCCTTCCATGATATGGATAAAACTGATTCATTTCTTACGGCATGAGATCTAATCATTAATGCATTCAAATTTATGGTTTTGAAGCCATTTGACAAGACACACTTGTAACCATCATGTGATGTCTATTTTGCCATTGTAAAGCTACTTAGAATTACAATGCCTTGATCATAATGAAAATGTGAGAAAAAAATTATAACACAATCACATTTTCAGTGGGTTTTTTTTGCTCAAGGTGTCAACAAAGAAGGTTTTTTTAAAATTGGTTTATTAAATCTTTGAAATATTATTCTATTTGTAGAGATTATCATGTGACTGTACCCACAATACTTGTGGTAATAACTGTGAGAAATGTTGTCCAGGATTTTATCAGAAACAATGGCAACCAGGCCATCTTGGGGAAGGATGTGAAAGTAAGTTATCAGAATATTGTGATATATATATAAAGTGAAAGATAAACAGAAATATAATATACCCTGCACTTATAGTGGCACTCTACCAACACAAGGCATCAGATTTAACAATTAATGCTCCTGAAAGCTTGACATAGCAAAGTCAAAAAAAGTAGTGGGGTTAAAAATAAATTTTACATACACACAAAACCAAAACCTGAGCACTTATTCTATCTGGACCATATGCTGTCAAAGTAAACCTTAAAAAAAACATGGAATGCAGATGAATTAAATTATGAAATTATGTCTGATGTTACTGTATATTTATTTTAGCAGAATGTATCTGTTATAATAACCAGATAGCAATGATTTTAATGCTATAAATGCAGGGGTTTGGCGCATGTACAGTATTGTTTCATCCCAAAGTTGTATGGTTCAAATTTTCAGTTTAAACTCTATCTAAATAGAGTCCTATTTTTTTTACTAACCTGGTAACTATGTATACTATATCTAAGATGTTTGAACTGTGTATTTTGACAGAGTGTAACTGTCACAACCATGCAGATGACTGTGTTTACAATGCTACAGTTGATGCCAGAGGTTTAAGTTTAGATATCAAAGGAGAATATAATGGTGGTGGTGTATGTCTAAACTGTAAGGTAAGAATCTATATCAAATAAGGTTTCTAACTTATCCTTTATCCTGAAAATAAAAGGAAATTATTCTTTAACAAATGAAGCCTAATAAACTCTTCACCTACCCCTAGTAAAAAAATGAACAAAGAGAGAGCATTCGGTATTGATTTGAGCATAACATACCAACACTTGTAAAAACAGCTGTTAAAATCTGTTTGAAAGAGCTTGATTCATCAGTTGGCAAGAAGCTCAAAGTAGATAAAAACACAAATTACCTATCTCTTTTAAAAGGTGTCAGACCATCAATAACTCCCTCTAATTAAGAACGTATGTAAAAGTAGCCCTACTCTGACACAAAATAGTGCTTTTGATGTCCTTGTTTACTTAAACTAACCAACAAATTTGCAGAAATGAAACTTTTGGTGAAAGAGAAATATATCTTGACCATTTTGAGCCAAAATTTACTTGTCTGTGAGTTTGCATTAAAAATTGAGGATTAATGCGCTCCATAGCATACTAATTTAAGATTTCCAGAAAACCAGGGGCTATTTTTGGAGTACCTCTGTTTCGAAGGTCAGTTATTTGTTAGAAGGCTTTAAAGGTATGGTGAAAATTGGCATGCAGAGAACTGATACATGTACAATTCAGGATATACCTGGTTTCTATGAAGTTTAACTTAAGGTAAAATATTAGAAAGCTGTGAAAATTGCAAAATTTGGTAGAACAGATAGGGATTTTTATTTTGTGGTCTGACACCTTTAAGAGTGATCCCTCCCAAAGCTTAATTTCAAGACGTTTTCAACTAATAAATGAACCATGTTTTTCTAGACTTATAAATAATAATCAGTACAATGTGAAAACAGAGGAATAATCAGGAATAGGACCACAAGAGTTCACACATGTACAACAAGACATATTAAGCCATACTTCAATTTGTCATATAAAAAATCAGCACTGACAAAGATTCAACTATAGTGTCAACCAAATTACTTCTAATACTGTTAACAAATGTTTGATTTTATTTCAGGATTATACTACTGGTATAAATTGTGAACAGTGTATAGATGGATATTATCGTCCTTCTGGTATACCTCACACCTCACAGTATCCATGTAGGCAGTGCAGATGTAGAAAAACATTAGGCTCTACTGATAGATGTTATACTGATGATAGTCGTGTTCAAGGAGGATTTGTAAGTTGTTTTCCATAAATTTGTTCTGACCCTCATATCAAAAGACATGGTTAAAAATGAAACTTAAGAAAAACTTTTGAATGCATTTGTGTGAAAAGCAGTCACTTGTGATACAATATATTGATAAATTAAGAACATAATGTCTTTAAAAAGCACTCTACAAAATATTATTTTAGTCACATTTAAAGCTTTTCTTAAACTATGTTTTCATTTATTTCAGCAACCTGGAGACTGCATATGTAAGCCAGGATTTGGTGGACGTCAGTGTAATGACTGTGCCTTTGGTTACTATGGATATCCTTATTGTAAACCCTGTCCATGTAACCCTGCTGGGTCAGTTGATCCTTCTAGGTGTGATGGAAACTGTTTATGTAAGGTACGAATCACTTGGTTTCAACAAATTTAAGACATTATTTTAACTGTCAAGCTTGAAGAATTCTTAGTGTAAAAAATTTGGCTTTCTTGTCTTCCTCCAACTTAGATTTTGAAGTACCAGATAGCAATTGGTCTATTTTGAGAACAATATGTGATTCATGTTTAAGACTTTAAATATCAATATAAAAAGCAAAATAAGGGGAAATAACTCAGATAGTAGGGGAGATAACTGATTTTTTTTTTTGGTAATACATGCAAGCCAATGGCATTGTTTTTTTGCAGACTTGACTGTACCAAGAGAGGCATGCAGATACACTGAAAATTTGCTATAAATAGCCTTATGCTGTTAATTATTATCTGGAAGTAATCTCAGCTTTGAAGATTTCTCAACACTCAAAGGCTTTATAAAAATATAAAGGTTTGAATCATATATTTATAGTTTTAGATTAAACTTCATGCATGCATTTATGTTTTTTTTTTACATTGTAGCCAAATGTGGAAGGACTAACATGTGACCAATGTAAGCAGGGATATTACAATCTAGATAGAAATAATCGAGATGGTTGTAGGAAATGTTTCTGTTTTGGTATATCAACTATATGCCAAAGCTCTGATCTAAGATTGATGAAGGTAGGAACTATTTGTATATGGGTTTCCTATAATGGTTTACTTTTACAAATTGTGACTTGGATGGAGAGTTGTCTCATTGGCACTTATACCACATCTTCTTATATTTATTAATTGTCGAAAAGTAAAGTTACAGTTTTAAATTTGTGATGTTCAAACCAAATATTTTAAAACAAAACAATTGAGTAATGTTTACATAAAAAAATACTTAATTGTATAGCTAAAAGAAAAAAAGAAAAAAAAAAACTATAAAAAAAACAAAAAATAAAAACTTTTAAGGTTATGGTTGTGAAGGAAACTGGAATCAATTATATTTTTTTTAGTAGAATGAGTGACAATGACTTTACTAGAACACTTAGAAATTCAGAATTTATCATATTTTCCTTCATGACAGATATCACACTTACTAGGTGGCATGGGTGGATGGACAGTTACCACACTGACCACTGATGGTTTTACATTGTTTGTCCAACCTAACAATCAGGGATGGCTTGAGTATTTGTCGTACCCAGCTTCTACCCAGAATTCATTGGACCAGACAGGATCTGATGTTATATACTACTGGCAAGCTACAATCAAATATTTAGGCAACAGAGTAAGTGCTGTATTATAATATCAACATATATTGATATCATAGAAAAAGCTGTTCATTTTGTTGTATTAGATATTTTTATTATTGTATTTAGAGGGATATGAATAGCAACAATGTAGAATGTTTTCAAATTTAATTAAAAGAAAAACTAGAGATTTGCATATTACAGAGAAAGACAGTTGGGACTGGTTTAAGGTGACTATTGTTAGTCAATATTCAGTAATGAGAAAATTGGTAATTTCAGTTTTATACATAGATAAAAAAAAGGGTGCATCTGTGAAGATTTGTTTGTTGGTTTAAATTAAAGCTATAAAGGGGACATATGGGAGTTTAATCATCTTTTTTTCTTAATTTCAGTTAACATCATACGGAGGAACATTAGAGTATATACTACAATATGATTTAGATACTACAGTACCATTCCAGAGACATATCTATGATGTTAATGTTATTATGCAGGTTGGTGTTTCTGTATATTTTATATTTACATGAAATTAGAGAAACTGTTTTCTATAAAAATAGATAAATATGTGGTAGCAAGATTCAGACAATAGAAACAAAGTATTACCAAGCATTAAAAATAAAATCCTTTCCATTTCAAACTAGCTTGAAATTGAATTATCAAATATGTACTCTTTTCTTTCAGGGAAGTAACATAACATTAGCCAGTGGTAAAGGTTATGTCCGAGAGAACAATGATCACACTGAGAGGTTGGCCTTGACTGAGAATAACTGGTCAAGAATGACCGATGGAGGAAGATATGTAGACTTACAACCTGTCAGTAAACGAGACTTCATGACAGTTCTATATAATGTGGAAAGACTACTGATCAGAGCTACATACCATTCAGGACAGAAAACTATGTAGTATGTATATGGTACACTAAACAACACTCCTCCCTCACTCTGTTAATTATCTTGTCACTATACCTACAGTACAGGTCAGAAAACTATGTAGTATGTATATGGTACACTAAACAACACTCCTCCCTAATTCTGTTAATTATCTTGTCACTATACCTACAGTACAGGTCAGAAAACTATGTAGTATGTATTATACAACACTCTTCTCTTTCTTCTGTAAATTACCTTTTCACTACAAAAGACAGAAATAAATAGATATTTTGTCAGAGCTAGATAATATATAAAATGGTAAACTGTGTGATATGAATCTTGCTGAGTATACATTACTCTCTTGTTACTTGACTACCATGTAGAGCAAAGCAGTTCTGCAGTATAAGAAGACATGTTGCATATTATACTCAACATAGAATTTAAGACGTTAATAATTGATTATATTTCTGTAGTTGTGATATATAGTAAACCTTTTTAACACAGGTTTGGTTCATATTACCATTAATTTCAGTTTGAAAAGTGTAACCTTAGATACAGTGAGTGCCTCCTCTCCCAGCAACCTTACACTACCTACTGTAGAGAAATGTAATTGTCCTCGAGGGTATCATGGATTATCGTGTGAGGTAGGTATTATACTGTTTCCTTCAATTTCTACCTTAAAACTATCTATAAATAAATAATTACATGTGACTTAATTTATTTGTTAGAGAGTTAGAGAATAAAATTCAGAATGGAAATAGGGACTGTGTCAAAGAGACAACAACCCGACCAAAGAGTAAAACACAATTTACTCCTTAGGGTTTTAAATATAAGGGGTGGGGGGGGGGGGGGAATCCCAGAAACATGATGAAATCATCTCAATATTTTTAAACCATATGTTTCTGTTTCTGGTTGCTTGTTTTTGGTTTTAACACACATTCATGTTGGACAGTTCTGATTTTGAAAGATAATTTAGTCAGAAATAAATATTTCTATACTTAATGATTGTATTTAACTTTCATTACTTTCATGCAAGTTATGATATTGTTTATTTATTTTGTACAGAGTTGTGAGCCAGGTTACAGAAGGGTAGATGATATTGTCTATGGAGGAAGATGTCAGCCATGTCAATGTCATCAGCATGCTGACAAGTGTGACCCAAATACTGGAAAATGTATAGTGAGTTGACCTTCAGGATGTATAGAAAGTTGACCTTGAAGATGTATAGAAAAGTTGACCTGATATTTCCAATATTAATCTTTTAAAAAGATGCTGGGACATAGCTAAAGATAAATTCTCATGTTTAAGTTAATAAATGTCATAAAATTATGATTTATTTCTTTATTAACAATTATAATTTTAACTATGGATATCTATTGCTCAAATATCTGTTCTAATATCAACTTACTTTATGAATGATGTTTAAGAGATATGTGTTAGTTTTGTAGAAATATCATCAACAAACAATTTGTGGTCTTATTTATTTGCAGTTAAATGTTTTTCCCTGGGCCTTATAGCACCATCTTGCCGTATATATATTTTTAACCATTGTGCTATCACAATTGATTTTATGATGGAATATTTTTAAAATGTGATGCTATAATTTAAAGAAAACAGTACTTTTTTAAACCCCTTGGAATAATTCAAAATACTTTGGTGAGCAGTGTCAGATCCCTTGTACATTTTTCATTGGAGAAAGAGAAAAAAATAGTAAAATTGAGAATAGAAATGGAATGGGAAATGTGTCAAAGAAAAAACAACGAGACCAAAGAGTAGAAAACAGAGAAAGACCACTAATGGGTATTCAATACGGCAAGAAAATCACTCATTCCAAGGCTGCTTTCAGACACATATTTGTGATTCTTAGAAGTCTATTGTAGTTGTTTTAAAGTCTTGAGCATTCAGAATTGTTTTTTTTCAGAACTGCAAGGATCACACTACAGGGGACAGATGTGATCAATGTTTACCTGGTTACTATGGTGATCCTATGAAAGGAACTCCCATGGACTGTAAAGCATGTGCATGTCCATCAACTGATCCAAGAAATAATTTTGCCACCAAATGTGAGTGGCACCCTGTTATTCTAAATGAAGATAATTACCATTGTTTGGACTGCAGAACAGGACATGTTGGAGTACATTGTGAACTGTAAGTTTTTACATTTATAACAAGTTCTTTGGATTCATTATTATATGGATACAAATTTTCATGGATTTCATAGGCTGGGATAGGTGAACCACAATATTCAATGTTCAACTAATAACAAATTTTCTTAAGACTTGTATGAAGACTTCAACAAAACCATGAAATTAAATGTCCACAAACATGCAAGTTTTACTTCATCCATGAAAATTGGTTACCAAGAAAATAAAATAAAGGAATCCACAGTAGTAATTTGTATTGCTTTGCAGTTGGAAAGAATGTAAATAATATCCAAATATCCAGAGGTATCAAGAAATTTCAGATTCAGAGTATAATTTTAAATTGAAATTTAGTAAAAGAGGTGACTTTTGTATAATTCAATCAGAATATAATTGATGCATGCACTTTCTGTGTATTATTTAAGGAATGACTGTAATATTTTTTCTGTCTATAAAGAAATAACATAAAAAATGTGGTGCACACTGAATAACGCGTGTAGCGGGTTATTGAACAGTGTGCACCACATTTTTTATGTTATTTCGAATAGACAGAAAAAATTTACAGTCATTTCTTATAATTTAATTCTAAATTCCATTTTAAATCGTAGAAAACCATGAAAAAACGTTGATGACGTCACGGCCACATGACTAAATTATGTCTATGGACTGATAACAAAATAACATCAGCCAATCAGAAGACTTGTTACATCCAAAATTAAATTATAAGACATTAGATAAATGAACTTATTTTTTTATCGAATGTAACATTTGAAAACCATTGAAATAAATAAATATTTGAAAATTTGTTGAATATTTTAGTTGTGGTCCAGGTTACTATGGTGACCCTTTGATACCAGGAGGTTATTGCCGACCATGTGAATGCAATGGAAACATTGATTTGAGAGATCCATTCAGCTGTGATTCTATGTCAGGGAGATGTATAAAATGTTTGAACAATGCTGATGGTGACAGATGTGGTGTGTGTAAACCTGGGTTCTATGGTACAGCTGTTAATGGGGACTGCTCAGGTAATGTTAGCACTCAGTATGGAATAACTTGAAAATGTCTGAATTGGATGATTTTTGCACATCTAAAAAGAGTATACAGCCTTATTATAGCCCAGAACTTTTTAGATAGGACTCCAAGATGGGTTTTGAACTATACCAAATATAACTTATAGTTCAACACGTATAAATTCAAAACTAGAAATGATGACTACAGATTAATTTGTTATATTTGCTATACAAAATTATTTCTACAGTACACTAGGAAAGTTATGACATTAAAAAGACTAGCTATGGCTCTCTTTCTTTCAACAACAACTACATCAAAATTTAATTCAATAACGTTATGGTTTGTTGACAATACTGAAACGATGATGATAATTTTTAAAATGTGGTGTTATAAAAACATTAAAATATTGCATCTGTAACTTTGACAAGATATGATAAAATATGGAAATTATCAAGTTTGATTGATTTGTGATTGCTTAATGCAGCAGTAGCACATACAGTCTGAGGTTCATAAATAAAGGGTAAACTAATATCATTGTCCTCATTTGGAATTTTAGATCTTAAGTTGATTAATATTTTAAGTTTTTAATAGTTTATAAAGACTATTGAATATTCATTTTTTTCTTGATACTTATTGTAATATTTCAGCATGTGATTGTGATGGTTACGGGTCCACTGGTCTGTCATGTGACCGTTATACAGGTCAATGTCAATGTAAAGAAAACTTTGGAGGAAGAAAGTGTGATCTATGTCAGGTAAAGATGGCATCTGAAATATATACTATAATTAGTCTGGTTACAGTAATGAACTAACAATGAATAGTTTGGGTTTTTAGTTTACATTTAGTATTAAGAAGTGCATTTGATTAATAGCTTGAACTATTGAAAAAATTGGGATTCAGATATTATTAGATTAGAAGATGTGTGAAATTGGAGATAAGACAGTCACTTGTAAAATATGAACATCTAAATTAATTTTTTTATTAAGTTTAAGCAGGCAAGAATTTTATAAAAGGTGTGTGGGTTGGGTATAACTATAGAATACCGGCTTTTTAAAGCTTACCCAAAGTGCAGGCAAAAAAATATCAGAATATTACAATAAAAATATGATTTCAGAATTACAGAGGACTGTTCTTTCAAACTTTTGGTAGGAAAATACATACTTCTGTTTTTTTAATTACAAGAAAACAATACTCCAGTTTATTTCACATTTTCAAGTGAGAGAAAATAGTTCAATAAACATAGTAAAGACATGTTTTTAATATATAAACTAACATTAATACATAACCCCTTAACATAAACAGCAGTTTGAGTAAATCAACTAACTTTTAACAACATTTATATTTTTTCATTTAGTTAACTTATTTTTCACTAATGATATTGACTCTTAAATGTATTTAATCTTAACAACTTGACAGTTAAAGTAGCTATTATAAGACCTTAGATACTTAGATATTAGTATTGACTTTACAGAAAGGATTTGGTCAGATGGAAGAGGGTTGTCTCCCCTGTGATTGTGATGATCAGGGTTCAGTAGGGGACCAGTGTGATCCCTACACTGGGCAGTGTGTTTGTAAGACAGGTGTCACAGGACTTCAGTGTAAAACATGCAAGGAAGGGTTTTATGGATTTTCTTATAGAGGGTGCATTGGTATGTCATTCCATCAAAATATTCTGTCGGAAATAATTTATACAATATCTTTAAAGTCTTTTTTTTTTTAAATGTTGATGATGAAATTTTTGATAAGAAAATTCCAGTTTTAAGTTCAGATATCTCTAGAATTTTAATCCTTTTTACATGTTTTTTGTAGCACAAAATTTTCAGATTACTTTTAAAGTGAAACTTTTTATACTAAATTAATTGATTTGAATATAAATGACATTCAATGCCAATATAACTTCTATGTTTTACATCAGATTGTAAGTGTGACCCTGATGGAACTAACCAGACATATCAGTGTAGTATGAACACTGGGTATTGTAACTGTTTACCCAATGTTATTGGTTCTAAATGTGACAGTTGTCAGGTACAATGCTTGTCCCAAATATTAACCTATCTGCTAGTAGTTCTTTTCTTCTTCAATGCCAGAAATAGATTCTTCTCTTTACTTTTTTGACAAGTATTATTGTGAGGTTTGGAGAGTTGTATTATCTGTTTTTGAGTTACCTCACTATATGATTAGACATGTCAAGTTTTGCTGCCAAACCATTTTAGTTATATGCATTTCTTTTATTGCGATTTTTAATATAAGTACATGCAGCGATACATACATAAGAGAAATTCAAATGTTTTACTTTATAAATTTCCTTGGTATTCTTGCCAGGTTCAGACACTTGATTCTCCAGAAAAATCTGGTTCCTCATTTAATTCTGTATTGAGTTAAATGAATAAAGAAGAAACCATATTTATTTTTGGATACATTTGCTTTATGTATTTTCTGGATTTTTTTTGTACATTCAGAAATAATTTATTGTAAAACAAATAGAAAGTAATGCAATGTTCATTTTGTACATCTATATTGAATTTTAACAAGGATATGTCTAAGACGAATAAAGGAGTTCATTAATAGTTGTTTTATTCTAGGATCAATATGGATGTATATATTTGTCACAGATTTACTTCAAAGTTTCGGATGCAGTTTATAATATCAGGTTCTCTGTTTGTTGATTGTTGTTCATAATAAAAACATTGGATGAAGTCTGATCTGGTCTTGGGTTTCCTAAATGAAGTTAGTTTGTAATGTACCTGTCCTTTATATTTGATTGGTTCACTTTGATCACTATCTGTGTTCTCAATCATTACCGATATATTTGAATGTATACAATTCTAAACACTCTTGTTTCTTTATTTCTAAATATACAGGACTTAAATCTTTTAATGTAGTGCATGAATTTCAGGAAAAGTATTGCTTTAGTGGCTAGGAAATTTATACATGTATATATGCATAAACTTCTGATTTACTACTAGTCATTTTTCTCAGCTTATTTTTAATTGAATATTGACATCCATAGTTTTGCAAGGTTTTCTAAATTTTTACTTTCAAGTAGAACAAGGACTTGTATAGCATATTCTCATTCTGTACCTTACACAAAGAAATTGGATAATGTCTAAAACTGGCATTGTCTTTAGTTCTTGATAATGATAAAAAAAAATTCTAATCTTGACTCTCTTTAATGTTATCGTTGCATCAGGCTCATTTATTGCATGCTTAATGATCTTTCTGCTTTTATTTATTTTTCAGAAAATTATTGATATAGATTTTTTTTGTGGTAATCAGTTAAATTGATTTAAAAAATGATCCAAAACTTTTGGATTAGAAAATTATACTGCAATTTTGTTGACAGCATATGTTTATATATTTATTTACTAGTAATTCAATGATAATAGTGAATGCAGAATTTTTCAATACAGAAACATTTTTATATTCAATAATGTGACAGCATATACTTTTTCTTTTGAAAAATGGAAAAAAGCATGATTCATTTAATTTTAGTTCAGAATCTTCCATCCTTTTCATTTTTTGTACTTATTCTGATCAGAAACTTTAATTTATCAACAGAAAATTTGAAGATATTACAGATAAAGGGGAATAATGATGGAGTTCCTGTGAGAGGAAATATAAATATGACATTTGAATATCTTAATTTTGGATATCTTATACTGTTATTATTCATGGTAGTATATATTCAAATTACATGTAGTTTAAACACCTGATAATATTTATAATTTTAGGACAACCATTGGGGTTTACCATTAGGTGGTGGCTGTACACCATGTGACTGTAGCCCTGTTGGTTCTAGGTATAGACAGTGTGATAGAAGGACAGGTAAATGTCCATGTAGACCAGGTATTGGAGGACAGAAATGTGACAAATGTCTACCTGGATACTTCGGATACTCACAGTATGGATGCAGAAGTAAATATTAGTTCACTTATCTTATGGGTTACTTAGTTTTTATGCCTCACCTACAATAGTAAAGGGGCTTATGTTTTTCTATCTGTATGTCTGTTCATTTGTCAAGTCCACCTGTACGTCCGTTTGTTCGCCGTTTGTCATTCTACAGGTTAAAGTTTTTGTTCATGGTAGTTTTTGTTGAAATTGAAGTTTAATCAACTTGTAACTACACATGTTCCTTATGATATGATCTTTCTAATTTAAATGCCAAATTGAAAGTTTTACACCAATTTAAAGATCCTCTGAACATAGAAAATGATAAGAGTAGTGGGGCATCTGTGAACTATGGGCAAATTCTTGTTAAACATTAATTAGCACATTATACATTGAGTTTGTCTCTCTAGAACTTTGTTGTATGTATCTGTACTCAAAATGGAATAAGAATTACAGACAATTGATTTTGAATATGTGTCTTGTTTTAGTTCGTTACCTAGTTGTTCGCTAAAACTATTCTTAACTTTTAGGATGTCAACCATGCACCAAACCAGGTTATATATGTGACCCATTGACTGGGGAATGTGTGTGTCCACCATACACAACAGGTGTGCAATGTGAAAGATGTGCTTCTAATAGACTGGGATTATAATCCTGTTGAGGGGTGTGAGGTGAGGATCCCATACCTACTGTTTTATTAATAACTTAGAAAATGATTCTTTTAACTTGGTATATATAGACATATCTGCAGAGTATAATAGGCTGTTATCAATAGTATGTCTGTAGTGACTTATTCATGCTCTACAAACTGACATCATGACTATTCTAGGTTTATAGTACCAATATGAAACACAGTGATTTTTTTTACTGTAATTCATTATTTTCTGTTGGATATCAATGTTCCTGGATATAGGTTAGCTAGGAATTTAATTGTTCCACTTGATACAAATTTTCATGCTCTCTGAAATCTGTTACTCAATATCAAGAATACCATTTTTTTTTCAATCAAAGAATTTGTATCAGTGACATAATGAACCATAATATCTAGGATTGCCAAGAAATGAAATATTAAAAATAAGCTTTGGCCAAATGTATTAAAAGTAATAAAGTAATATATGTTTTTTTTTTTGAATAATTTTTATACATCAAAATGTTTCTTTTTTTCTATTTCAGCCATGTGGCTGTATGAGTGGGTCATCAGTGAGTCAGCAGTGTGATTTGTACACTGGAAATGTCGCTGCAAGCCAGATTTCACGGGGGACAAGTGTGACAGTGTTTATATGGTTTCTACCGATATCCACAATGTTTGTTATGTTTATGTAGTGCTGAAGGAACAGACTTGTCCAGTTGTAACAACGAGGGTCAGTGTAAATGTGATGACAGGACAGGACAGTGTCAGTGTAAAGTAAGTGTGATATAATAACTCATTGAGTAACACTAAAGGTCAGTGTGAATGTGATGACAGGCCAGGATAGTTGTCAGTGTAAAGTAAGTGTGAAATATCAATCATTGTGTAACAACCAGGGTTAGTGTAAATGTGAGGACAGGACAGTGTCAGTGTCACTTAAAAGTAAGTGTGATATAATAATTCATTGTGTTACACTAAGGGTCAGTGTAAATGTGAGGACAGGAGAGGACAGTGTCAAGTAAGTATGATATAATAACTCATTGAGTAACACTGAGGGTCAGTGTAAATGTGAGGACAGGGACAGGACAGTGTCAGTGTAAAGTAAGTGTGATATATTAACTCATTGTGTAACAAGGAGGGTCAGTGTAAATATGAGGACAGGACAGGTCTGTCAGTTAAAGTAATGTGATATAATAACTCATTGAGTAAACACTAAGGTCAGTGTAAATGTGATGCTGTGTCAGTGTAAAGTGAGAATTATATAACTTTTCTGTTTTTGTGTAAATGTTCAAAGTTAAAGTATATTCTGGAAGTTAGTGTACATGCAATAACAGGCCATGACAGTGCTAAATGTTGACTATAAGATCACTTGATAAGCTGTACTTTTAATCCCATGGTAGTGAAGATGTAAAAAGAATGTAATAATTGTGCTTCTTGTGTTGTAAGCAATCAATGTAAATTAACACTAATAAGTATTTGTTAATCTTCAATATTCCTTATTTTTGGGTCATTGTGTTCACATTGTCTTGACTAGCTTGAGTCATATTCATCTTGAAGAATGAAAACTACATACCGGTACATGTTTGAAAGATGTAACATCCATGGTCAATATCAAATTTATTTTACAGAAAAATGTAGAAGGAATGGATTGTTCCCGGTGCCCAAACCCCTTACCTTTAGTTTTGATGCAGAGAACCCTATGGATGTACAGACTGTTTTTGTTTCGGAAGATCTTCACAGTGTAGACAGGCTAATTATATATGGTCACAGGTGAGCTATTTCATGAGATCTTTTTAGATATTTTTACAAGTGAAATTAAACGTTTCATAAATCTGATTTAATCCTTATAAGCACAAACATAAAGTAACAATTTTCAATTCATATAAGTACTAATATAATGGAATATAAAGATATTTGACTTTGCCTTTTTGCACAGAAATATTTGGCTACATAATTATGTATTTTATTTATCACTGTCTTTCATTTTACCTGATGTTTTAGATATACCATGTGTTATGTATGTACAATTTTACACCTGCATCATGCTTGAAAAACCATAAATGTCATAAATAAATTCAAGTTTTGATATTTCTTAATATGTATTTGATGAGTGACAATATTATTGCAGATAACTTTCCAGACAGATCTGTATTGTGGATACAAGATCAATTGTTATACCCAGGAAGTATAAATTCTACAATGTCATCCCGACTGGTGATTTTATTCCTGCTATAATGTCTAATGAGGCTTTGTACTGGAGTTTGGCAAAGGAACCACTTGGGGATATGGTAAGATGTTAAATTAATCTAATAACACCTGAATGTTTTGCAGATTGAGTTTCTGAATACTCAAGTTCTAATCAATTTACATTGTTTATCATTTTCTAATTTTAGTTATTTCCAAAATTTTAAGAAGAAGAGAAATATGTAGTGACCTCACATGAAAAAGTGAACTTACTGTTAACAAAGACTTACTAAGTAACTAGCTGTATGCTCTTATTTGAATATTTTGAATGTTTAACCTTTGATCACTTATATTGCAAACAAAGAAATGGTTGCTATTTTGCTTTTTTATTTCGTTTGGAGTTCATTTGTTTATATACAGTATTATGACATTTTACTTTACTAAATATGAATAACTTATAAGCTAAAAAACTTAACTTTAATATTTTATTTGACATTAATATAAACCTATTTTCCAGACATTATCCTATAATGGCTATTTGAGTTACACTGTTTCCAGTATACAACCGACTGGATCTACAAGTCCAAAAATTGTTATAGTTGGTAATGGATTTCAGTTAGTACACACTGGTACTACTGGACAAACACATCGAGTTAAACTACATGAGGTAATGTGCTATTTATAGGCTTCCTATTTGATGTTCTTAATTTGTACAGAATTTTTATGCCCCACCTACGATAGTAGAGGGGCATTATGTTTTCTGGTCTGTGGCTCCGTCCTTCTGTGCTTCCGTTCGTCCGTTCAGGTTAAAGTTTTTTGGTCAAGGTAGTTTTCGATGAAGCTGAAGTCCAATCAACTTGAAACTTAGTACACTTGTTGCTTATGATATGATCTTTTTAATTTTAAAGCCAAATTAGACTTTTGACCCAATTTCACGGTCCACTGAACATAGAATATGAAAGTGGGAGTTTCAGGTTAAAGTTTTTGGTCAAGGTAGTTTTTGATGAAGCTGAAGTCCAATCAACTTGAAACTTAGTACACTTGTTGCTTATGATATGATCTTTCTAATTGTAAAGCCAAATTAGACTTTTGACCCCAATTTCATGGTCCACTGAACATAGAAAATGAAAGTGGGAGTTTCAGGTTTAAGTTTTTGGTCAAAGTAGTTTTTGATGAAGCTGAAGTCCAATCAACTTGAAACTTAGTAAACTGTTGTTTATGATATAAATCTTTTTAATTTTAAAGCCAAATTAGACTTTTGACCCAATTTCACGGTCCACTAAACATAGAAAATGAAAGTGGAAGTTTCAGGTTAAAGTTTTTGGTCAAGGTAGTTTTTGATAAAATTGAAGTCCAATCAACTAGAAACTTAGTACATATGTTCCCTATAGTATAATCTTTCTAATTTTAATGCCAAATTAGATTATTACCCAATTTCAAGGTCCATGAAACATGGTAAAGGATAGTGCGAGTGGGGCATCCGTGTACTTTGGACACATTCTTGTTTTTTATCAATAAATATATAGAAAAAAATAAAAGTCCTCAATATATCTGCATTTTTAAACAATGTATATTGTGTTAAATATTGTTGTAAAATTAACTATAGATTTAAGTTGACAGCAAGTTGCATGAAATTATATAATTTACCAAAATGTAATTACTGTTTATATGCCAAAAAAAAGGTTTTAAAAATCTTCTTCTTTTTCAGAGTTATTGGAAGGTATTGGGTTTTGAAGGTACAGCTTCAAGGAAATTAATTATGGTTGTATTACAAAATGTGACAGACATTTTACTTCTTGCAAAACATGATAGATATAGTCAGTCATTATCGTAAGTATTTTTCTTGCAAAGCAATTGCTTGAATTTATGATCACCTTTGCAACATTACGCACAAAGTACAAATCATGCTTATAGTATGATAACTATAAAAATAAGAAGTTGTGCTATGATTGCCAAAGCGACAAGTCTTCACAAGAGATCAAATGACAGAAATAAACAACTATAGTGCACCGTTCAGTCTTCAACAATGAGCTAAAAATTCATACCACATAATCAGATATAAAAGGCCATATAATGACAAATGTAAAACAATATCAATAAAGATGACAGCACCAGAATTGTTAAAAAAGAGAGATGAAATTCCAGATGTATCTTTAAGTGTAATTTTAACCTTTTTGTTTTATTTATTGACAGCCTTTCATCTGTGAGACTAGATATAGCAGTACCAGCCAATGGAACATCCTCAGGGAAAGCAGCTCAAGGTATAGAATCCTGTCAGTGTCCAACAAAATACTCTGGTTTGTCTTGTCAGGATCCATCTGAAGGGTACTATAGGATAAGATTCAATATCACTGGAGAGATTTCAGATCCTCTTGTTGCGATTGGTGGAGTGAAACCATGTGACTGTCATGGCCACGCCTCAACATGTGATAAAGAAACAGGACTATGTCAGGTATGCCAAAGTGTCATATCATTATAAGTTTTGATATCTATGGTAATAAAGACACCTGCTAGAAAGGTCACTCTATTACGCTAAAATCTGTCTAGGCAGGTTACCTCTTTTTAGCTAAAATCTGTATAGGCAAGTAACCTCTATTTAGCTAAAATCTGTCTTAATAGCAAGTCACCCTTATTTTGTCCTGCTGAAGTATTACCTATGAGCAACTATGCATTTAGAATGTCAACTCAAAGGACATTTCTCTTATGATATGAAAATAAGGAGATGTGGTATGTGGTATGAATACCAGTGATACAACTAACCATAAAAGTTGAAATGAAATGGATGTAAGCAATTATCAAGGCAACTGTACAGCCTTCAACAATGAGAAAAACTCATAATGTATAGTCAGCAGAAAAGGCCTTGACATGAGAGATTTGTGGTAATATAAAACCTGGGTCAAATTCTTTTGGTTATAAGAAATTTTTAAACACAAATATGAAAATATAGCTGTTCAGTAGTTGTTAATGTATGCATATATTATATGTAAGCCTTTTATATAGAGCTTGATTGATGTTACACTCTAGATTTGAAATTTTTACACAATCAGATCATATAAATATAGATATGCTTCCTAATTAAAAAAATAATATGACAAAACTGTTTTAAGATTAATAGTTAAAACAATGTGTTACACAAGATTTTTTTCTTCAGAATTGTGAGCATGATACTGTTGGTAGGTTCTGTGAATTTTGTGCCCCTGGTTACTATGGTGATGCCACGAGAGGAACATCATCTGACTGTCAACCATGTGCTTGTCCTCATATAAATAACAAGTAAGATGTTCAAAGTAGTTAATAGGAAGGTGAAATCTTATACCACTCTGATACAAAAGAAAAATAGATCTACATTTAGAAATAGTTACAATTCCTTCCTGATATGTTAGTTTTATTAAGTCAGAAATTTTAGTTAGTTAATCAAATTTGGACTTGAGTTCACAAGTGATTTTTTGGGGATATAAGATAGGTGACAAAAACAAATGGTAGAAGGAAACTTTTTCTGAATGGCATACATATAGAACTACCTGGGGCGTAGCTGGGTCCCTTTGAAGTGCACGCCAACAAGGGGGGGATTGCCCCCCCTAGATTTTTTTTTGGCTAGACTCTAAATGGTGCGTTCTGAGAGCCTAAAATTGGTTTGATTAGCAAATTATTAAGACTGTATTGGATCATTTTTTATTGAGAAACATCCTGAATATTTTCAAAAATCTGCCCTTCGTATTTTTAGCTGCAACAAGAAACGTCCATGGCCTTGTCTAAATTGACCTCAAAATCACGGTGGAACCCAAAGCCGATAATCTGTCATTTCTCATTGTGGAACGGATGTACGTTTTCAAACGTTTCAGTTCGCTAAACAACCTTTCAGCTGTAGCACTAACAAAGGGCATTGTTAGGAGAACACACAGTATTGGTCATTAGTTATTTGTTCGACCATGGAAGAAGATATTGTGCATGAAAATGGTTTTCTGAATTCAGAAGTCGAGAATCAAGTTCCGTGATCATATGACCCAGAAACGGATAGTAGAGAAAAATTCACCAGTAATCCTTAGGGGTTTCGGCTGGATGGTTAGCACTCGAGGTTTGTCTTCCACACCACCTAGGAATATTTTCATCTATACAAAAAAGCTCTGCTATATCTAGAGTTGTTTGGTATAGCTCGTTCCAAACATTATCATCATTTTGCTCGGAACGCAACATTTCAGTTACGGACTAGTACTGAGGAACTTGATGAAGTCTTGAAAGGCTATTTAATTTTATTTTTAATGCATTGACGCCTTAATATTTCGACAGGAAGGTGTCAAAACAGAACAATATGAAGTAGCCTTTCAAAACAATAATTTAAAGAGGGAATTCAGATTTGTATTTACCGTTATCGTAATTTACATAGGGGCAATATAAAAAGGGGCGAAAGATACCAAAGGGACAGTCAAACTCATTGAAAATGTTTACTGTAATTCATTAAATTGTTCAGGGTCGGATCCAAAGTTAAGAGATAAAAATGGAACAAAAGTCAATTGGTCATTTTTTTGTCAAAATAATGTACGAAATTTACAACCCTTATCTAAACAAAAACGTGGGTTTACAACCCCTGCAGCCCTGTTAGTTCAACGACGCACATTATATATATTATAAGATAGTAGAGGGGCATTATGTTTTCTGGTCTGTGCGTCCGTCCGTCAGTCCTTCGTTCGTTCGTTCGTTCGTTCAGGTTAAAGTTTTTGGTCAAGGTAGTTTTTGATGAAGTTGAAGTCCAATCAGCTTGAAACTTAGTACACATGTGTCCTATGATATGATCTTTCTAATTTTAATGCCAAATTAGAGTTTTAACCCCAATTTCAGGTTCACTGAACATAGAAAATGATAGTGCAAATTTCAGGTTAAAGTTTTTGGTCAAGGTAGATTTTGATGAAGTTGAAGTCCAATCAGCTTGAAACTTAGTACACTTGTTGCTTATGATATGATCTTTTAAATTTTATAGCCAAATTAGAGTTTTGACCCCAATTTCATGGTTCACTAAACATAGAAAATGATAGTGCAAATTTCAGGTTAAGTTTTTGGTCAAGGTAGTTTTTGATGAAGTTAAAGTCCAATCAGCTTGAAACTTAGTACACATGTGTCCTATGATATGATCTTTCTAATTTTAATGCCAAATTAGAGTTTTAACCCCAATTTCACGGTTCACTGAACATAGAAAATGATAGTGCAAATTTCAGGTTAAAGTTTTTGGTCAAGGTAGTTTTTGATGAAGTTGAAATCCAATCAACTTGAAACTTAGTACACTTCTTGCTTATGATATGATCTTTCTAATTTTAATGCCAAATTAGAGTTTTGACCCCAATTTCATGGTTCACTAAACATAGAAAATGATAGTGCAAATTTCAGGTTAAAGTTTTTGGCAAGGTAGTTTTTGATGAAGTTAAAGTCCAATCAGCTTGAAACTTAGTACACATGTGTCCTATGATATGATCTTTCTTATTTTAATGCCAAATTAGAGTTTTAACCCAATTTCACGGTTCACTGAACATAGAAAATGATAGTGCAAATTTCAGGTTAAAGTTTTTGGTCAAGGTAGTTTTTGATGAAGTTGAAGTCCAATCAACTTGAAACTTAGTATACATGTTCCCTATGATATGATCTTTCTATTTAAATGTCAAATTAGAGTTTTAACCCCAATTTCACGGTTCACTGAACATAGAAAATGATAGTGCAAATTTCGGTTAAAGTTTTGGTCAAGGTAGTTTTTGATGAAGTTGAAGTCCAATCAACTTGAAAGTTAGTATACATGCATGGTTCCTATGATATGATCTTTCTAATTTAAATGCCAAATTATAGTTTTTTACCCCTTTTTCAGGGTCCACTAAACATAGAAAATGATAGTGCGAGTGGGGCATCCGTTTTACTATGGACACATTCTTGTTTTAATTGAAATGGAGTTAATATACCTTGTCGGAAATTTGAAGGTGTGGACATCTTTCCATTTGTCGGTCAAAAGTTGTAACTTTATATCTTTTCCTAAGGATTTCGAATCTTTCAACAAAGAAATATCTGGATAAGATGCTCCCAGATTTTTTTGTACTGGCCTTGACATGACACCGATGTGGCAGCTAAGTTCAACCATTCATCTTCAATTTTTGACGTTTCAGGGGTCTAAATTGTTCTGATTTGTTGGTGGTTGTGTTTCTGTATGACTATCACTGTTGATAGGCGTTTTTGTGAGAAAAAAATGTCTTACGTTTGCCCTTTGGGGTTGTCACGCTTTAAACTGTTCATGTTTTATACGCTGCTTTTTATGGTCAAGTACCAGAGGAAAATTATAGCAAATAAATTTAAAACGATTTCGGTCAGGGTTGATTTTACAGACGGAAATATTATTGTTACGTTATTAAAATAGTTATACTGTATCGTTTTCTACTTTGATTGGTTAAGTTAAATTTAATATTTTTTAGTCGTTTGTATTTTTTTTTTTTTGGTGTAAATTATTTTTTAGACCCTGCGATGTGCACGCCATGGCGTGACAGCGTATATGGAGCTACGCCCCAGACTACATTAATCTAAGACAAAGTTTTTCTGTTTATTTTTATTCATTAAGAGGAATCAAAAATAAATTTTACATACTGGAAATAACATCTACAAAGCTAATATAGTGAAAGACAACTTTTCATATAAAAAAATGAAATCATTAAAAAGATGTTGGTAGAAAGTGTAATAAAGGTTTTCCTATACTCATTGGTCCTTGATTTTGTGTAGTTTCAGCCCCTCCTGTGAAGTGGCCAGTGGACAGCTAGTGTGTACAAACTGTTCTGATGGGTATGTTGGAAGAAGATGTGAAAGGTAAGTAAGAACTGTCAGCTTTAATAACACAAATCTGTGAAACAGTTTTTCTTTATTTTATTTTATCAACAGTTAAAAGAAAGTCAGATGTGTCATAGGACTAAATACAAAAGGGAAGTTGTCTTTTTAACATGTTTGATTTTAACAAATAATTTCAACAAATACCTAAACATATTCTAAAAAGGCCAGCCTTATGCTAGGGTTAAAAAAAATGGAAGTATATGATATATATATTTCTGGAGAAACCAGCATTATGCTCTGTTAAAATGTTTTTTCTTTGAACTATATAATTGTATAAAATACTTCATATTTTCAAATACTTTTAGTTGTGCAGATGGATATTATGGTAACCCCAGGAGTTTAGACGGAAGTTGTAAGCCCTGTAGCTGTAATCTGGAGGGATCTGTATCCTCTCAATGCGACAGTAGGGGAATATGTGTTTGTCTGCCGGGAATCTCTGGTGACAAATGCAATCAGTGCCAACCAAGATATGCAGTAGAAAATGGTGTATGCATTTGTAAGTCTTCATTTATATTTATATTGCATTATTTTGTATGTAATCACACTAAATGATCAAGTTTTTAGCTAATTTTGAGCTTACCTGGCCCGAAGGGCCAAGTGAGCTTTTCTCATCACTTGGTGTCCGTCATTCGTCGTCGTCCTGCGTCGTCTGTTAACTTTTAAAAAAATCTTCTCCTCTAAAACTACTCGGCCAAATTTAACCAAACTTGGCCACAATCATCATTGGGGTATTTAGTTAAAAAAAGTGTCCCATGACCCTGCCTGCCAACCAAGATGGCTGCCATGGCTAAAAATAGAGCATAGGGGTAAAATGTAGATTTTAGCTTATAACTCTGAAACCAAAGCATTTAGAGCAATTCTGACATGTGGTAAAACTGTTTATCAAGTCAATATCTATCTGCCCTGAATAGGACAACTGGTTGTTGGGTTGCTGCCCCTGAATTGGTAATTTTAAGGATATTTTTCTGTTTTTGGTTATTATATTATCTTGAATATTATTATAGATAGAGATAAACTTAAAACAGCAATAATGTTCAGCAAAGTAAGATCTACAAATAAGTCAACATGAGCAAAATGGTCAATTGATCCCTTAAGGAGTTATTGCCCTTTATAGTCAATTTAAACAATTTTCATAGAGTGTAAATTTTGGTAAGTTTTTACAAAATGTTTTTCTCTCTAACTACTGGGCAAAGTGCATTATAGATACATATATTGTTAACAGCAAGAGTGTTCGGTAAAGTCATATCTACAAACACAAAGTTTGATTTTTGCTAGAATGAGATTAAATTATGGCACACTTAATAATCTAATGTATCAAACTTCCATCTTTCTTGTTTTAATAAACATTACCACAAATTTGGAAAAAAACATTTGTCAAACTAATTGTTGTACGGTATTTCTGTATCTTGTGACAGTATATTTGGATGATTTGATTGTTCTGATGTGTATAAACATAATGTATGAAATATTAAACAAATATGTATGATAATAGATATAAGAAGATGTGGTATTTGTGCAAATGAGACAACTTTCTATCCAAGTCACAATGTGGAAAAGTAAACCATTATAGGCCAAAGTTCAGTCTTCAACATGGAGCTTTTGCTCACACAGAACAGCAAGCTATAAATGGCCCCAAAATTACTAGTCTAAAACCATTCAAACAGGAAAATCAATGGTTAAATTTATATCACTACGATGTATGAAACAGTGTTTTGTGTTCAGGTTTAACCCATTCTTTCAGCATGTGATGAGGGATGTACCAGAGATTTAATGGCAGAATTAGACAGATTAGAGAAAAATATATCCACAGTCAATATTACGGGAATAATTCCTGCTCCATGGAATAGATTACTAAAAATTCACAATGAAACCAAAGAACTCAGGGAATTGCTTGATAGAATGGAGTTTGCTGAAATATTAGATTTAGAGAATCGGACAAAAGAAGTTCAAGATATGGCTGACAAGCTCATGCCAAAAGTAAGTCTGATATTGGTGGTTGTGACGTGTAGTGATATGAACTTTTATTGAAAAGATATATTTTCACTAAAATTTAAAACAATAAATTATGACAATTTTAATAAGTAACACATGGATACAAGAGATGTAGAGGTAATGTTAAGTAGTTATATTAAAATAGTCTCACACACTAGTTTTTGGTAAGACTTGTTTTAAAAACATTTTTATACTTTCTGCAGGAATGTTCTATGATAATAAAATTCTTTATATGGAGTAGAGTTGGAATAATTTATTAATTGGAAAAATGTTTCCTTATTTAATAGTTAGTACAGTTCTTGTTTATAGTTTGCTTGCACATTTACTTGCAATAACAAAATTACAGTCTTTCAACAATGTTCATAATTCAACTAGCATCCATCCATCCATTACTAATCATACTTTTTACTGTTGCAATAATGTCTATTTATTGGATAACAATGGATTTATATTGCAGTCAATGAGAGCCCTTACCAAAGCAGAGAATATAGAAACAGATGCCAATATCCTAAAGAAGAATGGTACAGCATTGGCTGACAGTATAGAGAACATGTTACAAGATTTGAAAGGTATGCTGTTTCATACATGCGATATTTTATAATGTTTATGGTAGAACTCTATAAAATTAGTAAAGGTCTATGGATTTCTTTCAAATGAAATCAGATGACATCACTTCATCTCAAAAATTGTTACAAAAACACCAGCATGAGAATAACACATGCAGTCATTACAAATAGGTAAAAGCACTATATTGTATAATATATGAAGTATGAGCAATTGATAATTGAAAATAAAATTGTTCCTAAAAAGTTCAGATTAGTAATTTTGAAAAGCTTGCACTCAGATGTTATTCTGCAATTCATGAAATTATATAGCAAAATTGGTTTAATCTGTCCTGAATTTATACTTCAGATTTGCTTGAGTTAAAGAAATGTTCAAAAATTACTAAAGAATATTTCTTATTTATCCTGATAGTTAGATCAGGATTTGGCATAGACAGGTTTCAATGAACATTGAATTTATTTCTTTCTTAGATGAATTAGGAAAGTTAGAAGATATTGTAAAGAACTTGTACCACAATGAGAGTGGACTGAACATCACTGCTGCTTTAGAGGAAGCCAAGGAAATTATGAGGGAGATTGAACAGAGAAACTTTACAAAGAAAATATCTGAAGCATTCAATGAAAGCATGTAAGTTTATTTTCTATCTATATGTTGGACGTAGTAATATCAGCAGGTAGCAATACTGACTAAGTCATTGTTTCATCATTCAACATGAAAGTATTTTGATTTAAAGAAAGATGAGATATGAGTTAAATTAAGACAACTATCGACCAGAGACCAAATGATCTAGATGAAAGGAGTTTTATGGGTCAATGAGTAATGAGCAATCCTAAACTTTAAAGCAAGCTATAAAAGCTATTAAGAATAGTTAGGCTTTTAAAGTGATATTAATTCATTCTTCTGCTGTATATATGTGTGACAGCTTTCATACTTTATCAGGAAAAAAAATATTGCATATTGTAAGCACATTTCTAACATTTTTTTATGCCCCACCTACGATAGTAGAGGGGCATTATGTTTTCTGGTCTATGCGTCCGTTCGTCCGTCTGTTCGTTCGTCTGTCTGTCCCACTTCAGGTTAAAGTTTTTGGTCAAGGTAGTTTTTGATGAAGTTGAAGTCCAATCAACTTGAAACTTAGTATACATGTTCCCTTTGATAAGATCATTCTAATTTTAATGCCAAATTAGAAAATTTATTCCAATTTCACGGTCCACTAAACATAGAAAATGATAGTGCGAGTGGGGCATCCGTGTACTGTGGACACATTCTTGTTTCAAATTTTACTAATTAACAAAATGTCTGAATTCTTTTCGAAGGTTAGCAGAAAAGTTATCAGAAGAGATACTGAAAATGAAATATAAACTGATAAATGGAACAGAAGAAGTGAAAAAGAAACTTGATAACATCATTAGTCGTCTGCTAGACCTGCAGGAACAGTCTCAAAAGTCTAAAGACAAATCCCAAGAAGCTGACACCATTAACTACAATCTTGCTTATGACTTAAAACAGTTACAGGTAGTTTGTCATTCTACAATTGATACTTTGCTGTCAATCTATTTATAGGATGTCACAGACTATCACAAAGTCTTACAAAGTTTTGATGTATCCTGGCAAAAATATTTTATGAAATGGATTTTGGAAAAATATATATTATATGTGAAAGGAGTAGGTCCGGGTAGGGCCGAATTTGGCCTCAAATGTCAGGTTCATCTGACGAAAGTTTTTGGACACTTTTTAAACACTTAAGTGCCTATTTCAGTTGATTTAATTAGTTTATGTGAAATATTTCAACTGATTCAGTCATTAAAAACGCTCCGATTTAAGCTTAAATATGAAAAATCTACCAAATACGCCAAAAAATGTCACTTTTCAGATGGTTTTTGTCAAAAAATGAAAGTGGCCGCATCCGTGTTCATCCTTAACCTTTATATATGTTATGTATTATCATAAAATACAACTTATATTTCCATATTAAGAATGAACACATATGTGGCCACTTTCATTTAAGACTGAAACTGTATGAAATTTAACTAAAATGTAAAAATTGTGAAGATTTCAGTAATTTAGCATGACTTAAGGATGCTAGTACTCGAAATGTGTATATTGTATTGTCAAAAACAGCCCATATTTATGTAGCAGAAGCATTCAACTTTCAAATAAATAACTAAACATTTACATTTTAACAATTTTGTAAAACTGCTATATTTTGGGGCCAAAATGGGGTCTTACTGGACCTACTCCTTTAAAAAGAGCTGAATCTCAATAGTTTCAATTAGTATTTGAAATGGAACAAGAACTATGTTGCTATTGACAATTATAGAAAGATAATAAATTTTCAAATGTATAAGATTATGCTTTTTTTTTCGGTAAATATACTCAGAAAAAGTACATTTTGTATGAAAATGAAAACAGAAACTTTGTACATTAAATGTCTTTTTAATTTAGTACAAATCCATTTAAACTGTAATTTCAGGACACTATATATGATATAGAAATCTATGGAGATAGGACTACTGTAGCTTTAGGTAAAGGCCATACTCTGAATATAATGTCATGGGCAGCTCTCAATCAGACCAGAAACAACATTAAAGTAAGTCTTAGTGATATATTTATTAGATATTTGTTCAGTAAATAGTGTTGACTGGATAAAAAATGTTTCAGTTTGCATGATTTTTTTGTCAATGCTCAACATGTTTTAGGGGACATGAAAATACCACCAGGCTTTTGTCATTCAGTGCATTCATCTACCTGGTCTTGTTAGTGCTCTCACATGTACAGTTCTTGCAAGATTTTAATGGAACTTATATCATAGATTTTTATCAGCAATGTTTTGGAATTGTTGGAAAATCTGTGAAGATCAATTATTTTTAAAAGAGTTATGTCCCTTAGAAAATTGATTATATGGAAAATAGCATTGTAAGTGCTCTCATGTGTAAAATACTTTAGTGAATTTTGTGAAACTTATATCATAGGTTTATATCAGCAATGTCTAACACTTTTCAAAAGTATGTACTGATCAAATATTTTTAATGAGTTATGCCCCTTGGAAAAATGTATTATTACAGAAATGGCATTGCATTTACTCTGTAGCCTTTATTTCTCTAAGATATTTACAAATTATAAGAAAAAAAAATTGTATTGCCCTTGTACCTTGGATTGATAAATAGTGTGCAACACAGGGGACGTAGGAACTCTGTTATTTTATTTTACTTGAACCTCGAGTATATTTTAATTCATGTTAAATATGGTATATCTCATCTTTTGAAGGGCACATATTCATTGTCATAGAGTACAATCAACTTCTGTGTTTTTTTTCAGAACTTAGAAAGAGAAGCTAGTAGATTAGATGTTGCACTTCCTAGATTAAGACAAAGGATAGAATATTATAGGGACCAATTACCTAAGATTGAAAACTACACTGCTCTGGCAATAAAACATGCTGAAATGTTATTGGACCAAGCTGAATACTTAGAAAAGTAAGCTGGAGTTTTATACATGGTCGGATCATATATTTTCGTACATCATGTTAATTTGTATTATACATGCTTTTTCAATGAAAATTGTGATGCCACAATGCATTCTTAATAGCACAAGAACAAATGAGACAAGGCTAAGTTCAATTAATAATGCTGAAATGTAATTGAATCATGCAGAATTCTCGGAAATAAAGTCTTTTTACATGACAATATAACATGCTGAATTCTTTATTATTTGGTGTATGCAGAATTCTTAGAAAGTTGTGTCTTCATTTTACATACAAAGCAATGAAATATGCTGAAAGCTTACTCATCAAGATATAATTCTTAGTGTTCATGAATGTTATAAACTAAACAAGCTATTCTTCAAATGGTATTTCTAAATTGCAGAACTGTTAGCACCTATTCAAAGGTATCTAAGACTTAGGAGAAAACTGTATTGTCTTTTTTAAAGCTCCTGACAGCATCAATAATTTAAACGGGTATTTGTGACCATCAAACTTTGGTTGTGTATAAACTTTTTGTAAAGCTTACATATAACTTTAGGACATTTGAGAAAACGAAGGCTGATGCAGAAATTCCTTTGAAGGCAGCTAGAGTGTATAGTAATATTGTCAAAGCTGTGGAGGAGGCGGAAAAAGCTGCAAAAGAGGCTCTAAAGGCTGCTGAAGATGCTATTCAAATTGTAAGTAGATTTATACCATTAACACATTTATAAAAAAAAAAAAAAATATTTTAACAAGTTTTTTTTTTTTAATATATGTAACAAAAGATGAAATAATTTGATTTAACCCCCTTTTATATCAAATTTGGCAAAGAGATGGGAATATTTTGGAAAATTCTTACATGACAACAAATTCCATTAACAAATTAAGAAAATGTTTTTGTTGATTTTATGAAAAAGTTAAAAAGTCAAATTTACTTTTACATTTACATTTTGATTTTGCCTTTTCATTACCAGGTAGGGATTTATGTTTTGAATTTTCCTCAGAGTTCAGTGTTTTGGAGATTAATTTTAGTTTACATACATATAATTACATTAGATGTATGTTTCATTATAATATTTTATTCTGATTGGCTAACTGCACATCACGTGTTATTCCGTAAGCAGTTGCATTGCTCAATACAACTTTTCATTCATAATAACACGTGCTCCAACAATAAAGTGCACAGGTGAATTAAATAATAAAATATATAAAATTCGTGTTTTCATAATCATAGCTAAAAAATGTAATTATAAGTATTGAATGCTTCTTTTTGTAACTTTATAGGGTTGTAAAAGCGTTGACCGTGCGTACATTTTTAGAATGAAGCGCTTCCGCGCTTCATACAAAATGTACTTCGGTCAACGCTTTTACACCCCAATAAATTTACAAAAATAAGCATTCAATTCTTAAATGTATTACAGGCAGGTGTAGATGATATAAAGAATGAAGTTGAGAAGTCATTGAGAGACAGTAGAAGGTTATTGGTTAGGGCTAATGAACTCAAGAACAGAACATCAAGTAAGTAACAGACTTATAGGATTAGCTTAACAGGGTATCAATATTGAGGACTATATTTCTATTTTAAGTTTCATAATTATTACAAACATTCGATTAAAACATAATAACTGAATATAATTTGAAAAAAAAACATAGATTTAGTATCAGAAACATAAGGCACATTTGTCAACCAAAAAAGGTTTAGTATTATGTTTGTTATAACGAGTAATGTGTCTAACTTAAACATCTTGTTTGTCCTACCATGTGCTCTATGGTAAGTAGGGCTAAATGAGATTAAAATTCAGCACATGTTGCCAACTTATACCAAAATCTCTCAAATGTTTGGCTATTTTCAATATAAACAAGCAAACTAAAAAAGAATACTCCACTGCAGATTGTTCTATATCACTTTTTTACATAAATTAACTTTTCGTTTAATGATAATGGACTTCATTTAGGGGCCAAATAGGGCCCTTCCACACATACCTATTATATTGTTTAGGTAATTACAATTTATTATTAATTGATGTGTATTTTTTATATTTTTCAATAAGCCATCATTTTTTGCAGGTTTAGGCAACCACTTAAACACGTTAAAAGGAGATGTAGACAAAGTTGACAATACACAAACAGATATAAGGAATGGTCTTCAGGATATTAGAAATGGAATAGATACCTTACCTAAAGGTAAATGTTACAAATAGTGATAATCATTTAAGTCCAAATATTTCTTAAATATGAAAAAATACATTGAAATGTAAAATTTTTGTGAATAATCTGAAAGATTATTTTTTATGAAGTAAAATATTTGCCATTTTTTGTGAGTTTGCATAAAAAAACTGGTAAAAGTGATAAAGTTTTCAAATTTATAATGACGATGTTAATTGAATAACTTCAATTTATATAGGGGACTGGATAAACTCGTAGAAGCATTAGAATACTTATATAAATAATTAAAACAATTACATAATACTTTAATATCAATAGTTATAAACTGTTAATGTTAACATTGTAAATGCTTCAAGAACTTGTTTGTGCCAACTGCAATTTGCAAGTAATATAAGACATATAAATATATTTTTACCTTATTTAGGCTTAATTACTACTTTGTTTATTAAAGGTATCTCTGACAGAGCCAGGAGAGTTACTGATGGTGTAGCCTTGATAGATAATAAAGTTCTAAGTTCACAAGCTAAGCTAAATGCTGTTAAAGATAAAATAGACAACAAGTTGTGGCCTAAATATAGAGAAATAAGAGACTTTTCTGTCGATGGATATATAACTGATACAAAAAATTCCAGTAAGTAGTCTTTTCTTTTATGCTTACTTATTTTCTTTAAATTGTTTAAGTTTGAACCTTGGAAGCTGTTTTAGATATATAGCATATGCCTATAGTCTTCTGATTGGCTATTCTAATTACAATGGTGGTGTGAGAAATCTTATTCTTAAATAATAATTTATTGTTAGAACACCAGCAGATATATGTCTGGTGAACTGTTGCAGGTCATTTGGATTGAGCAGTAGAGTTGAGATGATTGAAATTGTTCCTGCCTTTTGAATTTATTATTTCCACTACAACATAACTCTAGTAACATTACAAATCATGTCTATATAGTCACTCAAATTTGTACAAATTCTTTTTTTTTTATAGAAGGTACAATGAAATGAATAGCTCTTTTTTAACCTTGATTTCAGGGATTTAATGAAAACTACTCCAGGCCACACATCATATTGTATCTTTTTTACAATGTCACTTTTAATATTTTAAACTTATGTCTATATCATGGATTGTCATTCAAATGACATGGATTGTCAAAATAAACAATGTAAGTTTCTAAGTTTTTGGAAAAGATTACTGTTACTATTAATGCAGAAATTAAAGTAAAATTTCTACTTTATGTTGTTTAGTTGATATTGCAAGAAGGAACATAAATGGAATGGAAGCCATCATAGATGACGTAGAGGCAGCTCAAAACAGGACAAAAGATGCAGAGTCTAATATGATTGGTAAACTAAAACTACTGAAAGACAACATAGCCCAGGCTAGAGCACAGGCTGCTAAGGTAATAGACTTGTCTCATAATCTGTAACTACAGAACCTACAGTATATCTGTCTTATATTAGACAGAGGCAACACAGTGCTGGCTAGAAAGCACTTTAGACACACAATTAAATTACTTGTTTGAATATTAAGTAGATGCACTGATTTGATATTATTCTTCAGGTTTAAGTCATTTATGTATACCACATATAAAAAAACTGATGAAATGAATGTGTTTTGTAAAAAAATGATATAACATTGGATCCAGAAATTAAAAGTGATGTAAATTTTAAAAAAAAAGTATTATATTACAAATAAAATAGTCTTCAGAACCATATAGATTTATATTAATATTTATGTCTCTTTTTGTATAAAAGAGGGAATGTATGTTGTATTAGGATTTCATTATTATTCTATATCTCTATGATGATTTTTTTTAATTATACAAGCATATATATGGTATGGTTAGTGATTAAGAAATATGCTACAGTTTTGTATACTTTTGATCAAATCGATGTTCATTGTACAAGTATAGACTATTGTTTTGAGTGGAATATCCTGTTGCTGTTAGTACTTTGAATCTAAGTGAGATGGAATACTAAATTGTTATTTGTATTGATATTTATGTCCATGAATTACAGGTGAAAGTGTCGTTGTTATCTGGAGGTAAATGTGCCAGATCCTACAGAGCAAAATATCAACAAGCAGCAACTAACAATATCAACTTTATCTTTAAAACTAATCAGACATCCCAAGACATGCTGCTTGTCTTAGTCCAAAAATCTACTCAGGTAACAATTTATTGCTTTTCAAAATTGCTTCAATTTACATTTGCAAACACAAATTTAACATATTACTGTCTCTCCTGTAAAAAATATGAGATGAGAATTAGACCTTCTTTTATAACCATGATTTTAAAATTAGTTTGTACTATAAAGATGTTTGAAGGTCTTAATAAATACACATTGTTAAGTAACATCTTCTACCATTTTATAGAGAATTAAAGTCTAATAGCTCTCTTTTTCATGCTTCAGTAGCTTCAAAATTGTCATATCATTTGAAATAAAGCTTCAGTGATGCATTGGTAGTGTTCTCACCACAAATGCAGGAGGTCACGGGTTCAATCTCCTACTATTAAAGTCAATCCAAAGACTGACAAATTTGGTATTTGCTGCTTCTCCACTGATTGTGTGGTATTATGGATACGGAGCAAAGATGGGTCAGCTCATATTCAGACTAACATGTATGATGACATGTATGCTAACAAACTGTTACCTTGTGAAATACCAGGTTTATAATCTGGCCACGGCTGCTGAACTAGTACACAATGCAGTTTCATATTCATATCTCATATATTTTTAATTAGATATTTAAATAAAATCAATATCTTATCCACCTATGATATTTAAAACAAAGTTGCACTAGTATCACAGTTATATACATTACTAATATCTTAACAGCTAGTAACTGTTTCCAGATTTGGACTATAATAGTATTGATGGACAGATCAACATGTGTACAGAAAGATTTAACTACATTGTTAAAAACCTAACATGAAAAAGTGACTACTATTTAAGGAATGACTGTAATATTTTTTCTGTCTATGAAGAAATAACATTAAAAATTTGGTGCACACTGAATAACGCGCGTAGCAGGTTATATTAACAGTGTGCACCACATTTTTTATGTTATTTCGTATAGACAGAAAAAATATTACAGTCATTTCTTATAATTTAATGCTAAATTCCATTTTAAACCGTAGAAAACCATGAAAAAACGTTGATGATGTCACAGTCACATGACTAAATTATGTCTATGGGCTCATAACAAAATAACGTCAGCCAATCAGAAGACGGTTACATACAAAATTAAATTATAAAGTAATAATGATTAAAAGAAGTTACAAATATGTACTTTCCATAAATTTACCACCTTGCAATAAGTTAGTTAACAATCATACTGCATTTATATAAAACAACATTTGTACTATAAATGTTTTGTAACCTCTCCAGGAATATCTGTCTGTGGAACTGATAAAAGGTTACTTGAGGTTTGGTTGGGATGTAGGGGATGGACCATCCATGGTCGATAGTCCCAGAAAGATTATTCACCAAGATGATGCTGTCAACGAAGTAGATAAATGGTATAAAGTTGAGGCACTCAGGTAAATGTTTCAGTAATTATGACACAAAAATACATGAACATTGTCTTCAATTAATCATGTTTGTTTCAAATGGTTGGTTTAAACCTTTTAATGTTATTTTCCAAGTTGGAGGGCAATACAAAATTGTCAAGTCAATTTTCCCCTCACTGGGAACTAGGAGCAGTCTGAGTGTCTAGTCAAACAACTTAAACAGATGACAGACATCTTTATAAAATAATAACATGTATTTAATTTATCTGTATGCAGTAGATGTATATTCTCATATAAGTCACTGATTTATCTTGGACATACATTGTATTACTCTTATAAAATTGTCTGCTTTAATAATTAAGGCTATGCAAATTAATTTATTTGTGATTTCTAGTTATTGGAATTGTTTCATTGGTTTTTGGTGTCTCTAATGTTTTTCTTTGTAGAATACAGAATATAGGAATATTGAAAGTATCACCTGTTAAAGATATGTTGAATGTAGAAGAAAGCAGAGCAGCATCTCCAGGAATTAAATCTACTCTAAAACTGGATGATACTACACAGTTGTTTGTATCTGGTACCCATATCAATCATGTTGTAAGTACACATCTCTGTCTGAATAGGGTACCCATATCAATCATGTTGTAAGTACTGTACACATCTCTATCTGAATCTGGTACCCATATCAATCATGTTGTAAGTACACATGTCTGTCTGAATCTGGTTCCCATATTAATCATGTTGTAAGTACTGTACACATCTCTGTCTGAATCTGGTACCCATATCAATCATGTTGTAAGTACACATCTCTGTCTGAATCTGGTACCCATATCAATCATGTTGTAAGTACACATCTCTGTCTGAATCTGGTACCCATATCAATCATGTTGTATGTACACATCTCTGTCTGAATCTCATACCCATATCAATCATATTTTAAGTACACATGTCTGTCTGAATCTGGTTCCCATATTAATCATGTTGTGTACCCATCTTTTTTTAATCTGATACCTTTTACTCATGTTGTGAGTACACATCTCTGTCTGAATCTGGTACCCATATCATTCATGTTGTAGATACCCATCTTTTTTTCGATCTGGTACCCATATATATTATATTATGACTATACACATGTTTGTTTCAATATAATAATTTGGTACCAAAATTGAATTGAATCTATCAGTAAGACAAATCCCCTTTATGGGGCTCATAATAGTGAAGAAGATTCAATATCCCTTTACATACATGAGTTCTTCTAGTTTTGAGGTAAATTGATAGCAGTTTACAGAAGAAAATCTTTAAAGGATATTGATGAGCAGGTTGATTTAACTAAAGGGTGTTTACAAATGATATTCAATAATGAAAGGTTATAGAAATTACCCATAGCTGAGAAAATGATAGATAAGAATTTGAATCCAAGAGAAACACCTATCAACTGAATTCAGTCAAAATAATTTTTTTTGTGTTTTATGAAACACAGTTTTTACTGTTATTCTTCTTTGTATTGTGTTAAAAGGTTAATAGGTATGGTCTTCTAGTGCACTTATCAAATATAATGTAATCATTTGTCTTTTTTCAGAGACCCCCAATGGTTACCAATGGAAACTTTTCTGGTTGCCTAAGTGAACTTCATTTTGATGAGGCTCGTATAGGTCTACATGAATTCAAGACATCATCACCATTATGTGGTGGCTGTAGGGAGGCGTTAGTATACAATTTAACGTTTACCAAAATAAGAATAACTAAGCCTGGAGTGAGAAAACTTATATTTGGTAGCCCATCTAATTACTACACCTTTGAAATAGCTATGGACGAATAATTCTAAAATGATAGAAAAATGCTACTTTGCTTGTCACTTTCTTGACAGTGCTCAAACTTTTTTTTGAATTATCTTCCCTGAATATTGACATTTATTTATTTATTTATTTTATTTAATTAATCCCCATCATAGCTGTGTAAAACAGAAATAATGCATACTTACAGGTGATTACATAGTATAGAGACAAGTTTATATGCAAATTTCAACGTCTTCAACAGCTATTCCTGATAGCTAAACCCCATGAATGCACATTAAATACACATTTTTGTAAGTTATATGTAAATAATTTTAAGCAATACATTTTTTTATATAAGCTCACTTGACATATTAAAAGAAAGATAAAAATTACACAAATTTTATGCTAGGTTTAACACTATGAGCTTTGATAGAGCCATGAAATTTAACTTACAAACCATATTTTATTTCAGCCCTACTGCTGCAGCATCAGCAACAACATTCCATTTCCTGGGATCAGGATATGCTTCTATCCCAAAAATACCTAATTATAATAGTAGAGAATTCCAGATAAGTTTCCATTTCAAAACATTTTGGGCTAACTCGACACTGTTGTTTGCTGGAAATGAACAACTGGTAAGTGTACTGTATGTGACTGATATAATAACAACCATTATTGTACTGCATATTGTGAGAAAATATTTAGCCTTATTGTAATATTATTCATACCTGCCAACTTTCACGATTTAGGCGTGTACTACACGATTTTGACCCTATGTCACGATTGCACGATCGTGTTCCTGAAAAACACTCCAAAACACGATTTGGTGAAAATCTACACGAAAAATATGATTGTTCCCGATTTTGAACTGTGTCCAATGGAAGAAAATCGTGTTCAGCCAATCAAAATGTATGTTTCTCATGATCAAATTAATCAGACAATCAAAATTGTTTTCTCTCAAGATTATTTTAACATGCTAGATATTGAACTTGTGTTGTATTCCTCTGTTTGTTGGTCAGAATAGTAAAATTGTGAACATGGCAAATGATTTTTTAACCTGCAAGGAGGTTCTTACACAGAATAAAAATAAAAGCATGGCTGATTGACAAACTTCAATGATGCAGTTCTACCATGAGGATAATAAATAGTATTTTATTCACTAATTTATTACACTTGCTGTAAAATAATTTTATTTATGTATTCAATTAAGGTTCATCATAAGGAATTGAAAAATATGGCCGTGTTTACACCTCCAAAATTACTATGAGTACAGACAAACTGGTACATCCAGGAAAGTTTTAAGGCATGGCAGGAACTAGATATATAAAAGTTATATGAAGTCTACGTTTCAGAAAATTAAAAACTTACCTGGATTTTGATGTTCATTTTTTTCCAGTCTGCAGAAGATAGCAAAATAAACAAACACCCGAGTTTCATTTGAAACGGTCCACTCAGTTACACAGTTTAAACCTGTCAAATCACCTATTGTTTACAGGTGTCTATTGTCCATCTATTGTCCATTTAAATCAATACTACTCACACCATTGATTATATGAGGGGAGCTTCTCAATCGTTTTCACTACTTAGTTGATTTTTGCACCTTCTGCAGGAACGAAAAAAAAATGGATAGCAAAATCTAGAAAAGTTTATAATTTTCTGAAACATAAAATGCATTTAAAATTTATGTATCTAGTTCCTGCCATCCCTTAAAACTGTTGCAGGTGTATAGGTTAGTCTGTACTCAGAGTAAAATTTGGGGTGTAAATACGGCCATTTTAGCCAAAAGGTTATGATGAACCTTAAAATACCAAATCATTTAAAGTATAATGTACTATTCTTTATTTTTCACATGGACAACCCCCACCCCACATCATCATGAGGAATCCCTTAAATGAAGGACTACCCTTAGTCAAGGGGTCATTTTACTCTTGTTAAAATAAAATAGAAAATGTAGATTTATTAACTTAAAAATGGGAAATTCTGACATTTTATTTGGAACAGCTTTTCTAAATGAAGGGTCCAATTATTTTAAATAATAAAGAAGATATAAGGCCAAGAACATATCATACCAGATAGATCATAAGATGTATAGTTATTTGGGAAAAGTTTCTTCAAATAATATGAATATGTGCTCATTTGTACTTAAAAAATGGTTTTTTAATGTCCTAACATTGAGGGGGTACCCCTAGGTGTTGTTCCCAACCTGATAAAGGTCCTTCTTTGTGTATAATTTTAAATTGGAAAGGTCAACAACTATTTAGTATCCTTACAAATGAAAATAATTCCTGGTCTTACAGCTACATGTACATGTTTTCTGCTGAAATAATAACTAGAATCATGCAAATAAACTTAAGAAAAAGGCATGTAAGCTCATCTTACAAATATGACACTTTTTCTAGACCACAAAACAGCACGCACAAAATAATCGTTGCAAAGAATTGTAACCTTTGAAATTGTTGTCGCGCACTAAAACCCCCATGGGCACTTTCAAAAGTTGGCAGGTATGTATTATAGTATCTCATAACTCTGGATCCATGTTTCTATCATACTAAATGTTTTTTTATCTTTTGATCCAGTTATCCTCTGCACCCCTTTTTAGTGTTAGTATTTTTGTTAAACCCCTAGCTCTATCCAAACTAAATTGATAGGAATGAACATACTTATAATTCATTATCCTCTGATAAGATTAAAATTGCAATCTTTAATAGACATTGGTTAGATTTATTTATTATCATCAATTATTATTTCATTAATTTTTGTTCAGTAAAAATCAGTTTGTTTGTTTTCATGTTGGCGTTGAATGCCACTTTTAGCGACCTAGAATATATTAATGCAACCATTTTTTAATGATGGAAGAGAACCGAGAGAAACCATGACCTTCAACAGGAAAACTGTCAATCCTTGTGAATTAAGATTGGAGTCACCCCAAAATAAAAGGAAGTGATTGATTATTTTATGGGAGTATCAACCCTTTGAATTGTGAAAATAAGAACTATACTGAAAAATGATATATGGAATCATCAAAAACACTATACATCACAACAGACTTAAGCTTCTTAATGGATTGTGCTGTATTGATGTCAGATCTTCACATCATCAATATCTGGGACTCATATCAAAATCAGCTGCAAGAGATTGTTTTTCAGTCTAAGTTGCTTTTGTAAGATGCATTGGTATATTTTGGGTGATCATTGGCTGATCAGTTGCATTGTTGTGACATTGTTGTTTATTTGTAAGATAAGAACATTTAATGAATTAGTTCTTATATGAATAGATTCAGAAGTACTATTTTTGACTTAAAATTAAAAAAGTGTCCCAACTGCAATAATGGTAATAATGAGATTGTCCAGATTTGATCACTAGTAAACCATCTAGTGTATTTACTTTTCAGGGTGACTTTTATTACTTAGGTTTAGAGAACGGAAAGTTGGTATTACAGATATATACTGGTGGTGTGACATTTTGTAGGCTGCCCTTATCAGAAAACCTTGAATATAACAATAATAAATGGCATTTTGTGGTAGCAGACAGGATTGATCGACAGGGTATATCTCATGTTTTATGTCACCAAATTATGACTGTTATGACCAACAATTTACACCCTTGTTTTATAGTGTCATAAAACAATGAAGGAAAGTATTGACAAATTTTCAAAGAATCAGATTTAAGGCAAATTATGATTTATAGACAGTTTGTAAAAAAATTGATAAAAGAAATAAGATTTATCCATTCCATCAATGCTTACAAACAATTCACCTTTTTTCTCTTTTGTATACATTGTAAAATGGTTGTTTTTTTTGTTTTTTTTAATTATTTTTTTTGTATGAAAAACTAAGAATTAGACTATTCATAACTTAAATTTCTGTATCTTAGAAAAAGTGTCAATACTTTTTTTTAAAAGCACATTGCTTGCAAATCCAAATATATTTGGCAGCTTAGAATGTATTTTCTTTTAGTCATATTTGTAGATCTAGAAATAAGCTTAGAATCCTCGCTTTTGGAATATTCTACATTGCTAGATGAAAAAAAGTCATTTCTAAATCTGATTTTATGCAAATATATTTGGATTAGTGTGGTATTTGAGAGGTATATATTAACTAATGATTGTATGTTTTTTTCTAATCCTTAGATCCACATGAGTAATTGTCATCACTTTGCATCCATCATCGTGAATCACACTTTTTTTTTACAACTGTGCATCTGTTTTTGTGAATTAGGGCAAATCTTCAATAAATTTTTTTTTTTTTTTTAATTTACTGTTAACAATCAAAACAGCTTCTTTCTTTCATTCATTCTTTCTCTAATTTTATTTGCATTATTCATTTATGAATGGATAAAGCATTTTTTCAATGAATTCATGAAGTGAGGAGTTACCTTGAGGTATGAAATGGTTTAATACTTTGAGTTACCAGTCAGTTTCTAGAATTGTTCTACTTGTGAATCATTATTTGAAAACTGTCAATAACATCAGATTTAAAGTTTTTTCTGGTTTTTGTTTTCAATGTTTTGTATACATTTAAGTTTTCTACTGATTAAGAAAACAAAGCATGGAGCAAGTACTCAACAATCTTGGTTAACCCATTACTTGATAGATTTGTCCAAGTTATCTATGGTAATCTTTGTTGATATCTCAATATTGTTGTCTTGTCTGAGCTTTTGTTAACAGCTCTTTTATAGTCGTTTTATAATTGGGTCATTTAGCTGTGAATGTTGTTTTATCGTGTGTTTTTAATTGCTGTCATATTCCTCACATCTCCTTTCCATCTTGTTCTTATCTAAAATTAATGAGGATGGCAAACTGGCATGTTAGCAATTGATCCTTTGTACTGTAATACATAACCAAGATGAGCATTACAGACTCTTTGGTCCTCTAGTTAATTCCTATAAATAGTTAACAAATAACAATTCATAGTCATATCCTACTATGCATGTTAATTTCAGGGAGATTTCATATCTTTAGAGACCGTAAATGGCAAACTGGTCCTGCAGTTTTACTTGGGTGGCACCACCTATGCACGTGCAGAGACAAACGGAACATATACTAATAATTCATGGGTTTATGTACTTGCTGATCGTGTAGACAAAAGGGGTATTAACAAAGTGTGCATATTATATACACCGCTTACTATATCTGCTTTGGATTATTTAAACATAACAAATATATACTACATAATATCAATTATAAAAAATGTAAAAAGGTTTCTAAGAACGGTTTTGTACAGAAATATAATCAGATTTAGAAGTGATTTAATGTTCTTTTTGTAGAGTGTCTCCATTTAATGTCATCTCTCAGATTATCATAGCTATGATTCATCAATGTTCTATATTCTGATAATTTTTGGTCAATTTTTGTTTTTGTTTTTTTGGTTACAAAATAGGTCTTCAATTTTCTGTCACATTTTCATGATAAAATGTTTTGCATTGTAAAGTTAAAAAGTCAGAAAAAATACATAGTATTTTTCTTTTAGGCTTATTATACATATTACAAGCATGCATGAATCTAAAACATATCATCATTCATTCTACAAACTTGTCTTTTGCATCAACTTGAAATTGGTATATCACTCTGTCATCTCTTTTCAACTTTGCCATGTAGAATGCTAAATTATTCATAAATTTCTTTATATTCATGACTCTATATGGTGAATAATTAAATTGTAAGGAGTAGAAAACAGATGTTAAACAGCAAAATCATGATTGTAATTCACTTTGAATATTATAAATATATCAAGCAAAATTTATTATTATTAAGATATTATAATTTTAAATGCTTATTAGCCCTTCCTACCAACCAGTTTATCATTCCAAATCTGATTTTATTTGTAAAAAGCAGGTTGATTATTGTTTCAATAACATAATTAATGTCTTTTTTTACTTTTTTCCCTAACTTATACATTTTATTTTGAAAATAGCTTTGTTACAAGTTGGCGAGGAAAGGATAACATGTGAGGCACCTGGTACAAACAATGGTTTAGATATACTTGGAAGCAAGTTTTATTTTGGTGGTTATCCAGATAGTGTTGACACTACAGAATTCAAAAAGAGGTAGATATTGTATTAAAACTTTTATATTCATTCAGGCAATGGTTTCCCTTTGATATTACAGAATCTTTCGGCAAGTTTTATTTGTTCTTGTCCAGTCAGCCTCTGTCTGAAACACATCAATACTGAGAGACCATTTCAGAAAAAGCTTCATACTTGGAAAGATTTTTTGTTATCATACTCTTTTGACCATGCTATATCATCAGATTGATTTGATAATTTCAATGACAGTTATGAGACTATTTTATTTTAATATTATAGCAATGATAGCTTATGAATACAAGTCCTTTGAGTCTGTTTGACAAAAAGCTCTTATACTTTGAAATTGTTTGCCATCAATTATGGCCCACTGAGGAGTTGACAAATTTGGATATTCATCGACTCAATGGGCCATAATACCAAATAAACAATTCAGTGTGAAATATTGCCTTAAGGAGTAAAAAATTTTGTCAAACACTTACGAAAAAAAAATTATTTTGTGTCTCAAAATTTCTGGTATGTACAAAAAAGGTAGATTCTTTTTGTAAAATATTGATGGCCCTGAAAAGGACCATTAACATGAGATATTCTCGGAACTAGATGATTTTCCAAGCATTGTCTGATCTTGTTTTCTCGTTACTTGATGAACTTCTTCCCTGGCTGTTGTCGTTTTGTTTACAGGCGTCAATGAAGTCATTTTTAATTGGAGATAAATCTTGCAAAAACTAAGAGGCTGAAAAAGTTATTCACTGGGGAATAAAAGGGTTGTTCAATGGAGGATTCAAATTATCATGATTATTCACCACGCCTGCAAATTTTTGGAACATTGAAATTAAACTATGTCATGTGTTTCCGTATTAGCCAATCAATAATTACAGGTAATAATAATGATATCTGTTTTGCCTTGTAAAATAGATATTTATGATTTGTCTTACAGGGGAACCATTATCAACACCAAATTTTTAGGCTGTATGAAAGATATTCAGTACCAAGGATCCCAAAATAGGGTTGATCTATTACAAGAGGAGATTGTTGGGGTACAAGCAGGATGTCCAGATGAGGTAGCCAAATACATATATATAAAGGGTCCCTCCTCTGTAGGCTGATAGGATGTTAATTCACATTTTGCCTCTTCTGCTGTTTTTCATGATGAGATTTTTAGAAATTTTGGTCCGCAATGTTCTTCAACTTCTTAATTTATTTGACCTTTTTAACATTTTTTTATTCGAGCATCACTGATGAGTCTTTCCTAGACTAAATGTGGGTCTGGCACATGTATTAAATTTCAACCTCGTTATCTATGATGAGTTTATTTAAACCAGTAGAATTAAATAAGTGCAAAACGCATTTTTATTTGATTTGTATAACTATGTACAAAATTGTGTTACAATAATTATTGAAAATTAAGAATGATATAATCACTTTTGATATAGTCCAACATTGTATTTTTTTTAAAAATTGTTCAAATCACTTTTATGGGGTAAATTTTGTTTTTTTGAATATGTCTTTGTTGAAAAATGTTACTTTATATCCTGAATTAGCTGGTTCTCTTATACTGGAGATGAAATAAGTGTCTTTCAATACACATTTTTTTTATATATAAACACATATAAGGTACATTTAATACTACACATTTTCTTATTCATATGAAGAAAAGGTAAAATGTAATGGAGAATATTACATACGGTTATGCCAAGAATTTGTGATAATAAAGTAAAGGGTTTTTTTCATGTTTATTTTTTTAAACTTTGGATTCTGAGAATGTTGATTGATATCTTTAGTTTGTAAGAACAATAATCATATCTAATAATTTCAATTTCTTTGTTTTAGGGTTACAGAATTATTGGTTTCTATGGGAAAGGTTATGCCTACTACAAAGCTCAATCACTTCTGGAGAGTCAAGGGGGGATTACTCTGTCTTTCAGAACTATGAGACCAAATGCTTTATTATTGTTGGCCAGAGATGTGGATGACAGGGTTAGTATAAGAGAAGATAATAATGAAAAAAAATCAGTTTTCAAGGGGAAAAGTGGCAATATTAATACAAGTTACTTTGATATAAATACATGTATTGTAAATGGTGGGCTAGAATGTTATTTACTAGACCGCATACCGTTTTTTAGGAAGATAAATTGCACTGAATGTCTCTAATTACAATGATCAATAACTGTTGTTTAACCATTGAAGAATAGAACATAAGTTTAAAATTAGAAACTCTTTATGAGTAGCTGTCTCAGTGGTCTCGAGGTACAATGTAGTGTACTTGGAGGTTGTTGGATTCCGAGCCTAATAAATGAAAATTGTATTTGCTGCTTTTCTGCCAAGCACACAACATTAAAGAAGTTTAAGAGAAAAAAATGGTTGGCTATTTTAAATGTTAGTTAAAGTATATGTGTGTCTTGTATCTTTGTTTCAGAATTATTACACCTTAGCTTTAACAGATGGTAAGATAGAGGGAAGATTTAGTGGTAATTCTATACCACAAATAATTACATCACTTGGAACGTACAATGATGGCAGAACACATACTGTGGGAGTTCTTAAGAAAAATCGAATGTAAGTGTATTAGGGTGTTTATGCAGTTACACCAGATTTTATATTGGACTTGCTGTGACACTTAATGACCAGACATCATTGTTAATTTTAGTTATTTTGTGTGTGTCAACTTTTCAATTTTAAAGATATTTCTTTTTACCTGCTTCTCCAAAGGCAAGATTAGGTCTAGAATTTTTTCAAGATGTTGTTACAGAATTTGCCTTTTCAGAATCTCAAGGACTGTGGGTAAACTAACATATATCTTTATTTCTCAAACAAACCAAATTACAATGGTGTAGAGATACACACAATAATTACATAGTGTATATGTACAGACATACAAAAATTATATGAAAGCAAGAAGGAGGTACATATCATATATTATGGTATACATATTAAACTAAATGATATCAAGTACATAAATTACCCAGGAGAGCCTAAATGAATATTTACAAGTCTTATAAACTCATTGTTCGTACACCAAAATGAAAATAATGTTACGTCATTGGATGGATTTCCTTTGTTTAGACGTTTTTAACCAATCACAATGTTTTGGTGTACGCTTTTAAAAATATTACCCAAAATGCATTAGATTCTGAAACGGGGAATTGCAAAGGTGAACTTTCCTATTTTGCTGGGTATAACCAACACTCGTCATGTTATTTCTCTTTATACAGGATTACAGTGTATGTTGATGATGTGTTTATTGGGGAGAAAACATTACCTGCTGGTATAACAACTATTGATGTCACACAGCTGTACCTTGGTGGCATAGGACTGCCTACCAGCCAAGATTTAGCTCCAAATTTTGAAGGATTGTATGGGTGTATGAATGATGTTGTTATCAATGGAGAGTGAGTTCTATAATTATAAACTTTCTGAAAAAAAAACCTGTATTCTGAAAATGTATGAAAATTTAATAGATTTGAAAAGGTTAAAAAAAAAAATTATGGCATTAAAACACATGATTACCTGTTAAGGGGGCTTGCGGGTCTAAATCAATTTTTTTTACCTAAATATAGGATTTCTCTATATTTTTTCATAAATGAACTTTATCATATACTTAACAGAAAAATGAAATAAAAATATGGGGTCACCGTTCATTGAAGCTCACAATCTGCCTCCGAAAGAAGCATACATTTTTCTTAATGTCCTTTTTTTCTGTTGATCTGATAGGAGAAATAAAGGTAATATCGAAATAAAAACAGAACTAAATTACATGGCATTTTTTGCACCAAAGGGAGATAATTTGGAGCTTTTTCAATGATAATAACATATTAAAAGTCATCTGTGGCCAATCCGAATCGATTGTTGAAGTTGATTTTTGTACCATATCATAAAGTTATAACTAGTAGTGTAATAAATAAAATTTGTAATGATAAAACAAATGTTTAATTTTTTGCCGAAATTTATGTACCCGCGAGCCTCCGTAAACAAAAAAGAATTAACTAATTTTTACAGAGTTTTCAATAAAATTCTGTGAAATTGTCTTTCTTTTATAAAGGCAAACAAAACACTAGTAATATATTTTGATTGTTTTCAACAGGTGATATACAAGATCTTTTCTTTTTCTTCAGAATATTGAATTTAAATACAGATGTGTTTGAGAATGCTGATGTTGGAAGATGTTCTATCCCAGAACCTCCAGAAGATAACAGCCAAAACTTGGATCGCCGTACCACACCAATATCAGTCACTCCTGCCATTACTCCAAAACCTGTTACTAAATCAGCACAGGTTATACCCACTACCAGTAGTAGTACTCCTGGATGTGCTGTACAATCTGCTCTAGCTCTTGATCCATTCATGTTAACCTTTGGTAATGAGGAGGGAGATAGTTATGGTGAAATAAGTAATATAGCCAAGAATCATATCAACGTTAGGTAAGGAAACTAAAGTTGGATAAAAATGAGTAATATAATTAAGGTCCTTATGGATGTTCAGTAAAAACATGGTTCCAAATGGTCAAATTATCTGCTTACGTCTAAAACTTTATTTTTATAAATGTCTGTCTATGAATTTCATAGAAAAGACTGCAGTATTTTTATTTGATTAAGAAAAGTATCGATAATTTATCTGACTTGTTTGTTTGAACTTGGTTTCACTAAGACACATTTTTCTAGTTATAAAAGTGACCTTACACATGATATCTTTAACCTTTTTGATAGCTGTAACATTTATGATTCTAATTAATATTTCTGAAAAAAGCCAAGGCAGATAACTCTGTATGACCAAAAACATTTTAAGATCATCATGTCTACATCAGATTTTTATTAACATTATTTCTGTCTTTTCACTTACTACAAGTAGAATTCAGTACAAAATGCATTTGATTGTGAGGTAGCACAGCTCTGACATTATAATCGTTTAATAAAATTGAGAATGGAAATGGGGAATGTGTCAAAGAGACAACAACCCGACCAAATAAAAAACAACAGCAGAAGGTCTTCAACAGGTCTTCAACGTAGCGAGAAATTCCCGCACCCGGAGGCGTCCTTCAGCTGGCCCCTAAACAAATATATACTAGTTCAGTGATAATGAACGCCATACTAATTTCCAAATTGTACAAAAGAAACTAAAATTAAAATAATACAAGACTAACAAAGGCCAGAGGCTCCTGACTTGGGACAGGCGCAAAAATGCGGCGGGGTTAAACATGTTTGTGAGATCTCAACCCTTTAACTTTATATTTAGTGATGAAACAAGTATAAACATAAATAGGTCATCTTGAAAACTTTAATTTTGTGTCAGATCTTGATGTGTATTTCTGTCTTTTTTACACAAAAAAGTATAGGTATAAATAGAGTATTTGTTTGTTACGTAGAACAGCTCTAACATTATAATCATGTGACTTTATTTTCAGTGATGATACAATCTGGTAGGTTTTAACATGTAACCCCAGATCATATAATATATATACCTATATAGTGTGTATCTGATGTATTCAATTATATACTCGGTGGACAAATTATTCAATTAAACTAGATATGTACTTCTAGTATGTGATATAAGAATTCCAAGTTTTTAGGGTATTTTTGGGGGGTTGGGGGTCTATTACAAAAGTAGTAATAGACAATAAAGGAGTAAGTTCGATAAGTGCCATATTTGGCCCCAATTGTAAAGTTCATGGTTACAAGACAATACTGTAAACCAACTTATTTTCGCGAGCGATTAATTTTCGCGACTTTCGCGAGTAGAAAAATAACGCGAATATAAATCGTCGCGAATATGTGAAACTTGGATCTTTCCCTATTAAACTTCATCAAGTAAATCAGATAATCGCGAAATTAAATAGCCGCGAAGTGGTCAAGAAAGGGTAAAACGCGAAATAAAGTATCCGCGAAAATAAGTTGGTTTACAGTAATTGTTTTAAGTTGCCTTAAAGACATGTGAGAAAGTTAAACAGGGCTGTTTTTGTCAAAGTTTAATTCTAACACGTTGATTTTTACATCCCAAAAAGGTCAAGATAAGGGATTTTGGTAAAATTTGACAAAATCAGCTGGATTTCAACCAAATAAAGGACCAGGAAACATAGAGCGCAGGTGTCGACAAGCTTAATATTCGAATAAGACATGTTAAATGTCTTCACAAACATTATTATAAAAGATCTTTGTTGTCGACGTATGCGCTCTATGTTTCCTGTCAAATAATCTTTGGAAATTTACCCATTTTCATTGATTTTTTCGTGAAAAATCAATATGCGTACAACTTGTGACGTCATAATGAAACCCAGAAACGTAAAATTTTCAACAGAATGGCTTATATCCTATCTAGTCAATGTATTAGCTATAATTTATCGTGATATTGGTCAATAAATCCGAATAGGAAATTTACGCTAAAAAAGGGGGCCATTTTAGGACCTTATCGAACATACTCCTTTGTCCATTGAACTTACAAACAAAAGATACTCATAATTTATAATACTGAATTTAAATATGATAATTAATTTATAAATCCTAATATAATAATAGTTTTATTTTCAGTTGTATTGTGTCATAATCATTTTAGGTTACTTCAAATCAGAAGTATCTGCAAAAACTTGGAAAGCAGACTTGAACATTCAGTTCTACAAACAATACAAAAAAAAAATCTAAAAAATGCCTGAAATAAAAAATAAAAAAATAATGAGTTGGAGTTAAATACAGCATCAGCACACACTGGCTATATCTAAGTAGCCAAACAAAGAATCTAATTCCAATAAATTTGCTGTAAAATAAATATTCAGACAAGAAGTAGGCAAACCTTTCTTCTTTTTTTCTTCCCTTACCTAATAAGGACATTTTCATCTTCTATTTATACCAAAACTTGTCAAACTTCTGCCATGCTGCAATACCTGTAGTGAACACCTTGTAGACCTCTTCTGATTAGTATTTATGTGTAGTTAAGTTAATATATTACCCAGAGATTTTATTTTTCAAATAAACATGTCAATATGAAAAGAAACTAAGTAAGCAATTAAAAAACCCCACAATGTTAACATTAAAATACAAATGTAAGTTTTTCTCAGTAGTTTCAGATTCAGATTTATTATTTCTCCATTTCTTTATAAAAAAAAAAATACATGAGAAAGGCTGGTCAAATTAAAATTAACTTTTCTGTTTAAAATATTTTTCATCATTTTATTTGAGCTGCATTAAGGAAATATTTTGCATGGTGTGTGCAGTTTTGTGTGTTTATTTTTTGTAATTTAGTATGTACTTGTTTAATAAGCAATATTAAACTATGCATTATTGTTATTACATTTATGAAAGAATATTTGGTTTAAACAATAAAATTGTTTTAGTTTTAATAAGTTTAGTGGAAAATGGGAGGTTTCAAAAGTAAAGGAATATTAAATAACCATGATGGAGATTATTTTTATTCTAAAGAAAGAGAAATATGGAATGAAAAAGAGTGATTCTAACTACGAATTTAAAACAGTATCAAGGGGAGCTAATTTAAGCTGGACAGCAAATGTTCATTGTCCCGTTTTTACTAATTTGGTTTAAAATGATGAAATAACAAAAGAATAATTCATTTTTTTCATCAATTTAGGTAAAATAGAAATTTTTGTTATTTTTTTCATGTAATTTGTTTTGTCTAAGTTGTTTGCTATTTTCCACGTGCATTTAAACCAAAAGAACTCTCCAAACCATTGAAAAGTGATTTTTTTTCTGCAAAATATTTAAATTAAAGCTCAATTGAAGGAATACACTTTTCATTTATTTCACAATACATAAGGGAAGTCAAATTATATTGACATGCAATTTTATTTTATCTAATGCACATTTATCAGAGCTTTACATAAACCTAAATTGACTATTTTGTTGCTAGAATTACAGTTTTTGAAAATTTTATTATAGCATTTTAACCTAATTATGTTTTATTTTAATATTTTTCAAAGATCTCATCTTAATCTACAACTTGTCTCAAAATGATATAAGAGGCAATAGAACTGACACTGTATTGTCTCCCTTTAATATTTTTTTGGATTCAACCAGATTAATGAAAAACTTATGTATTCAATATATATACATATACTATGCTTATTGTGCAGTGTAAACACATTTTGTATTTGTTAATTTATTTCTATGGTGCAATCTAGAAAAATGGGTTGTTAGGAAAATACGAAAAGCTTCAGTTAAAATGTTAAATAACAAAAATACCGAACTCAGAGGATAATTCAAAAGGGAAAGTTGTATTCAAAGGGCAAAAACAAAAGCTTAAACACATCATACAAATGGATTGCAACTGTCACATTCCTGACTTGGTACACCAAACTGATACTGGCTTGCTTTTATTGCAGCCTTTCGCTTCTTTTTCAATTCCATCTACTTTTGTGTTATTAGATATCGATGAAACGTCTGTATTGGTTCAAAGCATGGACATGTTATGTATATACATGTATTAAAACCTATTTGATGATTTCAACAATGTGAATTTATAGGTTTCATGTAATGGAAATGGACAATCAAATTCCTGTATGAATGCCCTCAAAATAAGTCATTCAAGTTATTTTTAAATAATAATTTCATTGATTTACAGGTTCAACATTAGTTTTGAATTCAGAACGTTCCATCAAGAAGGTGTGTTTTTCTTTATTGGTAATCCTTCCAATATAAATGGTGATTATGTAGCTGCCCAAATCTATAAAGGCTATGTAATGGTGATGTTTAAATATGATGGTGATCTCTACAGTGTAAACTCTACCATCAAAACAGCTGATGGAGACTGGCATTCTGTACAGGTTTTAAAGGGAACAAAAAATGTCAAGTTACAAGTCGACAAGAACACAAAAAGGACTCCAATAAAAAGAAAACTTAACATTAATGCTCCTGTATTTGTTGGTGGAGTTTCTGAGGAATTAAGGCAACGCCCAGAACTAGTTCAACACAGCTTACGAGGATGTTTAAAGAATTATTATATCAACGATCAGATGATCTTAATCAAGGATGCAAAGATTGTGAAAGGTGTTACTAAATGTTACGTGAATGTAGAACCTGGAGTATACTTCACAGGATCAGCATATGGTATAATAGGTATGTAAAAAGGAGATATCTTTTTATTATTTTGTCATGTAAATTCGCTGAAAATAAGAAATATTACAAAAATAACATATTGTATTTGTTTATATATTATTTTTTCCAATTAACCCTAGCATCTACTCACCAATATCTGTAAGGTTGATTAACAGTGTAAATAGATATAAGAAGATGTGGTATGAGTACCACTGAGCCACTCTCCATCCAAGTCACAATTTGTAAAAGAAAATCTATTATAGGTTAAAGTATGGTCTAAATTGTATCTTTTTGTCTGTAGACTTAAACATATGATTCCACAACAATGTGTTGCATTTATGAAACCTTCTTATCCATTTATTACTTGATATAAAGAAATTATTAAATATGTTCCATACCATAGCCAAATTTGGTGTATGCCATGATGAAAAAATATATATATTCATTTCATGAATATCCTACATATAACATCCTTTTACAAGAATTCAATATACTTATTTAGGATGAATGATTTCTTTATGTTTATATATGATACTTTTCTATTTTAGATACAAGCTACAGAGTAGGTGATCGAATGGCGATCAGTTTTGATTTTCGTACCCACAAATCTGAAGGATTGATATTATCTCTAAGTAATGGTGAATTAGGACCTGCACTGACAGTAGAACTTTATAATGGCAGGGTAAGACTTTTAAAGTAGTGTAGTATTTGTAGGGTTAGTTATAGGTCATCAGACAGACCATCGAGAGATATCTGGCTTGGGGTACAGACTCCTCAACTATTGAGAGGCCTAACTTCATTTGCGGGGACTCACTCCAGCCTCCTGAGTAGTCCCGTTGAAGTTTAATGGTCCTGTTGCAGTTCTGATTGACTTATTTATGAAGGTAACAGTTTTATCCTTCCCCTGTAAATCCAGACAGTCCTTCCTTACATGCCCAGGCTTTAAACAGTGGTAGCACACTCCCTCCAATGGAGGCCCTCTTTGAGTGGAGGGACTCCCTGAGACAGATTTACCTTTAAAGTTTGGACCTTCCATTTTAAAATGGCCCCTCTTCCCACAGTGGTGGTAACTTTCTGTCCCTGTCTGTCTGCCTGGTGAGGGGCTTCCTGCAATGGGGCTTATGAGGAGTTGCTTGAATTGGTCCATCATGTCATCCAGTTTTTCATGGACTTGTCCAAGTTTGTTTTCAAACTGCTTATTGGACTTCTCTAACTCCACTGGGCCCTCTCAAGGGCCATGGAAGCCCTCACATGGGGCCCCTGATACTAACGGAAGGCCTCATGGTGGTCTTCATACTGCCAATCAGTTACCTAACCTCTCGCCTATTTGGCTTGCCATATATTGCCTGTTTGTTATGTTGGAATAGCCGTATTTTATCTATTGCCTCCTCAATACTTTGGTGCTGAAGGTTAGAGATTTGCACTCCCAACTGTTTGTTTTCAATACCCTGGCACAGCTGTGTTATGGCTTGCTCGTACATGTAGTCGTCAGGAAGGTTTCAAAATGCCCTGGTTGCTAAGGACAACACCCAATCAGCCCAGTCCTCAACAGACTCCTCAGGGGCTTGCAAGGCATTGTTAAACTGGACCTAGGCATTCTCAGGGAGCGCCTTGAAACCAAAACATGTGTGAAGCTTCTCCACAAGCTCCCTATAACTGACCTCCTGGTATCTTTCTGTTATGAGGGCACAATACTCACTGGTTTTTCCCTCAAAACACCAGCAAAGTTGGTCCCCATTCACAAACCTCTGCATACCTTGCAAATTTTGTGAAAAAGGCCTGCCAGTTGCCCTTCCCGCCATACTTAATATTTTTTGGGACATTGGTAACTTTAGAGAAGCCACCTAAAGTTCCTTGTGCCCACCTCTAATGCTGGGTCCCTTTGTGTTTTCCCTAGGCTTATCCTCATTATATGGTACTGGGTAGGCCTGTTGCCCACAGCTCCCCCTTGTGGGGGCACCAGCGTATACCCTTAATTATACTTGTTCTGGGGTTGCCTATCCCCATAGGCACTGGATGGGGTCTGACTTGTGTCCTCACCCCTATTGTCTTGCCTCTCTCCATAAATTTGTGATGGGCCTGCCTTGTGTCTTCGCCCCTATTGTCTTGCCACTTGCCATACCTACTGCGTGGTGTCTCATACTGTACCCTGCCAGTGGGAGCTGGTTTGGTACAGGGTGCTGACCCCTGATCTGCATAGTTGCTTATGTTACCCATAGGGTATGAAGGTGTTTCCCCATAGGTCGGTATATTCTTGTCCCATGCTCTGTCTTTACCTGGCCAATACGGCTTTTTCCCAATACTACCGGTACCTCTATGGTGAGGGGGATAACCATTTTTTGGGTCACCAATATGGTGACTCCACTCCTTTTTCTGCAACTGTTCCCTGTAGCCCCCGTCCCAATTCCCTGTGGGTTCGGGTCTAGCATTAGCATACCTGGGATATGGACTATATTCAAGGAAGGCAGAGTCCATCTGGCTGGGCCCTTCCAAGGGCCCTGGACTTTGCCCCTGATGCCATGCTTCTTGCCTAAATTCAGATTGGCCTTGTTATTGGGATGGTGTGCCCTGTGGGGCATTGTTTCCCCCTGTTTAACATCTCACCATGTTTGCCTTGGGCCTGAGGTGGTGGCCCAATATTTTGGCATCCTCCATTTGGGCTGAAGTACAGCCTGGATAAGAGGTCCCATGTTACTCGTAGATAAGGGATTGTGGCCAAGTCTGACTCGCTCACCGGCCCCTTGCTCTCCCTTATGTCCATTTTTTGCTCCCCAGTTTTTATGCCTATACCTGAGAGCTGCAGTAACTCTTGAAAGCTACAAGTGTTTAGGTTTACAACCGACATTTGTAACTGTAAATCACTGAACAACAATTTATAACAAAGTTTATTTAATTAAAAAATAAACAACAACAAACAACACACTTAATACCACAATTTATTTATTTAATAACACAAATACTTCTGCTTCGGGTAACCCTTCCTTCTGGTCTGCGGTTAACAGAAGTAAACAGAACAATAACACGTCGACTGGTAACCCGTCCTTCTGGTCTGCGGTTAACAGAAGTAAACAAAACAATAACACAACGACTGGTAACCGTCCTTCTGGTCTGCGGTTAACAGAAGTAAACAAAACAACAACACAAGGACTGGTAACCCGTCCTTCTGGTCTGCGGTTAACAGAAGTAAACAAAACAATAACACATTGATTGGTAACCTGTCCATCTGGTCTGCGGTTAACAGAAGTAAACAAAACAATAACACGTCGACTGGTAAACCGTCCTTCTGGTCTGCGGTTACCGGTGACTGGTACCCAGCTGTCCCTTCAGGGTCAGCAAGGTAACCTGTCGTCTCTACTTGAACAATCCTATCTCCTAAACTACCATAAAATATTCCTCCAAAATACTCCATGAGTGCCTGAAAGGATTTATTTCCTCGCTGGAATACACCAAATCACCTTTCCCCTCCTGCCTTACTATTTTTTGCCGTCCACCAATGGCAAGTTTTTAAAACAAACAATGTTATAACTTTTATATTTATGGTTCCAGATCCAGTTTTCCGTATATAATAGAGACAGGTATTCTGTTGTATCAGAGAATTCTGAGTTTGAACTATGTGATAAATTCTGGCACTCTGTAGAGGCTGAGGTTGCTGGAGATGTTATAGAACTTATAGTTGATGGGAACAATCCATTGTATGGTGTTAGTTCTTTTAAAGATACAGATATAGATACCTCAGCACCTTTATTTATTGGAGGCCTTATAAGTAAGTGATTTATGTTAAACTTTTATATATTTCTCTTTTGTGGTATTTAAAAGACACAGATGGCTTGTTTTTATAGATATAGGAATATGTGGTATGTGTGCCAAAGAGAACTAAGCACAGATTTTCTAGAAAAGAAGAATCAATTATTTAACTGTTCATCAACATGAAAAAGCTTGACAAAATCTTTTCAAATTTAGATATGTTGTTTCCTATGACTAAATGAGGTCAAGTTCAATTTTATCGAACTTTTCGTTGACAAGATGTAGCAAATTGATTTTTGTTATATGAATTTGAGTTATTTAAGAATTTAAAGGCTTTTCTTTTGCTCTATGATTGACTTTTGACCACCAAATTAATTTTCACAAATTATAATTCTGGAATGAAATGAAAATATGGACAAAAGTTTACTGTTTTGCATTTGTAAAGTGATTTATTGTTCTGCCTATTGTAGGTCCAGATATGAAACAAGAGGCAGCATTAACAACACAAGGATTTGAAGGATGTCTGAGGAACTTTAAGATTAATTCAGCCCCGGTGGACTTTTTCAATTTAGTACAATCATATGACATCCATAAAACAGATTGTCCAGTATAACAAAGTCTTTCTACACAGTGCAATAGATAAATGGATTTTGATTTAGTGAAATCCATAAAGAAACAATTTCTCAGGGCAAATCAGCAACTTTATTATAATAAACTCAGATTGTGTTGAACCAAATCTGAAATAATCTTTTATATTATAAAATGAAAAATGACTTTAAATGGCATTATGTTTATGGTGACATTAAATGATTGCAATTCATCTTTATTGTAGACAATAAGATTAATGAAAAAGTGTCAGTTCTTGAAGTTTGATTTCTTATTTTAACCTGTCCATGTACAGGTTGGAGGCAATGATTATCTTAACTTTTATAACCTTTGATGTTAATCAAAAAGATTATTGTGATTTGCTAATGACAATCAGACATATTTCCTCATGTCTTTCAAAGTTATATATATACTCCTGTCTATAAACAGAAAGTAGTAGTAGAGAAAGAAGGGATTGTAAGACATTTTGTATTGTGGTTATATTGATGTTGTAGTCATTGAGTTTTTCAAAACTCCTATCTTTTAAAAAATTAACCTCATTGGGAAAAAAAGGCATTTGCTTAATTTGAAAAATTTAAATCTTCTGTTGAATATATATTTAGTGATCAGTTGGTGCCTTTTTACATCCGTCCTTTGTTTCATAATTTTATACATGAAAAATTGTGCATGGTGTAAATGGAATACAAATCACAATTACACACTATTATGTTTACTTCCTGAAACAAAACTGTAGTGTTATTATTTCCAGTTACATTATTTAAAAAAATATGAAGATTGTGTGTTGAAAGTATTGTCAGACATATTGTAGAAGCATTTAACTTTACATTGCTAATGTTTTCATGATTTTGCTTAAAAAATAGATAAATGTAAGTTGGTCCTTGTTATAATAGGCCTTAGAATGTTGGTTTATATGGCCAAATTGAACTGTGTTTTTTTTTGTTTTTTTTATAAGGTACTTTCCTCAAAATAAATTAAAAAAATGGATTTAACAGTAAACATGAATTTCAATTTTCTGTTAGCCCAATCTAATACCACATGAATTTGTCTAATTTCATTGGATGTTCAAATCCAATTTAAAGTAAAACTAAATCTCATTGGTTGTATTCTTCCTGAATATTCAAAGTTCAAATTTTCCTTAAACATATGTTATCCAATCTATTTACCACATTTATGTTTTACTTTAAAATATATTGTTTGTTTTAATCTATTTGCTGAAATCAACATATAAGACTTTGAAAGTGGTTAAAGTGTTCTTTTAAAAGGGATTCACTGCATTTCAGTATCCAAGAGGAAGCAAATAACTGTAGCATATATCTTTGTGTATTTGTTAACCAGCAGTGTCATATAGCAGTCACCATGTTGGATATTAGATAAAATAAATTTCCTAGTTGAGTGTCTTATTACAGGTTCAAAATAAATTACTCCATTTGTAGAAGAGTTTGTTTGCGATGCTTTAATGATATTTTACAGACTTTTTATAACACACAAGTTATCCCATTTAATCTAGAAAAAGAACCTTTTTAACCAAGAAAAAAAACCCACCTGGGACAGATTTATTCGTTATGCTTATTTAATTGCCAGAAATATGTATGCAGAAGTGGATAAAACTATTTTAGATCTGAATCAAAGATAGAAGCAAAGAAAAAAATATATGCAATATTATCTAGGAGTGTTGTATCTACATAGTTCCTTGTCCTAGAATGTTTTACGTATGGTAGATAGCTATATTTAACAATATTTACAAGTAATACTGTCAACCTGTATTAAACTTGATATCAGTTGGTACCAAGTTTTTATTCAGTTTTGAAAAATATATGTGATGTTTTTTATCACAAGCATTGTAGTAAATGTAATTGTTAATTGTATTTATACATGTACAGTAATTTATTGTGTAATTATTTGTTAAAAACTTTTATGTTGTATATGTGTATAATGTATATTTTAAATGAATCAAAGATTAAAATGTAGTAAAACAGAATGGGTGCTATATGTAAATGATGTTATGTATTTTATACACTCATGATCTATCTGAAATTTTTATACTTTTTATCTAATTATTAAAATCTTAAAATATCAGTTGTAATTTTTTCATTTATGTATTAGGTTATGAAATCCCAAATTCTTTCTAGTCTTGATTGAAATAGCATTAGTGTTTTACTCACTTGTTCTTCCATACGTTTTAAATTTTTACTTTGCATGCTTGGCTTGACTACTGCTAGATAAAGGCACCAACCCCTGTTCAAAATTCATAAATCGATTGAGAAAAAAACAAATCTGGGTAACAAACAACAAACTAAAACTGAGGGAAACACATCATATATAAGAGAACAACAAAACAACAGAAACATTTAAAGTGCAACAAAAAACAAACTACAATACAACACACACAGAAACGAACTATAAGATAATAATAGCCATTTTCCTGAGTTGGTACAGGACATTTTAAGAAAACAAATGGTGGGTTGAACCCGGTTTTGTGGCTACCCAAACCTCCCTTTTTTATGGCAATATTGAATATAAAACTAAAATGACAACATAACATGATCCTGTCTACAATACAAAAAAATGCAAGATCGTACAGGACAGAGAAACACACAAATAAATAATACAACAGAACATTACAACATGCTAATAGTTATTAAAGGTACCAGGTTTATAATTTAACACACCAGACGTCAACATAGGACTCAGTTCAAAATAGTAAAGAAAGCCAAACAAAGATGAAGAGCATTGATGACCATAAATTCCAAAAAGACAAGCCTAGAAAGACGTGATCTTTTGTCTTTGTATACCCTGCCTTTGGAAATCTACAATAGAAAGGGGCATTATGTTTTTACTGGTCAATGCATCCTGGAAACGGATTAATATAAGCTAACAGCTTGTTTCTGGATCCTATTTATTATTTCACTTGTATTATTATGTAAATGCTTATTTGTGTACATTACTTTACCTGAATTTAATTAATAAAATATGTTTACACTAATGCATCCTGCATTAATCTGTCTTGAATCAGGTTAAAATTTGGCTTAATGGAAGATTACCTTGAAGTTGTCACAATAACTAGGAACTAGGAATACATGTTCATTTTGATGTGAAAAAAAACTAAAATAAGAATTTTGACTCTGATTTTGCAATTCACTGGTCAGGTTAAAGTTTTGGTTTAAAGTATTTTAGTCAATATGTTCACTATTATGCAAACATCTTTAAATATATCAAATTAGAGTTTTCTACTGAATTCCATGGTTATCTGAACATTGAAATGTAACAATGCCAGTGGGGCATGGTGTCCTACTTGATATATTTTCTTTTCATAAATATTCTGTTCCAAAATATCTCAGCTGAAAGGATCTTTAGAGAAATATTTAACAAAATAGGACATCTTTGTGTATGGATTGTTTGCTTATTTTCCCAGTATTTAAAACAAATATTTAGGATTACCAGCTCTGTTTGAATAGTCTGCTTTTTCATTTCTCCAATTCGGTTCAAATTTGATATGATAACTGATCATGATTAATGCATAGCAAAACTCACAAATCTGTTAATATGACCTTGAATTAAGCTCCATTTGAACCTATAATGTATAGTCTGACGAGATTCCAGAATACAAACATACATGTATAGGTGTACATGCCATGTCTTTCTAACATACTCTTCATTAGGTATACTTGGGATAAAGCGTTTGCAGCCAGTAGTTTTCACTTGCAGTTAATCTCATAAGTTTATTTCATTTTAAGAAACTTGGTACATCGTTGACCTCAAAGTGCTCCATCCAATATATCCAGTTATGCCCTTTATAATTGGAAATTTTACCCAGTCTATTAAGTACCAAATTGTCAATGTAAGTCCTTGAGCATGCTCTACAATGTCGATATGAAACGTGTTATATTAATGAATCTATATTTATGGCAAGTGGATAGAGTGTTGGTAAGTATGCCTGGGAATCATAACCATATGAATTGTTTGCACTCACCGGCGTTCTGCGCAAGCTAGTGTTTGAATTTATTTCTTGCCCTGGTGACGGATAAGTATCTTTCTATTGATATTGTTCAAGCTTCAATGATCCACTCAAAGGCTTAACAAATCACAAAGTATGTTTTTGTTGTTCTAATTTATCCAGCGCACCACATTTTCTTATATGCAAATTAAAACTGATAAGAAATAAGAGCAACACGAGTTTACCGAACTTCAAGACTAGTAAAGGAAACAATATCTGATGGAATCGCATAAACTCTGGCTGTGTCTACAGGGTAAACGTCTCTTGTCATATCTGCGTTATTTTGGTTTTTAAACATATTTAAAAATCTAAGACCGAGAAAACATGCTCTTAGTGATTTAAGACATCGTATTGGTCGATATCTAAAACTTGTGTTGACTTCGGTTGTTTTTCCTATTAACACTGTCAGAGATTGTAGTATTATATTAAATGGGATGTAAACGCCAAACGATGGGCAGGGGGTATGTTACGGCAAAGAAAACGGAAAGTAAACAATTGGAATGATGAAATCTTAACGTTTATGGTATATTCTGATCGAATCTGTGTCGATATCGAGTAAGATCAAGATATGAAGCAGACCCTCAAGTTTCAGTAGAATCCCTTATCTGAATTTCACTAAGATTACATATGTGAGATGTGTTATATAATCTGTATGTTGAATCCGTATTTTCCGGAACTGTTTTTTCTCAACCATGATTGTTGTGATTATTACATGTATCAGGTTTGTTTGGCGTTTGAATCCAAAGTAAAAATCATACTAATTTTTTGAAGCTGTCTTCGTTTTATGTCGAGCCTGCAACTTTTGTTGCAGAAAGCTCGACATAGGGATAGTGATCCGGCGGCGGCGTTAGCTAACTTCTTAAAAGGTTTATATTTTAGAAGGTGAAAGACTTGGATGCTTCATACTTTGTATATAGATGCCTCATGTTACGAAGTTTCCGTCAGTCACATGTCCAATGTCCTTGACCTCATTTTCATGGTTCAGTGACCACTTGAAAAAAAGTTCAAAATTTTTGTAATGTTGAATTCTCTCTTATTATAAGTAATAGGACAACTATATTTGGTATGTGCGTTCCTTGCAAGGTCCTCATGCCCGTCAGACAGTATTCACTTGACCTCGACCTCATTTCATGGATCAGTGAACAAGGTTAAGTTTTGGTGGCCAAGTCCATATCTCAGATACTATAAGCAATAGAGCTAGTATATTTGGTGTATGGAAGGACTGGAAGGTGTACATGTCCAACTGGCAGGTGTCATCTGACCTTGACCTCATTTTTATGGTTCAGTGGTTATAGTTAAGTTTTTGTGTTTTGGTCTGTTTTTCTCATACTTTATGCAATAGGTCTACTATATCTGTTGTATGGAATGATTGTAAGGTGTACATGTCTAGCGAGCAGATGTCATCTGACCTCGACCTCATTTTCATGGTTCAGTGGTCAAAGTTAAGTTTTTTAGTTTTGGTCTTTTTATCTAATATTATATGCCAAAGGTCAACTATATTTGGTGTATGGAAATATATTATGATCTATATGTCAGTCCCACAGGTTTTATTTGACCATGACCTCAATTACAGTCCAGTGGCGGATCCAGAAATTTTCATAAGTGGGGGCCCACTGACTGACCTAAGAGGGGGCCCGCTCCAGTCACGCTTCAGTGATTTCCTATATAAGCAACCAAATTTTTTCCCAAAAAGGGGGGGCCCGGGCCCCCTGGGCCCCCCCCCCCCCCCCCCACTAAATCCGCCTATGTGCACGGTTCATTGCACAGTGTTAAGTTTTTGTGTTTTGGTCTATTTTTCTTAAACTATAAGTAGTAGGTCAACTATATTTGTTGTATGGAAGCTTTGTTAGCTGTACATGTCTGCCTGGCATGGTTCATCTGAAATTGACCTCATTTTTATGGTTCATTGTTCTTTGTTTAGCTATCTTGGTTAATGTTAAGTTTATGTGACAGTTGTAATAAAGCTTTATACCTAGGACTATCAACATAATATCAATGATTAGCAAAGAAGGCGAGACATTTCAGTGTGTGCACTCTTGTTTACATTATACTTGTCTTTAGTCCCCCAAACCGAAGTCAGGTATATTACAGATGCATGCAATCACTGAAATGTGGGTTATTGAGTAGCTGGACATCATCAATATACAATTTATCGGAAAGTAAATTTTAAGATCTTTACAAATGCATATTTGATTTTCTTTGAATGTGGTTGTGTAATAAAGAAGATAGAATTCAAGTGCATGTATAATTAATGAATTGGTTGAATATTTTTTTTAATTTCCTTTAATAGTAATAATAAAAATAAGAAGAAAATTATAAACAATGAAGCACATCTTTGAATCCCATGAATAAAATTTTGTAAAACAAAACGAGCTTTTGTGTATAACATCATATAATTTTATTATTTTCTCTTTGTGAGTTATACAACTTAAATGTATAATTATCTTAGTCCATTCATTCGTTTTCGAATCAATGTTAGTATTTATGGGTAAAGTTTTTACACAATACATGGCTATATTGTTTAGTCAAATTACTAAAATTCATGGATTTTTAGCTATTGACGTATTAACAGTGAGTTAAACTTATTCATTATTATTATAACAGCTCTGAGACAGGTAAGTTATATATGAAACATTAAGCAGACAATTAATGAATAAGGAAACAAAAAGTGCATGATTTATCTGTGTGACAGTGGAATTTTTTGCAGAACAAAAATTGCCGCTCCAAGTCTGGAAATGTTTATGTTTCCTATAGTAATCTTAAGGTTGTTGTTTACTTAACGTCCATTAGCATATTCGGGCAGAGAACACATTAACGATTAATGCAAAAGGTAGGTTCTGCGAAGTGGAACAATAGGAATGACGGACTTTAAATTGCACAGGCCAACTATGGACCAATCAAAAATCAAAAAAGTTTTTGTGAAGAATAGATTCCTTTTAGGCTTACGTACAGAAAGTGAGACGAGTTATCGGAATTAAGATGATCCACTGTCAAATGGAGATCAAATTGAAATACTGACAATGTATGTTTATTTCTGATGATCAATTTATATATATATTAAAAAAAGTACATTTAGATTTACGCAGTCAGTATAGGTCATGATCCTATAAACTTTGTATGTTTTCCCTGTGCTAGTAATGTTCCGTCAGACTTTCTAGTTATATCAACGGTCAAAAATGCTAATCTGTTGCCAACTCTTAACGTTTTGGCATCAATCAGTATCTCCTCTCCAACTTTAGCAGCTTTCATATATCTGAAAAAGTAAACAGTCTGAATCAGTTACATTGTTAAGTTTGAACACTTTATCCTCTTGATTTCATAACGGGAGACAATAACACTTTACGCTGAAAGTTGAAGTAGATGCCGGCATGTTTAAGAAACTGATAATGTATAATTCGTTAAAATAGTCAAGAAATCTTCAGTCGAAAACAAATTGACAAGTCCATGGAATAAAACGTAAAAAGACAGTATACATTACACAACAGAGAGAACTACATACTGAACAACATGAACCCAATAAAAAACCGGAGGTGATCTCATGTGCTCGGGGAGGGTAAGCAGATCCTGCTCCACATAAGACGCCTGTCGTGTTGCTAATTTCAGTACAAACCCTTAGATAAGTCTAATTCGGTAGGTAAACATCGAGGAAAAGAAGGACAGGAGTGTGGATACAACAATTAAAAGATACCCGTCGTCATCCATAAAACAGATATTCCATAACTGTCAACCAACTCGTGATGGCTTCGTAAAATGTTCGAAGAGATGATTTCGACTTCCCCACTTGGAACTCAGGTCTGATCAATAGCTTCCTTGTTAGCAGCAACTCTTTAATCAAGTAAATCATGATAGGAAATGCTACTCTGGAATATCGTATCCATTTGGAGATATATATATATATAGTTGCTGCTGGAAAGTTGCTTCATAGAAATAGAAAGTTCATAATTTGGAAGCTAAAATCATCTCTTGTCTCGTCAAGTTTTATTCTCAACCGACCCTTATTGTCAATTTTTAAATGTCAGTCAAGAAGTTGAAGATACGAGGCAGACTTGACTGTATCTGGGGTATCCTATATTTCAACATAGTCACAAAACTTGGAATTATTTAGTGAGATGACATCAACTGCATAACGGAACTTTAGGTTAAAGGATATGCTAGCCTTTTTTCTTTATACTTAAGGAGTCTCGTGTAAATAAGGGAACACGTCGGGAACAAGTCGGCAACAAGAGGAGCATATATGGTTCCCATTGGAGAGTCGATTGCTTGTTGAATAAACATCATCCAAACGTAACAAAAATGTCGTCAATCAAGCAATCAAGATATCAGATATCTTGATATGATAATGTCAGTTTCATATATTTTGTTAGAACCTTTTTAACTATTGCATAATTGGCGGGTGATACCAGCCAACTCACAGGTATATTTTTCTTAATACTTCATACTGTTTGAATTTCACAGACATGACGGAAGGACATTTGTGTTTGGCTAAACAATAGAAAATAGCATTGGGAATCGAGTAATTTTAAAGTTTAGAAGTCTCAAGTATATAAAACACCAAAGAGACCACTATATCATATTTGGCCATCGGAATAACTGATATATTGCTAGTTGCTAGCTCAACGTCAGGGGACATATACATATGTATTGCATGCATATTCAGAACGAAAACAACTTAACAATTAATACAATATAGATTATTCAAGGTTTATAGACCGAAATGAAAATCGAGAAATTAGGACTGCCCCTGAAAAACGAGGGCGTGTTGGATATGGGTTGAGTTTAGACAAGGGTACTTAAATATGTAGACATTTTGTCACTCAATATAAATGAGTCCTCTGACTTCAATTTTCCCATTACGATCGTAAACATTACACATTCCACACAGTCATACAACCATTCAAATTTAAAAATGTTTTTATTGCCGATCGAGAATCCATGTTTTTATGCGCCTATTGGCATTGGGGTTTCAAAAGAATTGACAAGACCTATCATGAAGATCTGTATTCAGAGATAGTATCCGTAAAGCAAAACTGAATTAAATTTTCATATGGCATATACTTACGAGATTCCCATATCAACGCTCACTCCAGCTACTTGTTTGTCTGATGTAAGAAGTGCCCATGTAGACACAGCATCTACTAATGTTGCAGTCATACCTCCATGCAATGTACCACCACGGTTCTGATCATCTTCAGTGACGATCATTTCACATACGCATTGTCCATTTCCACCAGTTATAACGTTAACCTGATAACACAATACCGAGAAACTGGAAATTAAATGGCGAAAATACCTCCAGATGAAATTTTACACAATAGATAAAAGTAGTGGTCACCATAATTCATCTGGCAAATACATGGTTTCGTGTCCTCACCCGGATTTTGCTTTAAAAAATAATTAATCTAGAACTCATGTAAAGTATTTAAGTGCAAACCCGTAAACTGGACCCCTGCTGTTGTTTCAATCTTATCTACACAAACTTTGTGTCGAAGTATCAATCAGCGGGTGGCCAGTTAAGCAAACCCGCTGCATTTGTTTTCAACTGTCCTAAGTCAGAAACCTGTTGTTCAGAGGTTGTCGTTTGTTAATGTGGTTCTTCGTTTTGTTTGGTTAATTAATTCCCGTATACATGATATATCGATTTGTTTTTGTTTTTGATTATTGTTTTGCACATAAATCAGGTCCCAGGGAGTTTTCTCGTTTGAGTTTTTTTAACATTTTTCTTTTCGATGCATTGTATTGCTTATTATGGGGTATATGTTTTTCTCATTATTGAAGGCTGCATGGTGACCTGTAATTATTAACTTCTGTGTCATTTGGTCTCTGCTGGAGAATTGTCTCATTGGCAATCAAACGACATATAGTATTTGTCGTGTATCAACGTCCACAAAATTGTACAAACCATATAATCAAGTTAGTAACCTAAGGGGGATACTTACTAAGATTTAAATGGGTGGTCATCTAGTCAACAGGTTCTAGGGTTTCTCAATCATGCATACATATATTGTAAACAGGTTTTTATGATAAATAAATAACGGTAAATTAATGATAACGGTTTTTGAGGAATAATTTATTTATCAATGTCGCATATTACTCCGGTAATCTTTCAAGTCAAGTTAATGATTTAATATTTTTTTTTTTTAGAGTTCAAATTGAATCCCTGTTCATTTGTACATGAAAGTCTAATAGTCCCAGCTTAGAATAACTTCAACTGCAAGAAACACTTTTAAATCATTTTCATAGAGTTTAGTTTCATAGAACATTTTAAAGAGTATGCAGTTGGAAGGTAATATAATCGACTGAATAAAGACTTCATATATAACAATATTTTGCTAACCAAAAAAGAACACATTTTTTTTTTATCAATTTATCAAAACAATATCCATTGAAACGTCGGAGTTATCTTCCATGGACATGTTAGTATAATGTGTGTGGCTTTCAAGATCTTTCAAAGATCGCGTTCTATTACAGCATGATGCCATCGATCCTTAGCTTACAACTTAGACTTACCTTGTTTAACACACTTTCAAAGCATCTTGTTTTTACGCTTGCTTCTACTACTTGTTTTATAAACTGCAATCCTTTTTGTGTTCCGCTCATGTTCAGTAATAAAAGAGCGACAACTCTTGCTTGCAAAAAAATATTCGAAAAGTTAATTCGGTTATGCGGTTATACTTTTAAACCGTTTAGCCGGCCTCCTTGAATTGGAAACAACATGGTTTAACGGTACAAATGCGTGAAACTGTAAAATTTTTGTCGACTTGAATGTTTTGTATGACTTGGCTTGGAATATATCATTTGTCTTATATCGACACATTATATCAGATGAAAAGAAATAACGTGAGTCAAAAACACTGTGCGTACTTGCTGTATAAGCTAATTATAGATTTATATTATAAAAGGCAATGTTAAAATAAAAAGATTGGCTTGATTGCGAATGAACAAAATCGGTGTTTTCTTTATATGCATTTTATTGTGTCATGTTCTGTATTTTACTTATCGACTAAATAAAATGAACAGAAACTGTAGTGAATAGTGAAATAGAAATCAATTAAAAGAAACATCCTTTCAATAAATTCATATATGCGGTATTGCTAATATTTTTCAATTATTTTATAATAATAACGGGTCATTCTTAATAATCCAATATGAATGACAAATGATAAAAATTGATATTCAGTTGGGAGAACACACCTTCTCAGTTGAGATAAAATAATAGATTAGCAATAAAATTGAAATAATTCTTATTATATAATTGTGTTATCATTGAGTATCGTGACAAGACCTTATTGGCGTTCTGATTGTAATTTTGCGCATGATGTCGCGTCTCACTACGACGCTGATGTGAGTCGGGGTGTTTCCCTCAGACAACGTGTGACATGATTTATGAGACATGGACTTCCAGGCATGGACTATTTTATCAAATTATCACGTTTCCGGAGTGAACTGTATTGTTTTAGTATACTCTAAAGACCGGCTGTAAAATCTAAATGTTTGGGAAAAGTAGATGGGGATGTCAATGTGACAATGAGACTACCCAGTTACACCATACAACCCACACATTTGAATAAACAGTTTTTAAAATTATATTGAAAAAGTATAGATCTTCAAAAAAAAACCTTCCATTATTGCCATTTAAACTTTTTATAAAATACCCTATGATGTTATAAAGTTTTATTTATTTATCAAATATTTCACAAACATCACACTCATTGATTTTTCAAATGGTTTAAAAAGTAAATGATAAAATAATCCATAGACCTTGAAGATATAAAAGATACAAAGGATAATTATATGCAATCATTAATATCATGTATTCATTATATTTGTATAGTGTATAAGAATTGATTTTGGCAGGGTAACTTGGGAATAAACAGGACCAATCAAAATAAATTTTCATATTTGATATCTCTCTGGTATTGATTGGGTTATCCAGTAACTTTTATAATATGATTAGTGCTGCGAACTACATACATTATTTACAAGCTCAGCTTACTAACATGATGACGATTTACTTTTACCAACAATAACTTAATTATTCTTCTAATTTTCACTTTAACGTGTGCCAACAACTAAATATAATTCCAAAGAATGGCATTTTTAGTATTCTTAATCAACTCCACCGCATGAATATATAAATTTAACGAGAAAAAGCTATAATAGACAAAGTTTACTCTGAAAATAGAGTGTTTTTGGATTATTAGGAGAATGATGTACTGTGGAATTGACGCATTTTTTATGTTTGAGGTAAGAACATGTATACACTACTTAATATATAATGTATCTCGTTATTTTATCTTATGTTTGAGGTAAGAACATGTATACACTACTTAATATATAATGTATCTCGTTATTTTATCAAGTCACAAACTCTCATGTGTATGTTTCGTCTTTTTTTGGGCAAAAATGGAATTATTCTTTTAACATAATTGAAACTTAAAAAACAATGCAGCATCGATAGATCATATATTTTTGACTTCTTAAACTGATAGTAATTGTTTTGGGGAGTTCAACAGTCGATTAGTACTACTTCTTTTATAGGCTTCGTTTGGTGTCATGCGGAACCTATTTATTCAAATACCATTCCGGGCTGTACTGCTGTCTTTTGAACAATTTGAGACCAAGTATGATATGTTACAACGGACTAAAAGTATCTCACACTACACCAACTTCCAGTGGAAAAATTGTCAGCAAAAATGATACTACTAGAGATAGGACATCAACAAAGTAAATTTAAAAGGACAAAACATAAAAACAAAACAACCACTTATTTTGACATGTATATCGAAGCATACATTCAACTTTTTGAAGTGTGTGTTTCAAAATAACCATCACTAGCAGCAGTAATGTAAAGAACTGAAACGGCTGGCAATCATAAACTTAATTAGAAACTCACTTTAGGAATGTGTACTGACGTTAATTACAACACTGATCGAAAAAATAAACATTCAGTGTAAATAGAAACACCTACTGATAGGTAATACACGTGTTCTAAAACAGATAGTTGTGTTACATTTTTGATTTCGTATCATGTACATATTTAGTTGAATCTATAATAAATAATGGACCTATAAATTTACATCGATTACTTACTTGGGAACATTTCGTAATTGTTTGAACCGAGCTTTCCCAATTGAATGTAAAATTAATGTTGTAATTGAAAATCTGTTTGAAAATTAGACATAAAGACAAATGAAGCCATATTTACAACATGTGGTAACTTGTTGAAGATAAAAAGCAATTATTAATCATCCCAAAGAAGGTCTTAGTTAAATACGGGGAACATAAGGGTGCAGTACAATAAAACATTTGAATTTCTAGAGACTAGACTTTAAGCCGAAACCAAACCTCGACTCAAGTTAACCCAAAACATATTCATTACACACTACAAAGAAACTGTAAATGTCCAAAACAAAACCTTTACTCTGTTGATTTCGAGTGCACCTTGCTTGTAATAATTATTTGATATGCGAATGTGCATTATGCATCAAAATTCAACTGTCAAAAAATCGATAAATGTAATTATGCATTGGTGTTCTCTATCTTTAATAAAAATCGAATGTGTTCTTATAATTTACCTTCTAATGTAAAGAAATTAAAAAATGCCTTACAAAGGATATTTGTATTAATTTTCTAAAGTACGATTCTGTTATCGGGGCAACTCACAACATCAGACATTGCAAAGTCTTAGAGAAAACTACACAAAGCATTGTAAAAGTACAACGATGTGGCAATTAAAACAATGCAATATAATTATTATAAGCATGTAAAGAGGTATGTTGAAAAATGTTTATTCAATGGAAAATCGATAAACAATGAAACAACTAAGATCAAATAATAAAGAAGTATATAGATCAAGAGGTATGCAATACTTTCTCTTTTTGTTCTCATTTTGTTTTACAAATGGAACAGAAACGTTTGATGAAAATCTAATTTACAAATTTCTGTTTACACAAGAGAATAGATGATCTTATAGTTCAGGATAACGAGGTGTTACAGATTGGCTATAGTTTATAGAACACTAGCGAAATTGATTATTCGTTTTAAATAAAATTGTCTGGCATTTTAAATATTATCTATTTCTATACGTAAAGGGATAATTTACCAAAATTTTAGATTAATTCTCTTGTAATCTGTTTTATTGAATAAAAACCCATGGGTGACTGAGGAATAGAAGTATGGTCACTTGGTCTTCTCTCGACCGGCAGTAAAACGTCCGTTTGGCTGTGCAGGATGTATCAAGTTGGCAGTCACGTCCGGTCAGAATGGGGACGTTTTATCCGATGCCTCGTGAAAAGAGAGTGCCACGCTCTTTGCACGTTAAGAACCCTTGCAAAATTACTTTCCCTATCAAATATACCCTCATTTTCCAGTGGCAGTACAAATTTCCCCGACCATCATCCCGAATGGCCACTTTTTTGACAAGGCCTACCAATTGTATTAATTGTTAACTTGTTCTCGTCCTGAACATGCATGAAATATTTGCCACTGGACGTTAATCAACCAACAATCAGTCAATCATAAATAGAGAGAAGTGACCGGGAAGTGGTGGTCGTCAAACTTCTTTACTTTCGGTATATATCGAAATAAAATACTAATTATACTATACCAAAAAATATGACACAAATTACTGTTGGCATATTCCGACTTTAAACACGAAACTTTACAGTATAACATTTTAAATAGCAACTTTGATTCCTTCTATTCCCATGGAGATGAATTAATATATAACGATTATGTTGTTTCAATATCCCTTTGTATGTAGTATAATAATCCAATCATATTTTATACAATATTGCAAATAAAATGTACTTGAATCAAAATGTACGTAGCTATTAAATTTTCTGTTTATTACATTTTACGATATGTTTTCTCACATTGAATGCTTGTAATATATGCAACTGGACATAAACTATCCACCCATCATCAACAAATCTTTAATATAGTGTATTATGTCTGCATTTCTAAGTAAATAAGTAAGTAAGTAAATAATTTATTATAGTGACATTTGTAAATATGTACAAATTATAAACATATAATATATGATAAATATTAAAACACCCGGCCCAATGGACCTATAAGTCACCTCAAATGAAATTAAATAGTTATAAAAAAAAATTATATCACGCTCTTGGAAATATATATCTATTTTCAATTTTTGATTTGTCGCTAGTCAGGGGTCTGTTATCCATGCAGTGCAGGGTTATCGTTGAATACTGTCTGCCATATTTGTTTTCCGTTGGAGGTTGTCTGCCATATTTGTTTTCCGTTGAATGTTGTCTACCATATTTGTTTTTCGTTGAATGCTGTTTGCCATACTTGGTTTTCGTTGGATGGTGTCTGCCATACTTGTTTTTCGTTGAATGCTGTCTGCCATACTTGTTTTTCGTTGGATGGTGTCTGCCATACTTGTTTTTCGTTAGATGATGTCTGCCATACTTGTTTTTCGTTGAATGCTGTCTACCATTATTGTTTTTCGTTGGAGGTTGTCTGTCATATTGTTTTTCGTTTGAGCTTGTCTGCCATATTTGTTTTTCGTTGGAGGTTGTCTACCATATTTGTTTTTCGTTGCCATATTTGTTTTTCGTTGGAGGTTGTCTGCCATATTTGTTTTTCGTTGGAGGTTGTCTACCATATTTGTTTTTCGTTGGAGGTTGTCTACCATATTTGTTTTTCGTTGCCATATTTGTTTTTCGTTGGAGGTTGTCTGCCATATTTGTTTTTCGTTGGAGGTTGTCTACCATATTTGTTTTTCGTTGGAGGTTGTCTGCCATATTTGTTTTTCGTTGGATGTTGTCTACCATATTTGTTTTTCGTGCGAGGTTGTCTACCATATTTGTTTTTCGTTGGAGGTTGTCTACCATATTTGTTTTTCTTTGGAGGTTGTCTACCATATTTGTTTTTCGTTGGTGGTTATCTACCATATTTGTTTTTATGCCCCACCTACGATAGTAGAGGGGCATTATGTTTCCTGGTCTGTGCCTCTGTTCGTCCGTCCGTTCGCTTCAGGTTAAAGTTTTTGGTCAAGGTAGTTTTTGAAGAAGTTGAAGTCCACTCAACTTGAAACTTAGTACACATGTTCCCCATGATATGATCTTTCTAATTGTAACGCCAAATTATAGTTTTGACCCCAATTTCATGGTCCACTGAACATAGAAAATGATAGTGCGATGTTCAGGTTAAAGTTTTTGGTCAAGGTAGTTTTTGAAGAAGTTGAAGTCCAATCAACTTGAAACTTAGTACACATGTTCCACATGATATGATCTTTCTAATTTTAATGCCAAATTATAGTTTTGACCCCCAATTTCATGGTCCACTGAACATAGAAAATGATAGTGCGAAGTTCAGGTTAAAGTTTTTGGTCAAGGTAGTTTTTGATGAAGATAAAGTTACATCAACTTGAAACTTAGTACACATGTTCCCTATGATATGATCTTTCTAATTATAATTCCAAATTATAATTTTGACCCTAATTTCAGGGTCCACTGAACATAGAAAATGATAGTGCGAGTAGGGCATCCGTGTACTATGGACACATTCTTGTTCGTTTGAGGTTGTCTGCCATATTTGTTTTTCGTTGGAGGTTGTCTGCCATATTTGTTTTTCGTTGGATGGTGTCTGCCATAATTATTTTTCGTTGGATGGTGTCTGCCATACTTGTTTTTCGTTGCATGGTGTCTGCCATACTTGTTTTTCGTTGGTTGTTGTCTGCCATATTTTTTTTTTCGTTGGATGGTGTCTACCTTATTTGTTTTTCGTTGGAGGTTGTCTATCATATTTGTTTTTCGTTGGATGGTGTCTATCATATTTGTTTTTCGTTGAATGCTGTCTGCCATACTTGTTTTTCGTTGGATGGTGTCTGCCATACTTGTTTTTCGTTGGATGATGTCTACCATAATTGTTTTTCGTTGGAGGTTGTCTGCCATATTTGTTTTTTCGTTGGAGGTTGTCTACCATATTTGTTTTTCGTTGGAGGTTGTCTACCATATTTGTTTTTCGTTGGAGGTTGTCTACCATATTTGTTTTTCGTTGGAGGTTGTCTACCATATTTGTAATCACATCAAGTCTCATTCTATTTGTAATCACATCAAGTCTCATTCTATTTGTAATCACATCAAGTCTCATTCTAATTTCGTTAACACAAACTATTAGATGAGCTTAAGTAATAAGACAATCGCTTCATCGACTTCTCATCCATTGAAGCCAAAACTTATATCATGATTTTCCTTCTTATTCCCCCAACCAAAGGTGTTTAAGCTGTCAATGATATCATGCAACATGCCGAGTCATATATAGAACAGCACTTCTTCTAAATAAAATAAAAAGTAAGATTATAAAAGCTTTTGTTAAAATGAGCCTAAGTTTATCAAAGGCGTGTATGTGGGACATTCACGTGAGATGACAATAAACAAAATCTATAAAATCTCTCATTATTTCAATAGGATATAAAACTAAAGAATTGATTTCACATCTACATGAACAAACTGAACTCCAACATATTCTTTTTTTATTAATTCCGGTAATGGATGTGGTAGTTAATGGACATGTTAGTTGATAGCATCTTTCTGTCTCAGCATTACAACTTTTACAACTCACGATCGAAATGGAAATAGACTTCTGTTTTCCAAATGGAATAGTAACAAGGGAAATCGTTTATAAGATATCTGTGTTTATAGTTTTTGTATCACTGTCCATGTATAGAATCATTCCTCGTTCACTATATCATTGTGGGAATGATAACAATCTTAGGTCGTTATTATTTCTCGTGAAAACATGTTATTGTTCTTCTTCTTCCAATATTAATTTGCATACTGTACCACCTCTGGTGTATTTTCGCAAATGTTAAGAATAAAACAAAGAGGGACGAAAGATACCAAAGGGACAGTCAAAGATATATCGTATTTTAATGGTATAATAACCAAACCTTTAATTTGAATTAAGTATTGTGTGTGATTTACTAGTATTACAAGTATGTGTGTGCGTGTTTGTGTCTGCATGTGTACCCGAGTTGGAGAGAACACGAAAACCATGGTTAAATGAAATGTTAAAATCTTTTTATATTCATTGAGTTGCTTCGTAATTAAAGTTCAATGATTTTTTTTCGTCATTTTGAAATCACAAACTTTATATACAGGATTTAAGTACATTTTTCTGCATGGAGAAGGCAGGGCCGTAACTAGCCTCTTTTAATATTGACTGAGGCAAAATATATTCGCCGAGGTTACCGAGGTGAACACATTTTGGCGAGGGATCTGGGGGCCGCTCAAGTCCCCCAGAAGCTCTGAGAAAAATAATGCAAAATCGTGTATTCTGAGCGTTTCATGGACCGTGGCTCTTTCTTGCATTGAAAGGCAATATTTAAACGGCCCATTAATTTTTAACCGGATTTTTGTGACAAAAATGTCGGTAATTGAATTGGGGATGTACGGCGGTCGGGCGGGCGGGCGGCAATCAAATGTTGTCCGTGCATTAACTCATGAGCCGTTCAACCAAAGCTTTTAAAATTTTAATATGTTGTTACTGACAACTAAATGAAGGTCAAGTTCAATAATAGCGATTTTGACTTTTACCGTTCAGGAGTTATGGTTCTTGAAAGATTGAAAAATGGAGTTTCCAGTCGTGTCCGTGCATTTACGCATGAACTGTTCCACCAAAGCTTCCCTAATTTTAATATGTTGTTACTGATGACAAAATAGAGGTCAAGTTCAATAATGACGATTTTGACTTTTACCGTTCAGGAGTTATGGTTCTTGAAAGATTGAAAAATATGTTTCCAGTCGTGTCCGTGCATTTTCTCATGAACTATTCAACCAAAGCTTTTAAAATTTTCATTTGTTGTTACTGATGACAAAATGGAGGTCAATTTCAATAATGACGATTTTGACTTTTACCGTTCAGGAGTTATGGTTCTTGAAAGATTGTAAAATGGCGTTTCCATTCACGTTGTTGCATTTACTCATGAACCATTCAATCTAAGTTTTTCAAATTTTAATATGTTGATACTGATGACAAAATGGAGGTCAAATTTGATATTGACGATTTTCACTTTCACCATTCATCAGTAATGGTTCTTGTGATATTGTAAGGACACAAATAAACGTTAATAAATCCGGTTTGCTGTCGTTGTGACAGCCTCTTGTTAGCTATTTCTTTCGACGATATTCTTGTCTCAAAGCAAAAACATAGATTCATTGTAATTTAAGACTTTTAGGTTTTACGGGGACAACATTAAAAGTTACCGTACACCGATATGTAGAATAAGCAAAAACCGGAATTCTCATAATCATTATGTCTGTCTGTTCTTGTCTTGTGTTGTGCTGAATTCAGACTTTGGTGATTTTTTTATGACTAGATTTAAATATAGTGACAGTGCAGTATTATACTCTACGTACTAGTACTGATTAAGTCGACACTAAGGACCTTCTTGACCTTGTTTTACGGTATAAATAATTCTTTTATTGTTGAAGACCCTCCATCAACTATCAAGATGAAGAACAGAAAAAAAACTTTGTGTGAGATAAGTTCCTATGCACGTTTACTCCATATTCTTTTACAAAAAGCCAGTTTTGTATTCTTTGATATCAAGTTCAATTCTACATGCAGAAATGACAATTTTTTTCTATGTCCAGTAGCATCGTATATTCTTAAAATATTTTCTCGTACAATGTCTGGACATCGGTGGACATGCAACATTGCAAAACCACACTTTACAAATGAAAATCAACACTCTGCACACTATAGTTATAAAATAGGACAATAAATGAACAAAAGACAAACCCGGGACACAGAAGTACAAACAATAGACCATCAACTCTGAAAACTGAAGGTAAAATAGAAACACGGATCACGAAAAACATGCAGGGGCGACATCAGAGAGTGAAGAGAACTTGCTTCTTGCAAGACATTTTCCGTGAAAATAATTCAGGTTGATATGAAGACAATCTTGTTTCAGTTTTTTGGGTTTTTTTTTTTGAAATTTCCAACACCAGGCATTTGCCTCATTTGCCTCAATGTAGTTACGGCCCTGGAAGGGAATTTTGTTTTCTCTTATAAGTTGTAGAGCGACAGAGAAAAATACATATGAGGTTGGTGAAAGATAAAGATGTACATTTTAGCCAAACACTGCTTTACCTCTGCTGTATCTTCTTAATGTTTTTAAAGTAAGGCGGAATCGGCCAAAATTGCAATTCGGTGATTTCAACTTTTCATACGAGTATAGGTGACAAAAAATATTTTTCATTTTCATTTCATTTTGCGTTCCTCTTACAAATCTACAGACGACAACACGCATGCACGAGGTACATTGGTACCTTATAAGGCTTTTCTACAGACGACAACACGCATGCACGAGGTACATTGGTACCTTATAAGGCTTTTCTACAGACGACAACACGCATGCACGAGGTACATTGGTACCTTATAGACAACACGCATGCACGAGGTACATTGGTACCTTATAGACAACACGCATGAACGAGGTACATTGGTACCTTATAAGGCTTTTTTCATGATATTCTAATTAGAGTTTTCATTGTACTTTTTCAGATGGTAGACATAAACTGATGGATTATGGCTCCTACGAAGCTATCTAACTGTCTTCATTTACTGGCTAAACTAAATGCAACGCTTCAATCAAATACAACGACTGACCCATTTAATTTAACTCGAACGACACCGAAAGTGGTCGAAGAATCCGAAATCGAGGCCCTGTTATACATTGTAGTAACTCTCTTGTTTTATTCTCTTGGAATCATCATTGGAATTGTCTCTTATCTAAAGAGAGAGAAGAGAGAAATCGAACAAGATAGAATTTATGATCAGTATATAACTTCGCGTGAGGACCAGGTATGGAGTTCAAAATATGCAAAAGTGCAACAAGTTGTATCAAGGCTACAAGTCTTAGAAAATGAGAAATTGACAAGACTAGCAGCCGAAAGAGATACAGAAAAATTGCTGCACGGCGAACAAATACCAGAAGAGAAGTGTGAAAATGAAAATTTAGAGTCTGAAAAGGCAAAAACTAAACGTTCAATTCATCTTAAACCACATTTTTCGAAGAAAATGAGAATTACAAATGAGCGATCAAACAAGAAAGACATTGTCACAGACAACTCAGGATTAAATAGAAGTGCCCGTTCTTCCAGGGATAATATCTGCTAGTTAGAATGTTTTATATTTGTCAATTGTTTAAAGTATTTCATTGTTATATAATTTCTTATCTTTATTTTAATATATACTATGTTTTATACAATAAAAAAATGTTTACTTAGAAAAGAGACAGAAAACTTTCACTTACATATCAACTATATAGTCTATCGACATGAACATGCATGCAATATTTGCCACTGGACTTTAAGCGACCAACAATCAGTCGAACTATATCTTAAGCGTGTCATCTCTTGTGGCTGCAAGAAACATCATTTATTCTATCATTTTTGTCCTAATTTTGAGGTAGTTAACAAAGAAAAGATCCATTAACTAAAGTTCTTATGATAATTCCCAACATTGTATACTTAATACAAATTACAATCATGATAATATGATCTTGACTATTTGTTAAAACAAACCAATTAGTGGGTTACATTGCAATATACATACATCTACTAAAACGATCGTTAGTAAATTTTAACGTCTGCCAGTATCTACAAAGAACTGCAGATAAGAAAAGGTAATAAAAAGATAGTTTCAGAGAACGGTGTTTTAACTGAATTTAGCTATCGATGCTGTTAATGTACATTGCTTTGATTTGTTACTTTATAGAAATCGAAGTAAAAGAGGGACGAAAGATACCAGAGGGACAGTCAAACTCATAAATCGAAAATAAACTGACAACGCCATGGCTAAAAATAATAAGAAAAAACAGACAAATAATAAGACAGAAGACACAACATAGAAAACTAAAGACTAAGCAACACGAATCCCACTAAAACTGGCGTGATCTGAGGTGCTCCGAAAGGGTAAGCAGATCCTGCTCCACATGTGATACCCGTTAATTTTGTGTTGCTTATGTTATTACAAATCCGGTTAATAGTCTAATTCGGTAGTTCTCGTCTACAACGTACAGTTCAGTTAATTGCTATTAATTGACAGTGTTTGAGCATCGTACTACACAATTAGATTAACATTCAAAATGTATCACATATTATAATTTTTGTAGATTATTCTCAGACCCCGCGGTTCCACCTTACTTAGAATGAAATTCAAAACAGTGTGGCTGTGGCCATTGATTGACACATTACATTCATCCATTGACTGGGACAATTTAGGTGAACGTTTGTATGTAACGACCACTGCTCACTATGTACTTTTTAAAGACACTTAAACTATGGGGTCACCAAAGGTTCTCAACACCTTAATAAAGTAATTCGAAAAATTAATCAGAAATAACACGATGTTTTGATTTATATCAATTATATAAATCAAAACATAAAGGTTATTCGTGATTATTTTTTCGAATTATTTTATAATTAAAGGCGTTAAGAAACCTTTGGTAACCCCACAGTTTAAATGTCTATCGTAGGTACGTCGTGAACAGTGGTCGTTACAGACAAACGTTCACGTAAATTGTCCCAGTCAATGGATGAATTTAATGTATCAATCAATGGCCACAGCCACACTGTTTTGAATTTCATTCTATTCTATTTCACGAACATTGTTTGTTTTGCAAGTTCAAGAATGTTTCTGCTTACAGGAAAGCTATCGAACCACTTCTTCCAAATAGTAAAGTTGAAGTTCCTCGATTGTGACAATATCCAACATGTCATTGACTTAACACCGAATTTATACTTTTCACGACAGATTTTCGTGTTGCATATAGTATTTATTTGTATGTAATGTTTTGAAGACTGTCCAACGTTCGTCTTCTTTGTGTTTGGTCTTTTTTATATTGGCTGCTTACATACTTTTCATTCTGGTCTCTGTAGTATAGATGTTTCTTTAATCGTGAACAACAAAGAACTCAACCTTCTTATTGCATTCTTCAAAAACCGGAGTCCAATTTAAAGAAGTGGAATACAAACAGACACCAAGGTCAACAAGGAAAGCGATTTGAAACAAACAACAGTCTGTAAAACACTACTCGTAAAACTATTATCGGGATTAACTATATATACATAAACATTTTACTTAATTCCTTCTCACTCATCAGATTGTACTAAATATATCCCATTTTTAGTACCTTTATCGCAAATAAAGTAAGTTTTTTTTCTGATTACGAGCTTTTCCTTCATGTAGACGGCCAAAGGGATTAAATAGATGTTTAAATATGTATAATCCTTGACTAAGGAACATAATTATTTATTAGTGTGTCTGCCGTTGACTGCTATATCATAAAGCTGTTTAGTTGTGAGAGAAAAGCAAAGATCTTTTAAAACAGATATACACACAGCATACGTTTATAAGGCGATTGATCCGGGCTTCAATGTTGAAATTTTAAATTGTTTGGAATGTGACTAGTTGAAAATTAATAGTCGATCATCATTCAAGTTTGGTGTCTCGCTCTTGGTGTTGCCAGAGTGAGATATGTGTCTCATTCCATCTACGTAAAGCTTATTAGATCTTGTCTTGTGTTTTTTTTTTAAATTTTGTTTGGTTGTTTGTTCATTGCCGCATATCCATACTCATCCTTTTATTAAGATGTCTCCATGTCTTTAAGTTTTTTTTATTTTCTTTGGTTGTTGTCTCATTGCCGTATATCATACTTATCTTTTATTAAGATGCCTCCATGTCTTGTGTTTTTTTATTTTGTTGGGTTGTTGTCTCATTACCGTATACCCATACCTATATCACTAATGGAAAGCTGAATATTAAAATTTATGATAAAAGGGATGATTTTTCATTTCCTATCGTTAATTATCCGTTTTTAGATGGTGACGTTCCCTTGTCACCATCTTACGGTGTTTATATATCTCAACTTGTACGATTCGCTCGTGTATGTAACAATGTTTTAGATTTTAACGAGAGAAATTTATGTATTACTGAAAAATTATTACACCAGGGTTTTCGATATCACAAACTAGTCAAAACATTTACTAAATTTTATCATCGGTATAAAGACATCATTCGTAAATATAGCTCAACATGCAGACTTCTGATACGTTCAGGTATTTCACATCCAATTTTTTATGGAAACATTCTTTATAAAGAACAAAGGTGTCAGTATTCACCTCAGAAACTTGCAAAACCTCTGAATAGACTTATTAAGAAGGGATATAATTACGATACTGTTGTCAAGTCATTAAAGATTGCATATTTTGGCGTTAATATTGAGTCACTGATAAGGTCTTTGCATCGGAACTAAACACATTTATTCTAAAAACAGTTATTGGCATGACACGGGTTATGTTCTTCTCATATATGTTATGATGGTATGATACTAAACCCCTAACGGGAAGAATTGTGCCTGATGTTCATATGATGAAATCATAATCTTTCAGTCAGTTTAATTGAAGTCTGGAGCTGGCATGTCAGTTAACTGCTAGTAGTCTGTTGTTATTTATGTATTATTGTCATTTTGTTTATTTTCTTTGGTTACATCTTCTGACATCAGACTCGGACTTCTCTTGAACTGAATTTTAATGTGCGTATTGTTATGCGTTTACTTTTCTACATTGGTTAGAGGTATAGGGGAGGGTTGAGATCTCACAAACATGTTTAACCCCGCCGCATTTTTGCGCCTGTCCCAAGTCAGGAGCCTCTGGCCTTTGTTAGTCTTGTATTATTTTAATTTTAGTTTCTTGTGTACAATTTGGAAATTAGTATGGCGTTCATTGTCACTGTACTAGTATATATTTGTTTAGGGGCCAGCTGAGGCCGGACGCCTCCGGGTGCGGGAATTTCTCGCTACATTGAAGACCTGTTGGTGACCCTCTGCTGTTGTTTTTTATTTGGTCGGGTTGTTGTCTCTTTGACACATTCCCCATTTCCATTCTCAATTTTATTTTCCTTTTATTAAGATACCTCCATGTCTTGTAGTTTATATTTTGTTTGGTTGTTATCTCATTGCCGTATATCTATACTCTTCTTTTATAAAGATGCATTCATGTCTTGTGGGTTTTTTTTTTAATTTTGTTTGGTTGTTATCTCATTGTCGTATATCCATATTTGTCTTCTCCTTTTATTAAGATGTCTCCATGTCTTGTAGTTTATATTTTGTTTGGTTGTTATCTCATTGCCGTATATCTATACTTCTCCTTTTATTAAGATGCCTCCATGTCATGTGTTTTTTTATTTTGTTTGGTTGTTATCTCATTGCCGTATATCCATACTTCTCCTTTTATTAAGATGCCTCCATGTCATGTGTTTTTTTATTTTGTTTGGTTGTTATCTCATTGCCGTATATCCATACTTCTCCTTTTATTAAGATGCCTCCATGTCATGTGTTTTTTTATTTTGTTTGGTTGTTATTTTTATTGCCGTATATCAATACTTCTCCTTTTATTAAGATGCCTCCATGTCTTGTGTTTTTTTATTTTGTTTGGTTGTTATCTCATTGTCGTATATCCATACTTCTCCTTTTATTTAGATGCCTCCATGCCTTGTAGTTTTTAACCGGATTTTTGTAACAAAAATGTCGGTTATTGATTTGGGGATGTACGGCGGGCGGTCGGGCGGGCGGCAAACAAATGTTGTCCGTGCATTTACTCATGAACCATTCATCCAAAGCTTTTAAAATTTTAATATGTTGTTACTGACAACAAAATGAAGGTGAAGTTCAAGAATGACGATTTTGACTTTTACCGTTCAGGAGTTATGGTTCTTGAAAGATTGAAAAATGGCGTTTCCAGTCGTGTCCGTGCATTTACGCATGAACTGTTCAACCAAAGCTTCCCAAATTTTAATATGTTGTTACTGATGAAAAAATGGAGGTCAAGTTCAAGAATGAGGATTTTGACTTTAACCGTTCAGGAGTTATGGTTCTTGAAAGATTGAAAAATGGCGTTTCCAGTCATGTCCGTGCATTTACTCATGAACTGTTCAACCAAAGCTTTTCAAATTTTAATATGTTGTTACTGATGACAAAATGGAGGTCAAGTTTAATAATGTCGATTTTGACTTTTACCGTTCAGGAGTTATGGTTCTTGTGATATTGCCAGGACACAAATAAATGAATAAATGTTAATCATATTGAAATCCGGTTTGCTGTCGTTGTGACAGACTCTTGTTTTATTCTGTTTTGTTGTTATCTCATTGCCGTATATCTATACTTCTCCTTTTATTAAGATGCCTCCATATGCATGTCTTGTGGTTTTTTGTTTTGATGGCCGGTTGTTGTCTCATTGCCTTATATCCATACTTTTCCTTTTATTAAGATGTCTCCATGTCTTGTATTTTTTTTTTTTTTTTGGTTGTTATTTCATTGCCGTATATCCATACTTCTCCTTTTATTAAGATGCCTCCATATGCATGTCTTGTGGTTTTTTGTTTTGATGGCCGGTTGTTGTCTCATTGCCGTATATCCATACTTCTCCTTTTATTAAGATGCCTCCATGTCTTGTATTTTTTTTTTTTTTTTTTTGGTTGTTATCTCATTGCCGAATATTTATTCTTCTCCTTTTATTAAGATGTCTCCATGTCTTGTACATTTTTTATTCTGTTTGGTTGTTATCTCATTGCCGTATATGCATACTTCTCCTTTTATTAAGATGTCTCCATGTCTTTAAGTTTTTGTTATTTTGTTTGGTTGTTGTCTCATTGTCGTATATCATACTTCTCTTTTTATTAAGATGCCTCCATGTCTTGTGTTTTTTATTTTGTTGGGTTGTTGTCTAATTACCGTATACTCATACTTTTCCTTTTATTAAGATGCCTCCCCCCCCTAAATCCGCATCTGGGACTGGTCGAACAAAAATATTACATCATGACACAATGTAATTCTTTTAAAATATTAAGAACTATTTAAAAGTAAGTTCAGTGGTCGAACGTTTTCAATACTGATAAAACTCAAGTTAAAACTTATCCCGATAAAATATATCCAAAAGAAACCATGTCATCATGAATTTCTACAATTCTAAGACTGTGACAAGTTAGTATACTGAGGGGGTGGACAGGGGTAAGGGAGACAGGGAGAAAGGGGGTAGGAGAAAGGAGAAAGGAGTGGGAGAAAGGAGAAAGTGGGTAGGAGAAAGGAGAGGAAGGCTGGGAGAAAGGAGAAAAAGTTGGAGAAAGGAGAAAAAATAAAATATCTCTCCTTTTAAAAAATGATCTAATATTTCAAGAAAAAATATCTCAAAAAGAGATGTTTTATTCTAATGGGAGAAAGGAGAAACGGGGGTAGGAGAAAGGAGAAGAGGGTGGGAGAAGGGTACCCCCCTGTCCTCCCCCTCTATACTCAGAGACATATAATACAATACTCGAGGCCGAAAGTTCCTGTTGAAAATTCTTAAGTATTTAGTCCTTTTGTTTTAATTTTAAATTCAATAAGGGGCTAAATTATTCTTAGATTTAATCAATTAATTAAAATGTTTTCGTGGATACTTTAAATATCGATCAATATCTAGTTTCGGATTCGACAAAATTCCAATACAAGTTTATTTTAAAATTATTCCGGGAAGAACTATACTTGATTGTCGTTCGTTGTTAATAGAGGGCGCTGCAATTTAACATCGCTTGACTCGAACAATGGCCTCACAACACAGCAAGAAAAGAGTCTGTTATTATTACGATGGTATGTTCATAAACAATATTTTAGTTTTCGACCTCTCAAATATATCGATTGCTTCTTTAAGGGGACTGAAAGTGGTACTATACTCACTAAATAGGAAAAACTTTTGTTGGAAGCGTTCGTTCCCCTATGCAGGCCCCAAAAAGCCGCTCACGTTTGGATGTAAAAATCTGAAATTATGTATTGTTAAATCATTTTTTATGTTTATTTATGATGAAAGACATATTATATTTGTTCTGGTATTGTTTTGAATTAATTTATTGCAGAAAAACACTAATTATACAAAATCGCGCCTATTTCCTTTGAAAAACTATGGAAGCCCATTTTCCCATGCTCGGCGTACGAAAGTAACAATTTTTTTAAAACACTTTTATTTCAGTTAAAAATCGTTTTTGGCTGAATTATTTAAGGGAAAGAGCATTTTGCAACCCTTATGATATGAAACAAGCATTTTATTACTTTTATTATCAAAAGTTTTGAATTTGCTGATAGAACATTAAAATTCAATCTATGGAAGCCCATTTTTCTTTTATATTTTATGCTATAGTAGGGACCAAAGGACAAAGGATTGTGAAACTAAGATAAATAATGCAATGTCATTGTCTCCTCAAATTATATTAGGGAAAGGGGTCTCATTTCAAATATGAATCTTCTATTTTTCTAACTCTTTGGTAGCTAATAATATGATTTTGACTATAAAATGAATTATTGTAAGGTGAAATTGAGGCTTGTTATTCAGACTAGAAATTTATAATAAAAAATTGAAATAGAATTTAAATAGAATTTTGTTTATACATGTATTTCGTTAAAACTGTAAGACTAAAATAAATGATGAGGCTTTGAATAAGTAGATGACAGATACTAATTTTGTCAGAACTATGGACTTGTTTAATATGTCCAAAGTGATGAGTTGGCTTGCTGAACTTTTCACGAACAATTCTTTGTGAAAACCATGCTCTAGCTTTTTTTAATGTCCTGAATTTTGGATAACCAATCTAATATTCTTGTACAGCTATTTTTACATATTCAGTTTCTCACTTGAAATCATAATTGAATAATTAAATATTTCCATTGAATAGGAGACATTGGAAATTACTACTATGGCCAAGGTCATCCCATGAAGCCACACAGAATACGTATGACACACAACCTTATACTTAATTATGGACTTTATAGGAAGATGGAAATTTATGTAAGTACAAGTATAAATAATGTTGATCAATAAAATTTCTGCAGTCTCTACAAGTATAAATAATATTATATTCCAAACTTTTTTCCTTCAAAACGATCTTTATTATAAATAGTATTGTACACTACATTTATTTGACATACATTGTAGTTCATTAATATTTTGGTGGATGACATTGTGACCCACAATCTTCTCAGTTATTTTTCTAAGAGCATTGGTGCGTTAACCCTTTCAACGCTACACAAAAAAATAGAAAAATGGCTGCTGCTGCTGCATTTTTTTTGTGTTCATTCATTAGAACAGTATATTCCTTTTCAGACTGCTGTATCTTTTTTATTGTAAGAGATACAGAAAAAGTTATTGCATGAAAAATGCTCAGGAGAGTATGAACTGTAATGTTAGGCAGTTATTTCAGTAAAATTTTTATCAGGTTACCTGCATTTTCAGGTAATTAACAGGTAAAAGGTGTAATTTGTTACATTTGTGTTGAATTTTGAATAAAAACTACTTTTCGTCTTCATCTATTTTGTTTTTTTTATCTGCCATATAATAAAGAAGACACCAATTGCTCGATTCCGTAGCGTATTGCACAATACACAACGTATTATGTAATCATGGCACAAATCAGTGGCTCCGTCCTCAAAATTTTTAGTCAACCTCTGTTTTCCCCCCTTTTTCTACGTCTCGTAATGATCGATCAAATCATATTTCCCACACGAATTGAATGTAATAAACACATTGAGATAACAAGAAACCTTTTAACTACCGGTAATCCTCGTCATCAGTTTCGCCATAGAAATGCTGAAATATTTCCATATTTACAGCTTCGTTTCCGATTTCCGCCATTTGCATTTGTCAAAATATTTGTTTTTATTTTCCTTCAATTTTCCTTCTACTGCATGATTTTACAATAAAAATTGCCAGGATTTCAAGCGCAAATGAGACCTGGCATATATCCTCGATTCATACAAGGAAAAATTAGAGAGGACCCGAATGAAAACCGAATGGTTTAAGAGTCCTTATGAAAAATTCGTTGTCATCGCGGCATATGCTGCGAATAGCAGTGGCGGACGGCGTATGTCATCGCGGCATATGCCGTGTATAGCGTTGAAAGGGTTAATTGATGACTATGTAGTTTTTCTTATATTAAACAGAAAATGAAGAGACGCAGATCTAGAAAAGTTTTTTTATATAAATTATTATTTTTCAACAGAGACCACACAAAGCCACACAAGAAGAAATGACAAAGTTCCACAGTGATGACTACATCAAGTTTTTACGAAGTATAAGACCAGATAACATGTCGGACTACAACAAACAGATGCAGCGATGTAATAATATATAATGTTATTAACTTTATCTCTCTTTAGTAACATCTCTACAGTATAGCCTTTTGAAGCTAATACGGCAAAAATCAAACATCAATCAATTAAAAATCGTCTTTTAATTCAATGCTTAAAATAAGTTGTAACAGTTCAAGAGTTATGCCCCTTTACAGTAACAAATGGAAAAATTGTTGAATGTTTCGTTTCTGTTCTGATTTTTTACTTTAGTTTTGTCTTAATCAAATGTTATGTAACTTATACCCAATGCTTTTTACAACAAAAATCAGATCAAGTACAAATTTGGGCAGTCACTTTTTACAGTTCTGGGATTCATATGTCCCTTTCGGACATTATATGCAAGTGGGGGCATCATCTGTGTCCCATTGTGTGACACATTCACCATTTATCCATCATGTCCATACTGGTTAAAGTTTTACTTTTAACAAATTAAATTTTAAATGACCAAGAATAAAAATTCTTCAACTAAAATTAAATACTATATGTGTGAATTACAAAGTTATTAAGTAAATTTAATCGTCTGAAAAAAGTGTCTACAGAATAGTTGCTCTCATTTCAGTACTTATTTTTTTGTTGAAACATAAATTCAAAGCTGAACATTATTGAAGGCCATAGCAAATAACAGTCTGCACCAAAAACTTTTTCAACTACTAGTCCGAAGACCAATATTCTGACATTTTTCTTATTGGGCCAAACAAAGTTTTGCAAAAACTTACTAGTCCGAAATGAAATTTTACTAGTCTGGGGCATCGGACTAGTGGCTAACCGTGCAGACTGAAAGTTTTTATGAATACTTTGATAATACCGGTCAATTGTACTAATGTAAATAAATGTAAATTATAAGATCTATAAATCTTTTCAGTTAACGTTGGAGAAGATTGCCCTGTATTTGATGGAATGTATGAGTTCTGTCAGCTGTCAACTGGTGGCTCTGTAGGTTAGTATTAAATACTCTGACAAGTTAACGTTGGAGATGACTGCCCTGTTTTTGATTTGATGGAATGTATGAATTCTGTAGATTAGTATCACATATACTCTGACAAGAACAAATTTCTTGTTTTAACATTTTTGAAAATTATATTTTAGAAGTAATTATGCATATTCAAAGTACTAAAACCATTTTATCTGAGTGCAGTATAGTGAACCTGTACCATCAAATGTAGTACATTTATAAGGGTACTCTGGCATGTGGTGGCCTTTTTAGGACTTTCTAGCTATAGGAATGTAATATCTCAATAAACTAATATTGTAAATGGAAATTGTCTCCCAGAATTTCAAATCGGGAAAATAACTATTTGTAATGAATTCCTAAATGTTATAGTTGAAACTTGCATGTATAGCATATATATTTTCTAAAGTATTCATAATTTTGAATTTAAGAATTTGAATTTAGGTCCCCTAATAAATATAAGGTTTATATTGCTTTATATGAATTAGCACAATCAATCTGTTTATTATGATTAAATTCAGCCAATTGTGTATACAAATTTGACATGGTGTTATAAAATGTACACTACAAAAACTTTTTATGATTGTTAACAACTATGCTCTAACAGTCACTGACATATTTTTATTTTCTGAATACAGCTGGAGCAGTAAAATTAAACAAACAAGCAGCAGATATTGCTATTAACTGGGCTGGTGGACTTCATCATGCTAAGAAATCAGAAGCTTCAGGGTTCTGTTATGTCAATGATATCGTATTGGCTATCTTAGAACTACTGAAGTAAGTTTTGTCAAATATAACATCAAGATATTATACCTTGTTATTCAATTTCCACAGATGATACAAGTTAATGAGTTTCAATATTATAGCTGAGTGGACTTGGAAAAGGATTGATAAAAAAGAAACAATAATGTTTTCATTTTCTTTTTGTCAATTTGAGGCAATACAAGCTACTAAATATAAACCTAAATGCCATAATAAAACCTAACAATTTGTGCAAAATGGCAACCATAAATCTGCATTTTTTTTGGTGGAAAATATTCATAATGTTAACAAATGTAATGCTAAAAAATTCTGAATATACAATTAAATATAGTTAATCAAAGCAAATTAGAACCTTGTTGTGAATAACATTAATTTAAGAGCTACTGCAATAGAGATTCGTCATTTATCTTTCATCTTTACAGATATCACCAGCGTGTTCTGTATGTAGATATTGATATACATCATGGTGACGGTGTAGAAGAAGCATTTTATACAACAGATAGAGTTATGACTGTCTCATTCCACAAATACGGGGAATATTTCCCTGGAACAGGGGACCTTAGGGTGAGTACAGACAATGTTCTAGTATTTGGACAAAATGGACATGGCATGCTGAATTTTTAACTTTAACTAGCTCATAATGAATTACTTGCCACCACACTGGACCAGGGCTTCCAAAACGGTCATATATTCCGGTCATTTGTATAATGTCCGGTAAAAGACCGGCTGGTCAAAGCATGAAACGGTCATATACTTTTTAGTTTTCAAGGCTTTTTCGGTCATTTTTACATAATTCACGTTCTTTTTTACCCAACCTTATGCCTTTAACATCATCACATTTCCGGTCATAAATGTGACATGATGATTAATTACTATCAAAACAACACCTACTTCAATACTTTCTAATTTTAATCAAGGCTAATTAGTAGTTGGACAGCTGAAATCTACCTGTTCAGGTGACAGGTGATCTATGTTCAGTACCGGACATCGTATAAATTGATCGGTTTATTCACAATTTTTTTCTTACTTTTCAGCGGTTTGTTTCTAATTGATTTAGTCCAAAAGATTAAAATTATTAGAAATTAGTTTATCAACATGATTTGATGAAAAATTTAAAAAGGTTTTAAATGAAAAATCGTCAGAACTACGTCGTATCAACTAGAACACGTGCGCATGTGCACAGGTGGGAAATTTAATTATGCATCCTACATTTCTTCAAAAATGCTAAAATTATCATTGAAACATGTATCTAACGATCGTTTCAAGTATTTTGATGAAGAAATAACGTGGAAAGACCTTCTTCACTCAGTCGTGCTTTGTAAACGTACACGGATTTTACGTATCCGTTTATGGTCCATGTTTTACCATTGTCAAGTCAACATCCGGTTGACCTCTCCAGTTAGAACAATGTGAAACGAAAGTAAAGTTTTTGACAATGTCATTTTGCACAAATAAAAAGTCTAAGGCAGATATGAGCACGCTGATGTGCACGCTTTGAATGATGAACTGCCAATTAACAGTTACATCCGTACATCAAATTCATATCATATCAAAGTAAAGTTTAAAATCGTTTTTTTTAATGTTATGTCAATCATTGGAATGGCCATCTGATTACCATAATTGCCTTTTGTGACTAAGTCTTAAGGGATTAAAATCGGGATCAGATATGAAATGTCCGGCTGGCTCAAATATTTTTTGGAAGCCTTGCACTGGACACGTAAGTATGACCCAAGACTGTGTTCTTTATCTTTTAAAAATGCAATATGGAGTGCAAAGAATACCAATTAAAAAGTCGTTGTTGGCCCAGGCTAAGGATCAAAACCCTGGCACTTGAGGCAAGCATAAAACCAACAAGGAGGTTCTATTGTGAATTTGGATATGATCTGTTATAATATATCTACCCTTCATATATACATTAAAAAGCAAATATATACATTTAAAAAAGGAGTTTTTTGATTATTTAAGTAGATAAACATGTACATGTATTGTATTGATGTTTTGCCTGGTTTGTTGTGTTGTCAAATATTTTTGTTAATCCATGTTATTTTATTTTTGAATTGTGTGATTACTGTTTTAAATATCTTTGTAGGATATAGGTGCAGGGAAAGGTAAATATTATGCTGTAAACTTCCCACTGAGAGATGGTATAGATGACGATTCATACGAGTCTATATTTAAACCAGTAAGTATACTGAAGAATTTGTATATATTTAGAACTATTTTGATACTTTATGTTATGGAGCTACTTAGAGCAGGATAACTTTTGCAATACTTGCTTAGCTTATCTTTATTACTGTAAGCATGTACACCTTAAAAAGATGATGGAGTCAACTAAACCTGCTAAAGGGATGAAATAATGAGGATAATTTTTATGATAAAGTTAAATTGTAACAAATAGAGCTTAGATAACACACCCTCTGTTCTGTTCTTTAAATCTTATTTTTGTCTGAAATTTATAAAATTTAAAAAAAATGTGTAACTATTCTGAATTTACCTTTAATTAATATAAACATTAATTACAGGTGATGACTAAAGTAATGGAGATGTACCAACCTAGTGCAATTGTACTGCAATGTGGAGCTGATTCCCTGTCTGGTGATAGACTGGGATGTTTTAACCTTACACTGAAAGGTAAGCTTGTAAAATGTCATATTTGGGACAGAAAAACTGATACCAATTATATCAGTCTAGCAAATGTTCAGTTGTTTAACTGTCTTAATTATGACACTTGAATTCAATAAACATTTTAAAATCATAAAAAAAAAAATTCATTTAGATAGAGTGGGGCGCTCATATTCGCCGTGGACACAATTTCGCGTTTTATGATTTTGAGGTGTAAAAACTTCAAAGGATGGCTGAAATGGCAGAAATATGCAGATAAATGATATTTTTATAACAAATATGATTATTTTTGAAAATGAGACAAAATTTCGGCACTTACCGCAAAGTACTGAAAAACGGACTACGATTTTCAGCCAATTTCCTGAATGAAAAAAAAAGATTTCAAAGAAGTATTTCTTAGTATTTCTTTGACTGAGTGCCCTAAATTTCAGTTTTTTACACCTTTCAAATGTCTGCTATTCATCTATAATGAAATTTATTTGATAAATATTGTTAAAAAGCTGCAGTTATTTGGTTTTAGATAGATGTGTAAAAACGGCGAATATGTGTCCCCCGTTGACAAAAAATCAGGAAATTTCAAACACCCTTTAATCCAACTTTTCAGATGATTTTTCTCAAAACAAACACGTTTTCAAGCTAAGAATATTTTGCATTTGAAGTTATCTTCATATAAAAATATCAGTATACTTCAAAAACATAAAGACCTGAACATAAACTGAAGAAAACATGGAAAGATGTGGCGAAAATGAGCACCCCACTCTAATAGTTTCTGTGATTGAGAGTCTGGTTGCAAAAAAATGTTTGGTTTTGTTCTCTTTGTGTTGATGGGTTTCCATCTCATTGATGTAGACCCAACTTGTTTTGTTATAAGTTTATTAATTAACAGTTTATGACTTCAAAATTAGCAGATGCTAAAATTATGCCTTCTTTCTTTAGATGCCCGAGTGTACCAAGCTAGTTTTAAAGTATTTACTGTATAAGCAGAAATTTTTGTGGAGGATGTAATTTCGTTTATTTTGTGGAAAGATTATATCAATGAAATTAAGAAAACCACAAAAATTTACCCTACATTTAATATCAATACCATTTACTGGCAACCAGGAAATTAAATCCACATGAATTTTTATATAGACACAAGACTACAAAATTTTAACCATACGAAAATTAATGTTTCTACAGTATGTGCCAGTTTAAAAAAGTAGCCATGAATTGATTCCATGTATTTTGATTTACATGAACATATTGTAGGACATGGAAAGTGTGTAGAGTTTATGAAGAAATGGAACCTGCCTTTGTTACTACTGGGAGGTGGAGGATATACAATCAGAAATGTAGCCAGATGTTGGACATATGAAACATCATTAGCACTTGGTGCAGATGTAGCTAACGGTAAATTAAAAATGATGTGAAACACCAACAATTTCTCGAAGTTGCTTAAAGATGAAAACATTGTAAACTATTTTTGTCCTAGTAATCATTTAAGGTTTTGATTTATTTTCATGGAAGTAACAGGTTTGAATTTATTTAATGAAAAAAAAAGAAAAAAGAATTAAGACCAGGGTTTCCGCTGGCGGTCGCCATTTTCGCAATTTGCGAAAAAATAATAATTGTGGCGATAAAAATTCGTCATTTGCGAAAGAATTTGGCGAAAGAAATATATAGAACGATTTATTTTCCTCCATCTTGTTTATTTACATTTTTCGAGTTTCTCGGACTTTACCCGATCAGACAATACTCGGAATTTACCTTGACCTCATTAAGATTTGGACAGAAAATCAATAACCAGCTGATTGCATTTTATAGCTATCGACAACAAAGGACTAATTAATAAAGGTGTTGATTGAATTGTTTGACAAAATGATATGGTTAAATGGCTTCCGCTAAATGTCACATACCGAATTTATTTACGACTTTGCGACGCACGTGTTTGAAGCAAACTTTTGACGTCTCCTCTCCTTTTAAAGATAGTTTAGAAAAGAAAGCTGTTGTTGTGACGAAAAATTATCAAAAGCAAGAAAAATCTCCGATTCAAAACTTTAATTATCCTTTGACTTTAATATAGGTAATTGATTAGGGAGACTACTTTAAAGTCGTTTGAGTGGCACATGTGTTTCAAGCATAGTTTTAGTCTCAACTTTTTCATTTACGATGGTCAAGAAAAGAAAACTGTCGTTATGAAGAAATATATCCAAAAGGTTGGGAACAACCCTTCAAATGAGAGTAGCCCTTCAATGTTATGACTCCACATGAAATGAGGGATAAAAAAAAGCATGTGATAAAAGCTTTTGTTTTGTTGTAAAAACCACTTCTTAGTACAAAAAGGCACATCAATATTTTTCTTCTAAAGAAACTTTCGCTACGAACTATCCTGGTATTATATAATCAAAACATGTCCATTAATTTTGTTGTATTCCAGGACCTATATCGTTTTTTTTTATTAAAAGTATAGTGGCCCCTCATTTAGAAAAGTTGTTTAAAATACAATGAATATTTTCCCCTTTTATGTTAAAAACAAAATCTGTTGTTTTAAAGTAAATGTTTAGTGTTTATTCATTATATGTAGACTCTAAAATAAGTTTGACAGAATAATCATAGACACAATGGGGCAAAATCACCTTATTTAAGGGGAAAAAGGGGGGGTAAGAAAAAAAGGTAAATTTCAAACGAAAAATATAATTATGTAACTTGGCGAAAAAAATAATAAAGTGGCGAAAAATATATTGTTTTGGCGAAAGAGGTGGCGAAAAAAATAATTGACCCAGGGGAAACCCTGATTAAGACATCTGTAAATTTTGATTTAACTTTCAGAGATGTGTCTGTTGAACTGCATGTGAAAAAGAAAATGTCAACTCTGATGTAGAAAATCAGCAACTGGAAAATATTGTTTGCAATTCATACATATTGAACTGCATGAAATCATGTTATTTTCAATTAAAACCTTTCAAAACTTTATCATATATTTAATACATGTACTTAACATTGACTTGAGTCGCTTTCATAAATTACATTATTTTTGATGATTTCAGAATTGCCATATAATGATTACTTTGAATATTATGGACCAGACTTCAAATTAAATCTCAGTCCATCAAACATGGCTAACCAGAACACTGGAGAATATTTAGACAAAATCAAGTAAGTTTTAACGTGAAATTGTGATTAACTTTTATTTAAAAATGCCTTGAATATTTAAACAAAGGTTTTCTGCATATTGGATATTAAGGTAAGGTTTGCGTACACAGGGAGATAACTCGAATTCAAATAATTGAAAAAAGGAGGGAAACGCCATTTTGAATTGCTTTGATTAACCAATGTTCGATAACTACAATATTATCGAAAATAAAACAACACCTACCTCAAAATCGCCGTTTTGATGTAATTGTATCAAAATTTGAATCGTACAAGTAACGCTATGACCTTCAGTTTGTTAGTTTTCATTTATATGACGTCACGTTAAGCCGTAACGTCTTTGTGCAAAAACCATTCATAAAGTTTCGCGGAATTTTATTTTATTTCATTCATAAATGTACATTTTCATGCCCCCGCCGTAGCAAGGGGGTATTGAGTTTTATCCTTGTCTGTCTGTACGTCCATCCGAATGTACGTCCGTTTTTACAAAATTGGTTTCCGTTCTCTAACTTTAGTTTTCCTCAACCAACTGATATATAAAACTTATGCATAATGCTTTTTACCACAAAAACACAGAATAAATTTGAATTTTGATGTCGTCACTTTTACAGTTCTAGATTTATGAGGGGTCGGACAGGGTACACATTTCTCCTTTCTCCCGTCCCTTTTCTCTTGTCACCCGCCGTAAAACCGGCTTTAAAAAAAACTAATGTATGGGAAGCTTATTTCAACAGAAATCGATCTAATATCTTGTGTTTTGATGGCTTGTCCCCGTCCTGTCCTTTCACAAGATAGAAGTGTTGTTTATTCTGCTTCAAGAACCCCGATAATTTTTTCACTGACTGTTAAGCTGTCTCTTTCATTGAATTTGTAAGTCTGATGCACGCCGTTTCCGATTTTTTATAAAGTATAAATACAAATTATAAAAACGCAGGATTGAGTGAAAAACGGCACATTTTTTGTGACACTTTTAGTCAATTTCGTTTAAAATGGTTGGAACTTACATAATGCGCCACTGATGTGTTTTGCATGATTTATATTCTCAGATATTTTTATTGCATAATTTTTACGAATGACAGAATGTTGACTTGGTCTTTCAAATGTACAGTTTGCAAGGTTTATCCGCAAATACGCACACAACCCACACGTTTACATCATTCGAAATGTATGTTATTTTATCAATCACTTTTACAACTGACGGAATGTTTCTAATCGTTATTTTTTATGGATGCATTAAAAATGTGTCTTTCAGACACAACTATTGTATTGTGTCGTCCTGAACATACCTGAAGTATTTGCCACCGGAAATTTTACAACCCCTAATCAAACAAACTTCTATGCATATCAGTCAACTTTGAATTAATTTATCTAAAAACAAGGATGGTAACATGTGTCTCTACACATGCACGGACTCACTATAAAATCCGGGAAATTGTTAGCTTTTAGTCTTTCTCCGTATATATATAAGACATCATAATGAAGTAGTGACGACGCTCGGAGTATTTTTATGAGGTCGTTTTCTGAATTTTTTGTTTCTGTTCTCTACCTTAAGTTTGCTTCAACCAAATGTTATAAAATTTATACGTAATGCTTTATAATGGTTTATATTTATGCAAGAGGGGGGCATCATCAATGTCCCATGGACACATTCCTTAAAACTCAGAGTCTTGTACATGTATTAGTACACAAGTATGACCAAATTTAAACACCTCCCCTTCCGACTGATAGTTGTGGGCATAAAAGTTAAGGGACGACGTCAAAAGTTCAATGTAGGATAAAAAAAAACTTAATTCACATAGTTTGTTCACTGACCCCCTACCCCCTCTTAACTTTATTTGGGAAAAATTTGATTGACCAATATGGATATATGTAAAATCGATGTCAAATTAATAAAAACTTGCAGCAACTTTTATCCCCCCCCCCCCCCCCCCACCCCAAAAACTATTTGAATTCAGTTTTTTTAATCCTACATTGATCTTTTGATGTCATCCCTAAGTTAATCACTGTTTTCTCTCATTGACTATGGTCAGTCCCAAAGTTTTACAATACAAAATGATTCTTTGTAAAAGGATGCTATTAAAGATGACTCTCTTCTTTGGAGATCAACAAACAAAATATTTTTGTGTTTTACAGAAATGACAAGATGAACACATAACGCCCATTTCCGTAAAAACAAGTTCGGGGACATACCAATTTTATTAGCTCATTATAATGCAAATAGTTAAATCCTAAAGTTCACAATTTTTTACAAAAACGGTGGACCCAGAAAAAGGATATTGTTGGCTTTTTGTTGCCATGGCAACGGGGTTTTTTTTTAACCCAAAAATTAAAAAATCTTGTTTTTAGGAACTTTTTATGATTTTTTTAATTAAAATTTATTATTAATGAATGGACCACAATTATTTATGCATGTTTTGTTCAGTTTTATTTTTTTATAGTCACTCGCATACATTTTTATTTCAGAAGAATTCAAATACAATTTTCCCTAAAAATCGTCAAAAATCGGAATTTTGAGCTTTTCACATGAAAAAACTGGACGGGCAATGTTTGATTTTTTTTCATTAAATGATTGGGTACTCCTCCCTGAACAAAATGGTGTATCATATTGGTGTAATATCACTAAGAAAAAAATCCAGGTTTTATGCAAACCTTACCTTAAACAATAAAATAGTAAAACACAGTCCTTGGCGTAACACTTTAAGGATTTTATTTGAAAAGATCTGTGGTTTGATTAAATCTCATTTGATAAATGTATGATATCAATGTATGTAATGTGCAAATGTAATTTATTGGCAAGAAAAGAGGTATTTATAATTTTGGTGCACCAATGACCAAAAAAACAAAATAAAAATAACACAAACACTATCAAGCCTTTTTAAATCAGCTGTGTGCAATATGCCAATAGACATATATATATATATATAAATATACATTAAAAAACATTTTCACAATTGATTAACTATTATCAACAAAACTGCAGTAAACAAACAACATGGTGTATTACTGTTGATTTTATTTTAGGACAAGATTGTTTGAAAACCTTAGGATGTTACCTCATGCTCCTGGTGTACAGATGCAAGGTAAGATCACTACATTGATTCTTTATTAAAGTAATTATATGGGGAAAATTGGAAGGTGAACATGACTATAGTAGCTTCATAAAGTCTTCAGCTAAGAATCAAATGCAGCATTTGCAAAATATTATTTAATAGCTCAGGCTTATAGATGTGTATTGTAAGAATGATTTGATGATTTGATTGATTGGTTGACTCATGTCCATTGGCAAGTATTTCATGCATATTTTCAGAGTCATTAGGAAGCTGCACATTTTAAAAAACATGAAAAGGTTCCAAGACTTATTTACATTTTAAATGTAGTGATTAAATCAGGTAAATTTAATGAAATAACTATAAAGGTGAAGTAACTGTTATCTTTTTTAAAGTTTTGTTTCAAAGCTTTTTCAGCAGTTCTTTTATATTTTAGCCATTCCTGAAGATGCTCTGAATGATGAAAGCAATGAAGATGAAGACAAAGATAACACTGATGAAAGAATTTCAAGTATGTACACAAAATACTCAGATTTATCAAGTTCAAAATCATTTAAACACTTGGTGAAAAATATGAAATGGACTACAAAAAGAGGATATACTGTAAAACTATAATTTTCATGAGTAGTAGAATAACACTAATGATGATTTACATAAATATGTCAAACTTGAATCTTTGAGCAATAAGGTTGTGAAATGGCAGAAAATGAATTGTGTGAGTTTTACTTAAAGAGCCAAGGCAAAAAATAGAATTCAAAAAAATAAGTTGGTTTAAAGTAGTTGGATAATTGGTTGTTTTGAGATTTAAGAAGTGATTAAAATAAAGAGGATTTCTTTATAAAATATGTTAAATATTTTCAGTCTGAGCCAGAGAACAGCTTCTGATGAGGATTTCAGTTGCAAAACTATTATTTATATAATTTTTCAGTTCGTGCCAGTGACAAGAGAATAGCTTGTGATGAAGATTTCTCTTTCATACTTATATCTAATTATTTTCAGTCCTAGCCAGTAATAATAGGAGAGGATTTGACTAAGATTTCTCTTTCATATTTATATATATTTTCAGTCAGAGCCAGTGACAAGAGGATAGCTTGTGATGAAGATTTCTCTGATAGTGAAGATGAAGGTGAAGGAAGCAGAAAAGACAAACAAAATTATAAACCTAAATCTAAACGACCAAGAACTGACGATGACAAAAATAACTCATCAGAGAAAGGTAAGACAAGCTTAAATATAAACATCTTTGCACTTATGATAATGAAACTTGAATATCATAAAGATTAGATCATTTAAACTGGTTTGTATTATGCATATTGATTTGGTATATACTTTTCTGTTGAGATTGTAATCAGATGTAATTTAGAGAACACTAGCACTTATTAAATATTTTGATGATTCTTGTAATTGACACCAGTCTTCTGTGTGGGCTGTAACATATAATATATCTAGGCACTGACTAGTCCAAAGTGCTTAATTTCTTATTTTTTTCATTTTGATAAAAAATTACCAAAATAATTTGTGCCTTGCTCTCCTTGAAAATAATTGAATACCACTGCCAGTCTCTTTCTCAGATTGCCTTTTAATATTTACTGTTTGTTCTACAGCAGAAACTCAGGAAGAAAAGAAGGAAGTTAAAAAGGAAACAACAGAGACTAAAGAAGAAACAAAAGCAACACAAGAAAAAACGTAAGTTATTATTTTATTTCTTGAACATTTTATTGAAAGGTGTACGAGACACATAATATTATGAATAAGTGGGTCTTTGGTTCTACTTAACAAGAAGATGTTTTTAGTCTTATACCCGGGTTGAGTTCAATATCGTAACAGCTACGTAGTGCAACGTAGATTTTGACTATTGAACTTGTAGCTATAGACTAGTTGCTACATAGTTTTTGATAGCTGCTACGATATTGAACTCAACCCAGATCTTTGAATCCTATTGCAATATTTGCATACATATTTAAGTTGTGTACATCATAGTTAAAAAAAACTTACATCACTGTAGAAAAGTTTTATGCCGTTTTTTACAACTTTCTTGATACAGCAGGTCTTTATTAAGCATTGTATTAAGCAGAATTTTGTTCTTATAGTTATCAAATTATCAAAAGTAATGCTTATGAAAAAAATGTATTTCAGGGAAGAAAAAACAGAAACTGTGGACAAAAAAGGTAAGAAAAATTAATTGAATACAATATTAGCATATAATATATAACAGTAACGTCATGATTTTAGAAAAAATATGATATTTTTGTTGTAAACATGTTTGCATTAATAAACATGGTGTATGGGTGGGTACATTTGATTTATGATATTTGAAAAGTTCCATCACTGAATATTTCTTATATGACAATAGATAAACATTCCAAATTAACCTTGAAGATATAATTATTCAGTTGTATGTGTCATTCACCAGCAAAAACTTTATTGACTAAATTGTCTTAATGGTAATAAAGCTGATGACTTTACACGTCCGCTTGGGAAAATTTGGGTATCTTTTGATCAGGGATGGGGTCGATTACTTTAAAATGTAATCAATTAAATTACAATTACTTTGCTAATAAAATGTAATCGATTACATTACAATTACACCCTATTTCATATGTAATCGATTACATTAGATTACTTTTCTTTATTGTAATCATGATTACTTTAGATTACTTATGATTACATTGTATATTGCTATATCAAAGTTTTTTTATAACTTTTTATCCGCTTATTTTGGTGATTTTTTTTAAAAGCCTTAATTTATTCATCTTTTAAAAGAATTTATAGACAAGACAGTTACAGTGTAACATGTGTAATTTGATAAAATAGCTATAGACAAGTGTCCTTTCTCTATGTAAAAGATGTAACTTTATTTTTAACTACAAATTGTAAACAACTGCCTAATTAACAAAAAAACTGAAAATAAGGACAAATTAATTAAGTATAGTTTTATTGTCTGTTGGGACATAATTGACACATCCATTAATGTTTTTACAGGTGTTAATCACCACTTCCATTTTTTTAAACAAACAATGGGTGGGCTTGGGTATTAAAATTTCATACCTGCCAACTTTCACGATTTAGGCGTGTACTACACGATTTTGACCCTTTGTCACGATTGCACGATCGTGATCGTGAAAAATGCTATAAAACACGATTTTGTGAAAATTTACACGAAAAATTTCATTGTTCCCGATTTTGAACTGTGTTCAAGGGAGACAATCGTGTTAGCCAATCAAATTCAGTGTTTCTTGTGATCAAATTAATGAGCCAATCAAAAACGTTTTCTCTCAAGATTATTCTAACATGCTAGATTTTGAACTTGTGTTGTAGAATTTTAAAATCTTGAACATGGGAGATTTTTCACCTTCAATGAGGTTCTTACACAGATTAAGAATAAAAGCATGGCTGATTGACAAAATTCAATGATGCAGTACTACCATAAAGATAATAAATAGTAGTTTATTCACTAATTTATTGACATTACACTTGCTTTAACATATGTTATTTATCTATTCAATTACATTACCAAATCATTAAAGTACAATGTACTATTCTTTATTTTTCACAAGGACCAAACAAACAGGTAAATGGGGGACTGTCCCTAAGACAAGAGTCATTTGACTATAATAAAAAGTAAATTAGAATTTTTTTTTACTTGAAAATGGGAAAATTCATTATACTTGAAAAAACTTTTCTAAATGAGGATTAGGATTCCAATTTTTTTTGGTCTCAGAACATTTCAAAATTATTGTACATGTTTTGACCATATAATACCAGATAAATCATAAGATGTATACATTTGTAGTTCTTTGGGAAAATTTCTGCAGATAGTATGAATATGTGCTCATTTGTTAAAAAGTGGGTTTTAATGGCCTTACATTGAGGGGTTACCCCTAGCATGTCACCCCTAGGTGTTATTCCCAACTTTATAAAGGTCCTTCTTTGTGCATAATTTTGAATTAGAAAAGCCAACAATCATTTAATATCTTTACACATGAAAATAAATCCTTTGTGAAATAAATGGTCTTATAGCTACATGTTCATCTTTTCTATTGATATAATAACTAGAATCATGCAAATATCCTTAAGAAAAAGGGTTGTAAGCTCATCATACAAATATGACACCTTTTCTAGACCACAAAACAGCACGCGCAAAATACGTCGCAAAGAACTTAACCTTTGAAATTGTTGTCGCGCACTAAAACCCCCATGGGCACTTTCAAAAGTTGGCAGGTATGAAATTTTATTGTCTTAATAACAATATAAATAAAGTTAAAAGTGGTTGATTGTCATTATTTGTTTGAAATTTTTTAATACTTGATCTAATTGAAATTAATAGAATTATTGTCAGGTGAAAACACAAAACAGTTTTGTAACTTAGGAAAGATTATACATTTCTCTTTATATTAAGCAACAGTTTATTGTATTGATGAAACTACTGACGTCACCTATTGTTTACTATGCATATTGTTTGCAATATTTATGCCATATGTATACACTGTACATGTACAAAATGTACTTGTTTATACTGGGGAGCCTTAAGGCTAATAAAGTTAATAAAGAATAAAAATAAGAAAGCACATATTATACACGAATTTATGGAAAATATTATTTATTTAATTTTGTCAATAAATGAAACCTGGTTTTAACTTCCATTTTGAATTAAGTGGGCTTATATATTTATGCCGACCATCAAAGTCAAATAGGAACTAAATGTTTTCTGCATTTGAATTTTAATGTATTTATGTAAAAATATTGGGTAAACTAATATGAAATTGGAGTTAATATCAGAAGTTTTCAATCAAGGAAAACAAATGCTTTCAAGGCATAGTCTTGTATCATAAGAGCTCAATTTCACAAAGAAATATTGGACAGTAAATTTCTTTTTGTAAACTGTTAAAACAAAATAAAACACTTGGTTATACAAATTTGTTATATAGATGATCACATTAACAAGGTCCCATCATTGTGATTACTAGTTTCATGATTTTTCATTCAAGCTTTACATTTTCTTATTTTCATCTTGTCTATCAAAAACTATTTTCATATTTATACAAGATTTGTAATCATCAAGTAATCTTATGAATGTAATCTTAAAGTAATCTAAAAGTAATCATGATTACACCTGTGTTTTGCCATGTAATCGATTACATTACGATTACTTGTAATCAGAAATGGCATGATTACTGATTACATAGGATTACACTGCAAAATGTAATCGATTACAGCTGATTATGATTACTGATTACGATTACGATTACCCCATGCCTGCTTTTGATTGCTTGAACCTTCCTGTAAACAGCTAACCAAGCATACTTTAAAATCATTTAGCTGAAATTGATTTTCTTTCTTTCTCTAAATCTTATAGTGTACATAAGGTGACTACTCAATGAATACTGTATACCTCTACCTTAAGTTAAGATAAACCTAATTTATAGTTATTTTCTAAAATGAATTCTATTTATTTGTGCAAATCAAAACGACAAAATGTAAACTTTATTACAGACAACACTGCACAAGTTTAATCTGTTCTGATTTCTGAATGTTGTTTTCCTTCTAAGGAACTACACAAAGTTTTAACTAAGATGTAGTTAATGTTTACCTATAAAATATTTTTATGTGTGTGGAACCATGATTTAAAAAAAAATTGTGTTTCATGAAAAGAAAGCTGTGTTTAGGCAAGTGATTACTATATAATAGCCACACAGATTAAGAGTTGTCAGATTTGCTCATGAAATTTTTATTTTCAGAAAAATCTCCACCAGCCAAATCAGAAACTGCGGAATCAGCACCTAAAGAAGACACGGTTACTAAAATGGACATATAAATCTAGGTTGTGTATTCTTCTGACTGTGGAGGCCATTTTCTCATCGCATCATTCATCATTACATGACAGACTTATGTGCAATTTCAAATGGACAACAAATAGTTATATAAAACCAACTGAGCTATTATGTTTATTACAGGAAACAAATAATAATGAATGAAGACAAATATTTATCTACATTTTTTACTCAATTTTAATTCACCATCATGATACCATCTTATTTCCATGGACTATTATGATTTAAGTATTCAAGTTCACATGCTAGCTATTGAAAGTATTTATCATCAAAATCATAAGTCCATTACACGGAAATAGAAAACTGTAATTTATTGTCAACATTTTAATTTTATATGAATTTTGTACATGTGAAAGAAATAAATTGTACTGAACCGACTTGTCTATTTTGTTTGTGAGGAGAGTTTTATGTATTGCATTGATTTAGCTAGTGAAAAAAACAATCTTCATTTAAACTTGTAAAATCTGACATTTTCGTAAGAAAAGGCTGTTGTACAAGCAATGTAGATCACATTGACTCGTCAAATCCAAGTGGAGACCTTTTTAGGGTATGTTGATGTAAAATGTTTCACCAAAAATAAATATATGCAGAAAACCTGATTATCTTTACATATCTGTTAAAGGAAGTTAACCTCTATAATTACAAAAAAAAGGCAAACTATAAGAAACCCCCAAAAACAGTCTAATCTTAAAGTAAAGTATGAAGTGTACAATGACATTCTGTCATGAAGAAGCTGCAAAATTTTCATTAAAATCCATTCACTGGTTTAGTGAGAATTGTGAATGGGATATATTCACCCCTATGATTTCAAATGGAAAGGTAAATCATTCTGATCAGAAAGTAAAATAGGAGGCGCTTACATAAAATAATAAAGATTTTGTGACAAAGATATCAAACAACAACCGTCGAATTACAGGCTTGGGACATGAACATATAGAATGTGGCAGGGTTTAACATGTATGTGTGAGTACTCTTTCCCAAACTTGGAACAGTGATGTTACAGCACAACAATAGAACAAACTAAGTAGAGTGCACATGCTCAAATGTTTCATCTGTTCATTTAGTTATCATTGAATTCATGTTGAAAGTGTGCAATATGAAGGTTTTACTATAAGTATCACTTAAACATGCAACTACATGTATTAATATTCTTTGAAAATAAGGTTACTGTCAGATGAACCATGCCAGACGGACAAGTACATATTACAATCAATCATACACCAAATATAGTAGTCCTATGGCCTATATTACCTTAAAAAAAAGGACCAAATCACCAAATCTTAACACTGAAAAATGAACCATGAAAATTAGAGCATGGTCATATGAGCCCTGCCAAACAGACATGTTCACCTTACAATTGTTCTATTCAACAAGTATATAAATGAATTTTTGCTTATATGTGAGAAATAGACAAAACCACAAGAATTAAACATTTTCAATAAACCATGAAAATGAGGTCAAAGTCAGATGAAACCAGAAAGACTAATATGTGCACCGTACAATCACTCAATACACCAAATATAGGATCCTGTTTACTTCAACCTTGTAGTATCATAGAAATAGACCAATCCACAAAAACTAAACATTGTCCAATGAACCATGTAATTGAGGTCAAGGTTAAATGAAAACCCACCTTACAATCATTCCATATACCCAATACAGTTGACCTATACATACTTAAAATATCTGAGATTCAGACCTGCTCACACAACTTTTACCTTGATTACTGAATACTCTGATCTATGAAACCACATACCAAATATAGTTTTTGTCGAGCTTTCAACTTTTGTTGCAGAAAGCTCAACATAGTGATTGTGATCCGGCGGCGGCGGCGACGTTAGCTAACTTCTTAAAAGCTTTATATTTTAGAAGGCAGAAGACCTGGATGCTTCATACTTTGTATATAGATGCCTCATGTTACTTACTTTCCGTCAGTCACATGTCCAATGTCCTTTACCTCATTTTCATGGTTCAGTGACTACTTGAAAAAAAAGTTAAAGATTTTTTGTAATGTTAAATTCTCTCTTATTTTAAGTAATAAGCAAGGTCCTCATGCCCGTCAGACAGTTTTCACTAGACCTCGACCTCATTTGATGGATCAATGAATAAGGTTAAGTTTTGGTGGTCAAGTCCATATCTCAGATACTATAAGCAATAGGTGTAGTATATTCGGTGTATTGAAGGACTGTAAGGTGTACATGTCCAACTGGCAGGTGTCATCTGACCTTGACTTCATTTTCATGGTTCATTGGTTATACTTAAGTTTTTGTGTTTTGGTCTGTTTTTCTTATACCATATGCAATAGGTCTACTATATTTGGTGTATGGAGTGATTGCAAGGTGTATATGTCTAGCTGACAGGTGTCATCTGACCCTGACCTCATTTTCATGGTCAAAGTTAAGTTTTTATACGATCGCAAAAATTTTAATTTTTCGTCGTATATTGCTATCACGTTGGCGTCGTCGGCGTCGTCTTGCGTCGTCGTCTTCGTCCGAATACTTTTAGTTTTCGCACTAACTTTAGTAAAAGTGAATAGAAATCTATGAAATTTTAACACAAGGTTTATGACCACAAAAGATAGGTTGGGATTGATTTTGGGAGTTTTGGTCCCAACATTTTAGGAATTAGGGGCCAAAAAGGGCCCAAATAAGCATTTTCTTGGTTTTCGCACTATAACTTTAGTTAAAGTAAATTGAAATCTATGAAATTTTGACACAAGAATATGACCACAAAAGAAAGGTTGGGATTGATTTTGGGAGTTTTGGTTCCAACAGTTTAGGAGTTAGGGGCCAAAAAAGGGCCCAAATAAGCATTATTCTTGGTTTTCGTACAATAACTTTAGTATAAGTAAATAGAAATCAATGAAATTTAAACACAAGGTTTATGAACACAAAAGGAAGGTTGGGATTGATTTTGGGAGTTTTGGTCCGAACAGTTTAGGAATTAGGGCCAAAAAGGGGCCCAAATAAGCATTATTCTTGGTTTTCGCACCATAATTTAAGTATAAGTAAATAGAAATCTATGAAATTTAAACACAAGGTTTATGACCATAAAAGGAAGGTTGGGTTTGGTTTTGGGATGTTTGGTCCCAACAGTTTAGGAATAAGGGGCTCAAAGGGTCCAAAATTGAACTTTCTTTGATTTCATCAAAAATTGAATAATTGGGGTTCTTTGATATGCCAAATCTAACTGTGTATGTAGATTTTTAATTTTTGGTCCCGTTATCAAATTGGTCTACATTAAAGTCCAAAGGGTCCAAAATTAAACTAAGTTTGATTTTAATAAAAATTGAATTCTTGGGCTTTTTTGATATGCTGAATCTAAACATATACTTAGATTTTTTATTATGGGCCCAGTTTTCAAGTTGGTTCAAATTAGGATCCAAAATTATTATATTAAGTATTCAGCAATAGCAAGAAATCTTCAATTGCACAGTATTGTGCAATAGCAAGCAATATTCAATTGCACAGTATTGCGCAATAGCAAGAAATCTTCAATTGCACAGTATTGTGCAATAGCAAGCAATTTTCAATTGCACAGTATTGCGCAATAGCAAGAAATCTTCAATTGCACAGTATTGTGCAATAGCAAATATTTTCAATTGCACAGTATTGCGCAATAGCAAGAAATAACTAATTGCACAATATTGTGCAATAGCAAGAAATTTTCAATTGGAGTTATCTTTCTTTGTCCAGAATAGTAGTTGAATCAACTTAAATCATTGTTTTATACAATATACAATGTATATTCACTTTTACTACCAACTGATAAATTAAAACAATCTTTACCATTCAGTGATAACAAGCACTTTATTTTACATTTTAATATTTTATGATGTATTTAAATGAGTAGTTATTGTTGCAAACTCCATTAGGAATTTGAATTGAGATCAGTTTTGGAATAAGGGAAAGAGGGATGTGAAAAAAAAGTTGGGGTGGGTTCAATTTTTTCTCATTTCAGATTTCATAAATAAAAAGAAAATTTCTTCAAACATTTTTTTGAGAGGATTAATATTCAACAGCATAGTGAATTGCTCAAAGGCAAAAAAAATATTTTAAGTTTATTAGACCACATTCATTCTGTTTCAGAAACCTATGCTGTGTCAACTATTTAATCACAATCCAAATTTAGAGCTGAATCCAGCTTAAATGTTGTGTCCATACTTGCCCCAACTGTTCAGGGTTCAACCTCTGCGGTCGTATATAGCTGCGCCCTGCGGAGCATCTGGTTGAGTTTTGGTCTCTTTTTCTTTTACTATATGCAATATGTCAACTCTATTTGGTTTATGGAAATATTTTATGATCTTTGTCAGTCGCGAAGATTTTATTTGACCTTGACCTCATTTTCACAGTTCATTGCTAAGTTTTAAGTATTTGTGTTTTGGTCTCTTTTTCCTAATTTATAAGCAATAGGTCAACTTTATTTGTTGTATGGAAGAATTGTTAGCGGTACATGTCTGCATGGTTCATCTGACCTTGACCTCATTTTCATGGTTCATTAAACAATGTTTAGTTTTCTTGGTTAATGTTGAGTTTATGTGACAGTTGTAATAAAGCTTTATATTTAGGACTATCAACATAGTATCAATGTTTAGTAAAGAAGGCGAGACATTTCAGCGTGTGCACTCTTGTCTTATTATGCATAAGTGAATATTTCACTTTACAAACACAATTTTTTTGTCAAGCAGTCACTGAACCATGAAAATAAGATCAAGTACTATGGACATATTATCCCGGGGGGTTACTGACTATCCTTTTGGGTAAAACTGTGCCGACAGCACTTAACAAATCATACCCTGTTTAACCAGAAAACATTGAAAAACATACCCTGTTCTAAACAAAAAATAGAAAAACATACCCTGTTCTATACACGCACAGAAAATACATACCCTGTTCTTGACCATATAAAAAAGATGCAGTTCTAGACCCAGGTTCTTGACTGTATCTTAAACAGTTAAATAAGCTATCCTGTTCTAGACAAATACTTTATTTAAAAGAAAGACCCTGTTCTCACCAGCAGGGCATGAGAACGCGACCCTGTTCTAACCAGCAGGACATGATAAAGGGACCATGTTCTAACCAGCAGGGCATGAAAAAGTGACCCTGTTTTGCGGCACACTCATACCACTAAAATAATAGGAAGTAACCCCCCGGGGATATTATAGATGGAAACTTAGTAACATATGGTTACTCTAAACAAAGTATGAAGCATCCATGTCATGTACCTTCTGTAATATAAAGCCATAATCGAATAATTTAAGCTGCTAGATTGTAAACCCTATTGTCTCATTCTCAAACTTTTGTAGCAGGCGAAACCGTTATTTCTCTATATTGAAATTTCGCAATATTCATTTAAGGAAACACTGTTGATCAACTAATTGTATTTGCTTGGTTGCAACCATCATAACAATTGATTGTCTTTGACTTGCAAGCTAACTCAGAGGTTTGATTAGTTCTGCTTAAATTCATCTAAGTCAGTTAAAAGAGTGTTATCCTTTGTGATAAGAGAGACCAAAGATACAAAACTTCTAAGTCATAAAACGAAAAGTCAAATATTGCAAAAAATTTGTAGGGGTTCAGCAGAACCCAGTGTCTATTTTTGCTATTATAGTCGCAGGCTCAGCAAAAATGAGGATTTTTTTTTACATAAATGTTCCTCTAGATACAATCTTTTGATTGTAAGAAGCTTCTGTCTAAGTTTGGTTAAAATCAAGTATAGTTTATGAATCTAATAAATGTTTTAAAATCTTTAACTGCAGACTTTATGTTATGTTAACTGCAGGATAAAACCAAGTCCATTTATAAGTAGAATATAGAAAAACAGGAACGAAATTTTAACAAAATTTTCTTCTAGATACTAGCTTTTGATCATAAACAAGCTTCTGTCCAAGTTTGGTACAAATCCAGGAAAGTTTAAGAAAGTTATTCAAATTTTAAAAACTTTAAACACTGAGTGAATGTAATGTTTCCTGGCAGAAAAAAGTAAGTCCATTTATAAGTAAAACATGTACACAGTAAAACAGGATTATTTTTTTACAAAATTTACTTCTGGATACTATCTTATGATCATAAGCAAGCTTCTGTCAAAGTTTTGTAGAAATCCAGGATAGTTTAAGAAAGTTATTAAAATTTCAAAAATTTTAACCAGAGTGAATATTTGTGGATGCCATCAACAGAATGTAGGATCGCTATGTCTTGCTTTTTGACAAAAACACTACATAGAAAACTAATGACTAAATAACACGAAACCCATCAAAAACTTGTGGCCCTATAGAATAAGAAAATCATGCTTCACATGTGACAGTTTTGCTCATAAAAGTTAAAATTTTGTAGATCCTTTTCGAGGAAAATAGGACAATATTTTGCTTACAATAATTAAAACATACCAGTGATCATCTGGAAAACAGATGGCAATCAAATTTTCAAAGGGATGAGTTAAACTTTAACACTTAACTGTAAATCTAGAAATTATTGCGATTTTATTATTGCAAATAAATTGCTTCGCAAAGTGCAGCTGGATTTGACCCCAGAGGTCCAACCCTTCATTTATTCATTTATTTTCGTGGGTATCAATTTTCATGGATTGCTGAAAACTTGCATATTCGTGGATATTTGATTACATGGTTTTTCCAATCTCTGTTTTCAAAGCCTATTCAAAATATGCTATTCATAACATAAAAATGTCATCACATATTACTCCATTATAACTGAACAGATTGACTTCATATTTGGTCAGCAGCTCAACAGTGTGCTCATTTGCTGTTGTTTATATTCGGATGAGTCGGGGTATGCCTAGCATGCCAATGTGTAAAATTGAGAATGGAATTGAGCAGAAAACAGCCAAAGGCCACCAAAGGGTCTTTGGCACAGCAAGAAAATACTGCACCTGTACATTTTTGCTTCAATATGGAATTGTCATAAAAAGACCAATATTTCAAACTTTAATGAAATACACTTCACAATCAATATGTAAGCACCATTATTGGTCCCCTGTTTAAGAAGTTTTGAAAAAATGCAAATAAAAAGCAGATTTTGCTATTCTGAATAATGCAAGTGTTATAAAAAGCTTTTCCTTACAATTCAAAATAATCTAAATAACTGCATTTTTTAATAATCTCATCAAGCAAACTTGACCTCTACTGTGTCTACAAGTTGTTATATACACAATATATCTCCTCTGCAACTGTTCACATTAATGATTTTGAGTTAGAGAATCATTCATGATTGTATTGATCTGGATATTAAATGCAGGAATCTGTAAATAATGTCCTTGATATCACTATTTCTTGAGAGTAATGACATGTAAACGTTCATTAATATAATCTAATCCCCATTTCTTGTGTTTCTCTTCCATATGGTCTACAGTATCTACATCCTCTATATCACAAGTATCTCCTACAATTAGTAAATATTGTCAGAAACTAAATTATAAATAATACACATTAATTCTCTCATTTAGATTTTCTTTATTCCTTACTTTTAGTGTTTTACATCACACTGTCAACTTCTGTGTCACATGATTCTGTTATGAACAGAAGATTCAAAACAAAACTAAAGATACATTATGGGGGATATACATTTGTTTAACTACACTAAAACTGTTATAAGGCTACAACATGTTCTGTCTTATTTTTAAGATCCTTTATAAGAGGTGCTCTTTTTATATTGTCTCAGTGGTTTGTAACATTAATTAGATATAAGAAGATGTGGTATGAGTGCCAATGAGACAACTCTCCATCCAAGTCACAATTTGTAAAAGTTAACCATTATAGGTCAAAGTACAGTCTTCAACACGGAGCCTTGTCTCACACTGAACAGCAAGATATAAAGGGTCCCAAAAATGGCTAGTGTAAAACCATTCAAACAGCAAAACCAACTGTCTAATCTAATTAAAAAATGAAAAACACCTATGAACCACATCAACAAACGACAACCATCGAATGTCATTAACACTGCATATGGGGTATGGCAGGAGATGACCTTAATCTTCTCTGAGCATTTTAAATTGTATTTTGGTTAAATAAAATAAAGTGACAAATTTTTAATGAAAATATATGTATTTATACTTTCTATAAAATAAGCAAGGCAAACATATTTTTTATGCATTTGTGTCATATGATCATATAAAAAATGGAGAACAAGAATGCGTCCAAAGTACACAGATGCCCCACTTGCACTATCTTTTTCCATGTTCCATGGACTGTAAAAATTGGGTAATAATCTAATTTGGCATTAAAATTAGAAAGATTATACTATAGGAAACATATGTACTAAGTTTCAAGTTGATTGGACTTCAATTTCATCAAAAACTACCTTGACCAAAAACTTGAACCTGAAACTCCCACTTTCATTTTCTATGTTTAGTGAACCGTGAAATTGGAGTCAACAGTCTAATTTGGGTTTAAAATTAGAAAGATCATATCATAAGCAACAAGTGTATTAAGTTTCAAGTTGATTGGACTTCAGCTTCATCAAAAACTACCTTGACCAAAAACTTTAACCTGAACGGACGCACAGATGAACGGAGCCACAGACCAGAAAACATAATGCCCCTCTACTATCGTAGGTTGGGCATAAAAATATCAAAATCAAGGAAACTGCTTAATAAAAGCTAAAATAACATTCCTTTTTGAGCCTCAGATTACTCAAAACTGATAGTAACTTGATTTATTTGGTGACTTTTTTTAAGATGTCAATCTTCCCTACAACAATTCTCAAACATCAAAAATAAATATAATGTGAAGTTGTCCTGATCTCTTCAAGAGGTTATAAATTCAAAATACATGGGTCACTGATACTGAAAGCTGATTTCAGTAATAACTGAAAAGCAAAGAAAATTGAGAAGAATAAAACAAATTGAGATGGCAAATGTGGGCCACAAAAATAATAATGAACTTTGAATATAACATTCAAGTTACTGAAGATGTTGTCAATCTTAACTTCAAAACATGAAGATAAGTCTAGGTAAGCTAATTTTATATGGTGCTATTGCTGACTTATGTCTTGAATATCAAAGTATGATTTTTTTTATTGTTTCACTAAGACTATAATTACACATACCATACAGAGACTGAATCTGTTCAGCAGATACATAGTGTGGTGGTCCTGAAAAAGAAAAATCATTTATTAAATCGACTTTCTCTTATATTTGGGACAGCAGTGCCAGAGTGGCTTAAGTATTCAATCCACTGTATCACTAGCCTGTCAACACTGATGTTGTAAGTTCTAACTATGTATGTGGCAGGTGCACTTGACTCCAGTCTTAATTGGACTAGGATTGACACTTTTCCTGCCAAAGGTCAACAGTTCTCTCCATGCACTACAGCTTCCTCTGCCAATAAGAGAAACAAATTCCCTTGTCAAGTTCAAACTGAATTTCTTTTGAAACTCATTATCACAGATAGATAATTTTGTGACAATGAAACTTTTTAATCCTGTGATTATTATTTGTAATAACTGCATTTGTGCACAAAAACAAAACTATTTACCACAGGAATGTGAATCTTCTTTTCATGTAAACAATTGTCTCCCCTGATTAAAACGTGTTTCAAATTATGATTTCATTCCTTTTCCTTGCTTGACTAACTGGTATGGCTGACAAAGAAGATATCTTACCTGGCCATAATTCTTCATTATAATCATAGGTATCTACCAAATATTGACAATCTGGTGCCATCAAGGATTTCATCAATGTAGCATATCTGTAAAAGTTAAATATATTGGAGACACAAATGCTTCATACCCACAAAATTCTTTACTTAAATTCATTAAATCAGTATTGTGTACTTTTGTATTTTTAGTATTTCAAACTAGAGGCTCTTAAGAGCCTGTATCGCTCACCTGATTCTACTTGGGTTTTTGAAATCATATAAAAAAATATAAAATTTGGCTAAAAGTGACAACACAACCTCATTTATAAGGAAAGGAACATGTTTAATTTCATTCAAAAGTCCCCCACTGGCGGCCATCTTGGATGACGGATCAGTTACAAAGTAACAACACTTGGTCAGCACCTCATAAGGAACATTCATGCCATGTTTGGTTTTATTCCATTCAGTGGTTCTCTAAAAGAAGTCATTTGTATGCATTTCCCATAGGGTCCTATGTTAAACTAAGTCCCAGGCTGGCGGCCATCTTGGATGATGGATCGGCTACAAAGTAACAACACTTGGTCAGCACCTCATAAGGAACATTCATGCAATGTTTGGTTTTATTCCATTCAGTGGTTCTTTAAAAGAAGTCATTTGTATGCATTTCCCATAGGGTCCTATGTTAAACTAAGTCCCCCGCTGGCGGCAATCTTGGATAATGGATCGGCTACAAAGTAACAACACTTGGTCAGCACCACATTAGGAACATTCATGCCATGTTTGATTTCATTCCATTCAGTGGTTCTCTAAAAGAAGTCATTTGTATGCATTTCCCATAGGGTCCTATGTTAAACTAAGTCCCACGCTGGCGGCCATCTTGGATGATGGATCGGCTACAAAGTAACAACACTTGGTCAGCACCACATAAGGAACATTCATGCCATGTTTGGTTTCATTCCAATCAGTGGTTCACTAGAAGAAGTGATTTGTATGCATTTCCAATAGGGTCCTATGTTAAACTAAGTCCCCCGCTGGCGGCCATCTTGGATAATGGATCAGCTACAAAGTAACAACACTTGGTCAGCACTCCATAAGGAACATTCATGCTATGTTTGGTTTAATTCCATTTAGTGGTTCTCTAAAAGAAGTCATTTGTATGCATTTCCCATAGGGTCCTATGTTAAACTAAGTCCCCCGCTGGCGGTCATCTTGGATGATGGATCGGCTACAAAGTAACAACACTTGGTCAGCACCCCATAAGGAACATTCATGCTATGTTTGGTTTTATTCCATTCAGTGGTTCTCTAAAAGAAGTCATTTGTATGCATTTCCCATAGGGTCCTATGTTAAACTAAGTCCCAGGCTGGCGGCCATCTTGGATGATGGATCAGCAACAAAGTAACAACACTTGGTCAGCACCTCATAAGGAACATTCATGCCATGTTTGGTTTCATTCCATTCAGTGGTTCTCTAAAAGAAGTCATTTGTATGCATTTCCCATAGGGTCCTATGTTAAACTAAGTCCCCCGCTGGCGGCCATCTTGGATGATGGATCGGCTACAAAGTAACAACACTTGGTCAGCACCCCATAAGGAACATTCATGCTATGTTTGGTTTTATTCCATTCAGTGGTTCTCTAAAAGAAGTCATTTGTATGCATGTCCCATAGGGACCTATGTTAAACTAAGTCCCCTGCTGGCGGCCATCTTTGATGATGGATCGGCTACAAAGTAACAACACTTGGTCAGCACCACATAAGGAACATTCATGCCATGTTTGGTTTCATTCCATTCAGTGGTTCACTAGAAGAAGTCATTTGTATGCATTTCCAATAGGGTCCTATGTTAAACTAAGTCCCCCGCTGGCGGCCATCTTGGATGATGGATCGGCTACAAAGTAACAACACTTGGTCAGCACCCCATAAGGAACATTCATGCTATGTTTGGTTTTATTCCATTCAGTGGTTCTCTAAAAGAAGTCATTTGTATGCATTTCCCATAGGGTACCTATGTTAAACTAAGTCCCAGCTGGCGGCCATCTTGATGATGGATCGGCTACAAAGTAACAACACTTGGTCACACCTATAAGGAACATTCATGCAATGTTTGGTTTTATTCCATTCAGTGGTTCTTTAAAAGAAGTCATTTGTATGCATTTCCATAGGGTCCTATTTAAACTAAGTCCCCGCTGGCGGCAAACTTGGATAATGGATCGGCTACAAAGTAACAACACTTGGTCAGCACCAATAGGAACATTCATGCATGTTTGTTTCATTCCATTCAGTGGTTCTCTAAAAGAAGTCATTTGTATGCATTTCCCATAGGGTCCTATGTTAAACTAAGTCCCCACGCTGGCGGCCATCTTGGATGATGGATCGGCTACAAAGTAACAACACTTGGTCAGCACCACATAAGGAAATTCATGCCATGTTTGGTTTTATTCCATTCAGTGGTTCCTAGAAGAAGTGATTTGTATGCATTTCCAATAGGGTCCTATGTTAAACTAAGTCCCCCGCTGGCGGCCATCTTGGATATGGATCAGCTACAAAGTAACAACACTTGGTCAGCACTCCATAAGGAACATTCATGCTATGTTTGGTTTAATTCCATTAGTGGTTCTCTAAAAGAAGTCATTTGTATGCATTTCCCATAGGTCCTATGTTAAACTAAGTCCCCCGCTGGCGGCATCTTGGATGATGGATCGGCTACAAAGTAACAACACTTGGTCAGCACCCCATAAGGAACATTCATGCTATGTTTGGTTTTATTCCATTCAGTGGTTCTCTAAAAGAAGTCATTTGTATGCATTTCCCATAGGGTCCTATGTTAAACTAAGTCCCAGCTGGCGGCCATCTTGGATGATGGATCAGCAACAAAGTAACAACACTTGGTCAGCACCTCATAAGGAACATTCATGCCATGTTTGGTTTCATTCCATTCAGTGGTTCTCTAAAGAAGTCATTTGTATGCATTTCCCATAGGGTCCTATGTTAAACTAAGTCCCCGCTGGCGGCCATCTTGGATATGGATCGGCTACAAGTAACAACACTTGGTCAGCACCCCATAAGGAACATTCATGCTATGTTTGGTTTTATTCCATTCAGTGGTTCTCTAAAGAAGTCATTTGTATGCATGTCCCATAGGGACCTATGTTAAACTAAGTCCCCTGCTGGCGGCCATCTTGATGATGGATCGGCTACAAAGTAACAACACTTGGTCAGCCCACATAAGGAACATTCAGCATGTTGTTTCATTCCATTCAGTGGTTCTCTAGAAGAAGTCATTTGTATGCATTTCCCATAGGGTCCTATGTTAAACTAAGTCCCCGCTGGCGGCCATCTTGGATGATGGATCGGCTACAAAGTAACAACACTTGGTCAGCACCCCATAAGGAAATTCATGCATGTTTGGTTTCATTCCATTCAGTGGTTCTCTAGAAGAAGTCATTTGTATGCATTTCCCATAGGGTCCTATGTTAAACTAAGTCCCCGCTGGCGGCCATCTTGGATGATGGATCGGCAACAAAGTAACAACACTTGGTCAGCACCTCATAAGGAACATTCATGCCATGTTTGGTTTCATTCCATTCAGTGGTTCTCTAAAAGAAGTCATTTGTATGCATTTCCCATAGGGTCCTATGTTAAACTAAGTCCCCCGCTGGCGGCCATCTTGGATGATGGATCGCTACAAAGTAACAACACTTGGTCAGCACCCTCATAAGGAACATTCATGCCATGTTTGGTTTCTATTCCATTCAGTGGTTCTCTAAAAGAAGTCATTTTGTATGCATTTCCCATAGGGTCCTATGTTAAACTAAGTCCCGCTGGCGGCCATCTTGGATGATGGATCGGCTACAAAGTAACAACACTTGGTCAGCACCATAAGGAACATTCATGCAATGTTTGGTTTTATTCCATTCAGTGGTTCTTAAAAGAAGTTCATTTGTATGCATTTCCATAGGGTCCTATTTAAACTAAGTCCCCGCTGGCGGCAATCTTTGGATAATGGATCGGCTACAAAGTAACAACACTTGGTCAGCACCACATAAGGAACATTCATGCCATGTTTGATTTCATTCCATTCAGTGGTTCTCTAAAGAAGTCATTTGTATGCATTTCCATAGGGTCCTATGTTAAACTAAGTCCCCGCTGGCGGCCATCTTGGATGATGGATCGGCTACAAAGTAACAACACTTGGTCAGCACCATAAGGAACATTCATGCATGTTTGGTTTCATTCCAATTCAGTGGTTCACTAGAAGAAGTGCATTTGTATGCATTTCCCATAGGGTCCTATGTTAAACTAAGTCCCCCGCTGGCGGCCATCTTGGATATGGATCAGCTACAAAGTAACAACACTTGGTCAGCACTCCATAAGGAACATTCATGCTATGTTTGGTTTTAATTCCATTCAGTGGTTCTCTAAAAGAAGTCATTTGTATGCATTTCCCATAGGGTCCTATGTTAAACTAAGTCCCCCGCTGGCGGCCATCTTGGATGATGGATCGGCTACAAAGTAACAACACTTGGTCAGCACCCATAAGGAACATTCATGCATTGTTTGGTTTTATTCCATTCAGTGGTTCTCTAAAGAAGTCATTTGTATGCATTTCCCATAGGGTCCTATGTTAAACTAAGTCCCAGCTGGCGGCCATCTTGGATGATGGATCAGCAACAAAGTAACAACACTTGGTCAGCACCTCATAAGGAACATTCATGCCATGTTTGGTTTCATTCCATTCAGTGGTTCTCTAAAAGAAGTCATTTGTATGCATTTCCCATAGCGTCCTATGTTAAACTAAGTCCCCCGCTGGCGGCCATCTTGGATGATGGATCGGCTACAAAGTAACAACACTTGGTCAGCACCTCATAAGGAACATTCATGCCATGTTTGGTTCCATTCCATTCAGTGGTTCTCTAGAAGAAGTTCAAAATGTAAATTGTTAACGACGACGACGACCGACGGACGCCAAGTGGTGAGAAAAGCTCACTTGGCCCTTCGGGCCAGGTGAGCTAAAAATCATTTCAGTCAAAGAAAGCAGGGAAACCTTTTTATTTTCATAAAGTTTTATTCAATTTTCATGAAAATAAGTGAAACCTCAAGGTCTCAGAAAAGTTGTTTCAATATATTTTTGTTATGTTCTATTAAAAATAAATGCCTGTACTATATGCTCCTTGTGATTTTAAATAGTAGAACAACTTTCATATTTTATTTGATAAAATTGTCTGTACAGTGGAATCAGGATTTTAAAAACTTCATGACATAATAACGAGAGCATATTCAATTATGGTCAGACACTATCATGTAACCAAGAATTGTTTATTTATTCAAATAGTACTACTTACTTTTGTCTGTCTTGTCGATTAATTGCTACTAAAGATCCACGGTCCCAAATACCATTGAATTGTCCTGCTGTATCTCTATAAATAAAGAATATATTTATGCATGTAAATTTGTTGTTTTCACATATTGGTTAATTTGTTGTTTTCATATATTGGTTACTTTGTTGTTTTCACATATTTGTTATTCTTTTTTTTTCACATATTGGGTATTTGGTGGGTTTTTTTCCCATTTGGTTTAATTTATGTAGATTATAAGGTTTTCTGCCTTAATATTGCCAAATATCATCTGAGTTCTGCAATGTCATGGATCCACAATCTGTCGATACCTTCAACTTGGCATTGTACAAGATCATGTTTTTATGTGACTGTTTATGACGTCTTTACACTAAATCCATTGGATGTTGGATATGTACGGATTGATAGTTTAGTCTTAGATGCATGATTTTTTAGTTGTTAGTGGCTTTGAACTAGCTGCCAGATAACTGTGAGTACTCTCAGATCTGTTCATTATGTCTTTTTGTTGTGGGGATGTACAAGTTCCCGGCCACATCCATTTGTATTTTGTTATAGTTTGTTCTTATGTTGTACTGTCCCAGGTTAGGGGAGGGTTGGGATCCAGCTAACATGATTAACCCACCACATTATTTATGTATGTGCCTGTCCCAAGTCAGGAGCCTGTAATTCAGTGGTTGTCGTTTGTTTATGTGTTACATATTTGTTTTCGTACATTTTTTTATATAAATAAGGTCGTTAGTTTTCTCTTTTGAATTGTTTTACATTGTCATATCTGGGCCTTTTATAGCTGCCTATGCGGCATGGGCTTTGCTCATTGTTGAAGGCCTTACGGTGACCAATAGTTGTTAATGTTTGTGTCATTTTGGTCTCTTGTGGACAGTTGTCTCATTGGCAATCATACCACATCTTCTTTTTTATACTTATTGACAAGAAAATACAGCAAACAATCGAGAAAGTAAAATATTTTTACACATAAAACCCAATATTAAATCTGATTATGGTGGTAGTTTCCAATCTTTTTTGGACACTTACTAATACAAAACAAGCAAAACTAGAAAACAATTTCATTACATATGGAAGTATTTTTTAGTTAGCAGTTGATAGTTCAATAGAGCCTATAAAGTTGGTATCAGATTCAACAGGATTGCAAAGTGTTATCTTACTTTTTCAACGAGTATACTCACCTACTGAACTTGTAAAAATCACAGCAGTATAACATGATCTTTTTGTCCTTGCTCTGAAAATATTCATCATTAAATATTTCAATGAATAACTGTGCATGAATTGTGATGTACACAAACTGTTTAAAACGTTTTTGCCATATGTTGACATAGAATCCATAGTAAATAGTCGTGCCTGTACATATGACAGAAGCACATCAATACCTCACATAAAACAAGACCAGAGTTCAGAAAAAGTACAGACAAAATGAACTATGCATCAAAGATTAACGAATCCTTTTAACATCAAGTGACTGATGCACTGATGTTCAAACATTTAATGCCAATAAATCAAGAAAACATCATGCACTATGGAACATCCAAAATATATGATTTTCCTTTTTTTCCCAATAAATATGCAATACAAATTTTATTTTTCAAAAATGCTGTGTATGTAACATGCAATTATACATTTTTCTTAAAATACATTGAAAGTATATTTCAAATTAAAAGGTTTCAAAGATATCTAATTATTAGGTCATGAATCTCCTCATTTTTATAAGAAATAGTATAGCATTGTTTCAAAATAACTATGTGTCAGATATGGTTACCCTAGTCAGCAAAATAATGATTTTTTTAATATCTTGACCACAAGTAGTGTTACTTCTCTATTGTTTTCAAGTTATCAGTTATCCCATAGGGTAAATTTTTGTTATTTACATTTTTGTGTTCAGTTGTATAATAGACAGAATAAGTATGCAGTTTAATCTGGTTGACCTGTTTGTTTTTGATTGACTTTTAAACCTGTATTAGTTGCATCACTGAAAGGTTGGGAAGAATGTATATCAAACCCACATTAAAACACATCTTTATTATTAATGACCTACAGTGTACACTTTTCCTGAAAGGTTCTCAACTGGTTCTACTGTGTGTTCAAGGGAATGTTCCTCAAAGAATTCTTTAAAGGCTATTTCTGCACAGTCAACTCCAACAATTGTATGGCCTTGGTCTGCTAACCTGAAACATTGATGATTAACCATATAAGTTACAAATATCCTGCATTAGATTCAGTGCACATAAGTATGTACTGGTTTCTGTTATAAAAAAAGTAAATACGATTTGGTGATAATCTTTACATTTAAACATTTTTTACATTCATGAATAAGTCTAAAACATTTTATAAATAACATTTATCAAACTATATTTTTCCATTTAATGTCAAAATAATTGTTTTCAATTAGATATTTGCATTGTTCATAAAGGAAATATACCAACATGGAAAACAATTTAATAGATATCATTGAATTTTTTAATTAATAGAGAAAATAAATGAATTCATCAATAATTCAAAGATAAAATTGAGAATGGAAATGGGGAATGTGTCAAAGAGACAACAACCCGACCAAATAAAAAACAACAGCAGAGGGTCACCAACAGGTCTTCAATGTAGCGAGAAATTCACGCACCCGGAGGCGTCCCTCAGCTGGCCCCTAAACAAATATATACTAGTCCAGTGATAATGAACGCCATACTAATTTCCAAATTGTACACAAGAAACTAAAATTAAAATAATACAAGACTAACAAAGGCCAGAGGCTCCTGACTTGGGACAGGCGCAAAAATGCGGCGGGGTTAAACATGTTTGTGAGATCTCAACCCTCCCCCTATACCTCTAACCAATGTAGAAAAGTAAACGCATAACAATACGCATACCATTTTCACAACTGACTAAACAAAAGCAAACTCTAGCAACAAGGCAACACAATTTACCATTTCATATCCAATGATTTGCCACACAAAGGAATAAAAATCTTTATATTTTCTCTTTTGTTGACCAGTCTTTTCACATGTTTTTCAAGCATCCTATAATTGAATTAAAGTACTAAATGAAGTATGTGATGTTTATAATTATGATAATGCATCCAAGTCTTAAAAGGCTAACAAGATATAATGCATAAGTATAATAACTGCAACTTATTATCAATTCCATTATTACGCTCTGTGTTGACCTTAAAGATAAGATTGGTGTGTATGTTACAATTGCATAAGGGAACTGATTTTATGAATCCAGTTTACTTCCCATTGATTGATCACACTGTTGATTGCATTTCTGGTATTGTTTTGTATGGAGCTGTTTGTGGTTCATGTGATCTGTTTTACTGTGAAGTGGTTTGATTTCTCCTGTTGTCCATCTGTCCAACAACTGTCCATCCATCAGGTCTTGTTAACACTCTCACATGTATAATTCTTGCCACATTTTCAGAAAACTTACACTATAGGTTAATATCAGCAATATCTGGGACAAGTTCTAAAACGGTGGACTAATTTTTTCATATACACGTATTTAATAATATCGGTAATTCCGGTATATTTTCCCTTTCATCTTACTGCCTAATATTTTCGAGTATCAAGGTACTGGCTGTATCACTGAAAATATTAGGCTATACATTGTGTGACGTCATAATTACCGATAAACAGAATAATAGGTAGTTTCATTTTTGATGCTGACTATATCATGTGGAATATCTCAACTCGCCCTAACAGGCTTGTCTAGATATTCCACATGATATAGTCAGTATCAAAAAAACGAAACTACCTATTATTCTATATTTATCAAGATCATAACTCTTAAAAAAAAGTTGATAGACTATCATCTTTTTTTAAGAGTTATGATCTTGGTAATATTAAATATATGAAAAATGGCCTCTTTAGCACTCTCAGGTGTACAACTGTTGTCAGTTTTATATAAAACTTATACTATAAGGTATTAGCAATATCTGAAACAAGCAGAAAAATACATGTAACAAAGTGACAGACAAGAAGTAGCAAAGTATTTACATGTATACATCCCCATAACAAAAAATATCTTAGTACAAATCTCAAAGTACATTCCGTTACTTACAGCTAGTTCAAAGCCAATAACAACTAATAAAAAAGCATGCATCTAAGAATAAATGTGAATACTATTTTTTATAGCTAAGAAATGCCATTGGGTTCAAAATTTTGTTTCTTCTGTTGATTTTCAGAAAAGCTTTCCATGCATCAGAAATAAACAAATGGTGCTGAAAATGTTGAAAAGAGCTTAAGGTGGCTAATATTACTTCAGTGGTTTTACACCTTTTTGGATAACTTGTTCAATAATTAATCTTACACATTGATATGGTCTTTGTGAAAACCAATATTCCTGTTTTTCCATCTTTCGTTCCATCCTTCTGGATCTAATTCAGTGAATTTGTTAGAAGCATCTGAAGTTTTCTGATTTTCTGTCTTGTCCTGCCTGAATTGATATAAAATATACATGTAAATTACAAATATAATAAGTTTCATGTTTACTTGTAACATTCTTCATAATCTACAACATCAAATAAAGAGCGCTGTGGTGTAGTGGTTAGTGCATCGGACTACTAACACAAAGGTTCCTGGTTCGATTCCCGTTTGGGATGAAAATTTCAGGAACTCAATTTTCGGCTCTCCCTTGACACCATCTGCGAGTATGGTCTTGAGGAAACGATGATAGTCCGTCGGAAGGGGACAATAAATGGCTGACCCGTGTTAAGAGAGAGCCATATCTCTTGCACGTTAAAGACACCCTTGTAGATTTCGAAAAAGAGTAGGCTAATGCAGCTACAAGGCAGCACTCGCACCCGCAAAGTGGAAAGGGATTAATATAAGTTGCAAAAATTGTTTCCCAATCTACTATAAATATGTTTAAACTAAGAGCATCAAACATCTTCTTCAAGTATTAAAGAATTAGATTTTGAAAAAACGTTGAATATCTGCTAGACAAATTATTCCAGGAAGTGGAAGCAATAAAAAGCATCTGGTTCTAAAAAATGGTTGGATTGTAATTTATTTGGAGAAAATTGGTCAACAAATGAGAAGGTTATGCTGTTGTTGAAATAATAAAACCAAGAAATCAAGGACTTTTAAACATGTGCACTTACATCGGTTGCAGTCAGGAAATAAGATCTGTATGAATGACAAGAGGAGACAGGTCGCTTGCTGAGTGTATACATGGTTAAGAGGTTGAACCAAGTCCAATTTTTCTTTGGCGATATAAAGAAAAAAGTTTTAATCAAGATTAAAAAAAATCTAGAAAAAAGGGAATGTGTCCATGGGACACACATGACACCCCCTCTTGCCTACAAAGTTTAAAGAGACATAACTCAGGAACTGTAAAGTGATTCTACACAAATTTTGTATCAGGTCCGTTTGCGCCCAATACACTTTCGCTCCCAAGGTCCATTTACACCCTACATGTTTTCGCACCCAGTTATCAATTTGATGTTGTTTGTTTTGTTTTTTTATCAATTTGATGTTTTATTATTAAATTCTTATTATGTATGATTACTGCTAATTTATATTTAAACACAGCTAAATCATGATTGTTGTTCTAACTTGCTTTGATGTAAATATACTGCAAGCATTTAGCTTGGTACATGTATGTGTAAAATATTGAAGACTTTAAATGAAAAATAAGATAGATAATTGAATTTAACAGCTCTCACTTCATTTTGACACAATGAAAAAAAGTTATTGATAGCAATACTCTTTCTTATCAATGGTGGCAAATAAAAAAAAAAATTATCACTTACCAAAACTTGATTACAAAATTATAACAAAACCAATAAAAAAGGTGTGAAAGTGTAGGGTGTGAACGGACTTTGGGTGCAAATGTGTAGGGTGCGAAAGTGAAAGGGGGCGAACGTGAATGGGCGTGAGTTTTGGGGTATACGTTTCATATGATAACATTTAGTTGAGGCAAACTTAAGTTAGACAAGAGGAACAAAAAATCCAGCAATTTTTCCATAAATTTACAAATTGGCATAACTCTAGAATCATATAGGTGATGCCACCAAAATTCAAACTTGATCAGTATTTTGTGGTAATAAGCATTGTGTATAAGTTTATAACATTTGCAAGAGGCAAACATAAGTTACAGAACAGAAACAAAAAAGTCAGCAATTTTCCATTTGTAAATGGGCATAACTCTAGAACGGTAAAAGTGACCTCACCTAAATTCAAACTTCATCTGAGTATTGTTGTTATAAGCATTGTGTACAAGTTTAATGGCATTTGGTTGAGGCAAACTTAAGTCAGAGAACAGAAATGAAAAATTTTGCAATTTTTTCCTATTGTAAATGGCCATAACTCTGGAACAGTAAAAGTGACCAACCAAATTTCAAACTTGATATGTGTTTTGTGGTTATAAACATTGTGGTTCAGTTGCATAACATTTGTTAGAGGCAAACATAAGTTACAGAACAGAAACAAAAAAGTCAGCAATTTTCCATTTGTAAATGGGCATAACTCTAGAACGGTAAAAGTGACCTCACCAAAATTCAAACCTGATCTGAGTAAAGTGGTTATAAGCATTGTGTACAAGTGTAATGGCATTTGGTTGAGGCAAACTTAAGTCAGAGAACAGAAATGAAAAATTTTGCAATTTTTTCCATTTGTAAAGGGGCATAACTCTAGAACAGTAAAAGTGACCAACCAAATTTCAAACTTGATATGTGTTTTGTGGTAATAAACATTGTGGTTAAGTTGCATAACATTTGCTTATGGCAAACTACAGTTAGAGAACCGAAACCAATTTTGGGACGTGTGTACAGAAGTACTGATGAACAGAAGGACAAGGGTAAAACTAATTGATGCCCCCTCAGCTATGGAGGTAGACCGAATAATCTGTCTCTTGTGTGGGTACATTTGTCATTTCATATTTTCTTTTCATTATTTGGCTATTTATTTTTTTTATTTTTTTTTTTTGTGAATAATCTGTCTCTTGTGTGGGTACATTTGTCATTTCATATTTTCTTTTCATTATTTGGCTATTTTTTTTTTTTTTTTTTTTGTGGACACAAAAAAATAAAATAAAATAAAATAAATAGCCAAATAATGAAAAGAAAATATGAAATGACAAATGTACCCACACAAGAGACAGATTATTCGGTCTACTATGGAGGGGGCATAAAAAGATTTTTACAAGTGTTGAAACTAGTAACACCAAGTCTAGGTACCCCCATTATGACCCTCATCTATGGCTATCATATCTATGACTTTACGTACTAGGCCTATCTGGTCCTATCTGAAAATTTGATAATTTCGTACCAATGATACGCCTTTATTTGTGTATGCTGAAGCACTGGGAGTGACTGAGCGAACTTTAACGTTAAAAGTTTCTTGAAGCTGCTAAATCGAAGCAAATTCATTTTTACGACAGGCTTCAGCTTACCAGGAACATAAATACCGTTCCCAGAGCTTACTTACATATCAAGTTTCAATCTGTGCCAAAAAATGACCTTAGTAAATAACATTTAGATCAATGTCGGATACACAAATATCCGTAAATCGTTATCTCATGTATCTTGAATGGCACCTTGACCAATGAGGGGGAGGACAGGGGTAAGGGAGACGGGGAGAAAGGGGGTAGGAGAAAGGAGAGGAAGGCTGGGAGAAAGGAAAAAAAAATGGAGAAAAAAATAAAATATGAAAAATAAAATATGTCTCTTTTTTCCGGTAAATAAAAAAAAATAAAATAAGGAAAAGAGGGGTAGGAGAAAGAAGAGGGTGGGAGAAGGGAGAAGGGTACCCCTGTCCCTCTTCACCAATGGACCCCTTTGTAAAATATATAGGCCCGGGAGTGTTTCTAGACTACAATGCACGGGGTATATTCCAAAGAACTTTGAACCTATGACGACCTCTTTGACCTGTGACTATTATTCAAGTTAAACAAATACAAATACTTATGCTCAGTACTTATGAGCACAAACTCATCAACAATAAATGGGGCTCATGGTATATTAATTACATACTTGATCATACATAATAAGTATTGTAAATAATGACTATATTTATATGTAATATTATAAACAATGACTATGAATTAAAGACATTTAATATTTATGTATGATAATGCAAAGAAAGATGTTATTCAAGTTCTGCATATACGGAATTCGATTTACGTATATACTTAAATCGAATTCGGTATATACAGAAATAATAAGGTATATATGTAATTCGAATTCCGTATATATAGTACGTAAATCGAATTTTGTATATACGTAAATTGAATTTCGTATATACGAAAATCGAATTTCGTATATCCATAACTATTTCTGTATATCCATAACTATTTCTGTATATCCATAATTATTTCTGTATAATACGGAATTCGATTTACATATATAAGTAATTATTTCTCAATCTGTATATACAGAATTCGATTAATGTATATACGGAATTCGATTTACGTACATACATAAATCGAATTCCGTATATACAGAAATAATTATGTGTATAAAGTATTTTTGACCCTGATACACCTTATCGCTATTTGTCCGCCATTACTGGATATCACACAGGTTCCCGTAAAATTTTGACGTCATAAAACAAAATATCTGACGCCACAATGGAAAAGTGATTGTTGTATGCGTCAAAAGTTCAAGCGGCCGGGTCGGCCGGCCGATAAGGCTAATAGTGATAAGGTGTATTCCGCGCCATATCCACCATTAGATGCCTTATGAACCCTTTTATATCTTTGATAAATTCAACATGAAGTTTTTCAAAGGGATCAGAGTCTCTAGAATGTGAGTCCACCCCCCCAAATTTCACTAGGCATATATATTAACTAATTATATTTTTAATTAGGCAAAAACAATACACCTTGGCGCTATTTTACGGTCCGCCATTACTGGACATTACACAGGTTCCCGAAAAATGTTGACGTCATAATAAAAAATATCTGACGCCACATTGGAAAAGTTATTGTTGCCGTATAACGTCAATAGTTCAAGCGGCACAGATTATCGGGTCAGATAAGGTGTATTCGATGCCTCAAATCGTACCGAGCCAACAAATTCTAAAGAGTCATTATGGCGCCACCGTACTTGGCGTTATTTTGTTGTATTATCGTTTTATATGTGCATATACTGCTTTGTTTTATTTATTTAAAAAACCCCAACTTTTTGGCATCCAATGAAGTCAAATCAAAACATGTAATTACAATTATTTCTAAAATAAGTCAGTAAAATGCTACATGTATGCATAAGAATATAATCTCAGTTTTATATTGTGTATGCTCATATAAACTTGAATTTTTTTTTTATAAAAGTTAAAAATTCTCATTGCATCAAAATTTGATTACAAACAGTGGCGGATCCAGGGGGGGGGGGGGGGGGGGGGGGTTCCGGGGGTGCGCACCCCCCTTTATTTTTGCCGATCAATGCATTTGTATCGGGACATATGTTTTGCACCCCTTGCACCCCCCCTTTGCCCTGGGTTAGCACCCCCCCTTTCGAAAATTCCTGCATCCGCCCCTGACAAATTATACAATATAACTAAGCAGTGGCGTAGCCAGGGTTGAAATGATGTGGATGCCTTCGCCGAGCGGAGAGATTTAGATTATTTTATGCAGAATTTTTTCAGACATTGTTCCTGTAAGCACATGTACTCCTCTAGAATCCGACACTGGTTAGATTTTTGTTTAATTTCAAAATACCCCCCAATTCATATAATTATATTTCAAACAAAATTTTAATGTTTTCTTAAAATTCTCGAAATTGAATGTAATTCATAATTTATTTATTTGATGTAAAAGTTTCCCACCAATCTTATATTTGACATCTCATAAACGGCCCCAATCACAGCGGCACTTCTGTAAAAAGGAACTGAAGTGATCCCCTTTCCTAGCATTTCTCAAAAAACGGTCCCATCACAGCGGCACTTCGAAATACAGGAACTGAAGTGATTCCATTAACGCGTCGCAGGGGAGACCATCGAAATTCCTGGTGTCCGTCAATCCGGTCTTGTTTACACTCTCATGTGTACAATTCTTGCCAGATTTTTTATATCATCAGCAATGACAATTTCGAAAATAAGTCCTAAGCTTTGACCTTTTGAAATATAAATTATAACGGAAATCCCATTGCATTTTCTTTGAAGCTTTTATTTCTCCATTAAAAATAAAAGGAAGAGGAAAACATTATTTTTTACTAGTTATTGCCCTTGTTCCTTGGTTACATAAAATATGTGCAATACAGGGGACATAGGAACTTTGTTCTTTTATTGAAAATGAAATTAATATGTGGACCTAGATAGAAAGTTGAATTTACTGATAAGCCTGGAAATGATCACACTCTATTATAGATTAGTGTTTTTCACTTCGTCTTTCATGTCACAGGAAACGATGTCAGAATATGGTGGTTTAGTTGTCAGTTATGTTGTTAGTCAGTTGTAGAAGCCATCGCTCCGTTAGGCTCAATTTTAAATGAAACATGTCCGAGGATCTGTGCATCGTCCTCTGCACTTGCCGTAGCCGACGACGTAATCTTTTTACGAAAAAAAAATCGAGAACACTTTTCTGCGATTTATCCATCTTGTTTTATTACATGAACTAAATTATCCTTAATAAAAGACCAATCATACTTCATCAGAAATAATTGGATGTTATCCTCATATCCTAACCCTTGTTACATACGGATACCTCCGAGTTTAACTGCTGCGAATATATCTTTATTTATATTTTTTTCCTGTCAAAATGATGTGGATGCTTGAGCATCTGAGCATACATGCAAGCTACGCCACTGCTAAGTCAATCACATAGCTTGTTAATTTAAAAATGTTTTAATTAAGGGGCACTAGCTGTCAAATTCATGGTCACCGATTTGACTCAAATTCTCAGTTTTGATTTATCATGTTTATAACAATGTAAAACATTTATCCAAACTATCAAAAGTCTAAAATAAACAGTTTACAGAGCATGGGGTAGATAATATATAGGTTCGTTTCGTGTGTATTTAAGTCCAGACGCCATCTAATTAACTATCGATTTGACCTCAGATGACCATATTTAACAGTCATTCCCAAAAATGGGTACAATTACAAAATTTCAGTGTCGCCGGCAAATAACCACAAAATGCAAACTTAACATATGTCACAGATAATCTTTTTCGTGTTCTAAGTGATTAATATGTATACTAAAATAAAATTATATTCTTTTGTGATGTATATCGTAAATATATTTGTGTGATTTTCTATTTAATATACGGAAATCACACGAATTCCGAATGTCGCCATTTACTGTTATATTACTATTGGTATGTGAGCAGCTTTTATTATTCGTATTTGTGTTTCTGGGTTATCTGTTGGTATGCCAGCATTTTATGGTTATTATTTATAAAGATCGAGGCGTCTTATTGTTTCTGTGTTAGCTGAAGTTATTACTTGCTCGTTCATTTTCTTAATCAAAATTTGCAGTTGCAACCTGCCTCATAGGAATATTTAGTCAATGACATTTTTGTGTCGTTTCAATCTGTATTGTCAGTCTGAACAATAACAAGCTTATATAACTATGCACGATAGTTTCTAACATCTGACTTTACTGTTTAAATTACAAATCATTTATATTACTATATTTGGAACTTGGAAAGATAACTGCTATCGCTTCTCCTAAAGATGAAAATTCACGTACCCGGACTTTCCACATCCATCAATTAAACTGAAATTAATTACTGAAACGCCAAAGGTCTAAAACTCTGGTTAACTTAATTCCACATATTACATCACCGTCGAATGTATTTTGGCAAGTTAATAAAAATCTTATCGCAATTAATTTTCTTGTACAGATTATTACCGACAATTGCACAACAAGATTTTCTATAGAACTGTCTGTATTGAGTTATTTACGATGGTTCTTAACAACCTTAAAATAGTATATATATAAAATTCAACAAATAAATATTTGTAATTTAAGGTTTAGAACTAATCAGAAGAAACACCAGGGGATAAATTAAATCTACAGTATTCATACTGTAAGTATATGTATATTTAATTTTGCAATAAATAACACCCAATAATAAAAAAATGAAATACAAAACAAAACCAACATATATCATAATACATTTATCAATTACTGCAAAAATGGTATATTTTGACAGTTATAATGAGATGAGGTTTGCTGTCATAACGTCAACTGAAATCCAATAGGAATCACTCTTGTTTTGTTTTAAAGGCATAAAACAGAATTATTTGTTTAAATCTTACAATGACAAGCGAAAATAATTTTTCAAATAAACTAGAACTTCGATTTTAAGCCTTATCAGAACCAAATTACAATAGTATTTAAAATAAATAGTTTTAAACCTATAATAACAAATGGCCCTTTCTTGTTAACATGTAACAACTTCAGGAATGTTTCGGTGAAAACTGAAGTATTGATTGATTGATTGATTTATTTATTTATTGGTTGGTGGTTAACGCCACTATCAGCACTATTGACCATTTCATCGCACCCATTTTGTTATGGTGGAGAAAGCTGGAATACAAGAAGAGAACCACAGACCTTCGACAGTAAGAAACAAAAAGAAGTTTTTGTATGTGCAAATCTGTAAAAAAGTCAATTGTATTATCAAAAGGCGGACAGAATCAGAAAACAAGAAAGATTTGTTTCAATATGGTTAAACATTATATGATAAGTATTTAAGAAAGCCCAAAGTTTAAAGTCACATGAAACGAGTTCCAGTGATTCTATTGTTACGGAAATTATTTAAAAAATCAACCAATACATGTACATGTTCTGGACATATGGATATATATTTACCGTCATATGGTGCGACCCATACGCGTATGGTCCGTGTAATTAAACAGATGATCGTTGAAATGGTGTACCATAAATTAAGAGTTTCTGAAAATGAAATAATCATGGTTACATGATGGATGAAAAAAGTTTTTTACTTACAAGTAAGAATTACAGTAAAATAGTTTTTACAATGGTTATTATTCAATTTGGTTTGACCTGATACTCACTGCAATATGTCGACTTCATTAAATTTCTTCAAAATACATCTTAATAAAATGTGAAATAACTCACGGAGATTGTGATAATTGAAATCTCTCTCTTTTTCGTCTTTGAAAAATATATTTTGATAAATTTGTTTTTATCAAATTAAATATTTCAAATTGTTTTTATTTATCTAATGCGTTTTTGCTCTTATACATGCGATCTTACAATGACAGTAAGATCAGAAGAATGGGAGCAAAATCACATCAATTAAATGAAAATTTTTAGACATAAGAAGAATTTCATGTCATAAATAATAATTTAAACAGTGAAGAAAAAAAGATAATATTAATGTAAAAAAGATTTACATTATGTTTCTACAAAAATCTGCTTGTGTTTATCTGTTGAAATAGAAAAACGTTAGGTGTGTCTAGGATAGAAATGTATAAAATCCGAAATTTTTAGTAAATGTCTAAAATTTCGACCAAAGTCTGGTCACGTATTGCCTCTCATGATCAAAATTAACCATTGTACGATCTTTCACGATCAACGATCGAGACATCATAGTTAAACTTTTGAAAAAGATTTTCTTTCAATGTGTATGATATATGTCTCTGGCTTCAAGTATATAATGATAAATTGGAATGTGACCATTAAAGAAATCCCGTTAAAATATTGAATCATTTCGGCCTTTAGTAATTGTGCAACAATATCTTTCAGTGATTTGACTACTAATAGCAGTTCTTTCGCTAATATAAAAAAAAAATGATCAGTTATTTTTGTTATAAAGCAAATGAAAATACTGGAATTAACGATTTTTTAAGGTATTTTTTTTAGTTGTTTTAGATCGTGTGACATTACGTGCGTTTGATGGTCTTTTGTATTCGGTGAACAGCTTTGGCTTTTAATTGTTTATACTACATGCACTTACACACAGCCTTATCAAATTTAAGTTTTTCTATTCAACTGGATGGTCGTTTGAAAATTAGCGCTCTTTTGTAATGAAAAAGGTATGCTAGATACTTACTGCAAGGATTTGTATAGTCTTACTATACAAATCCTTGCTTACTGGAAGTGCAATGATGCCAGCAAAGCTGCAAATGTTATTCTTGACAATTTATATACGTTTCAGTAATAAAGTTTATCTACATATTGTAGGTATTCCCGGTATGGGCAACAACTGTACTCCTTTGAAAGCAGAATTGATCATGTACTGTTATGAACCAAGGATTATGGCCAAACTCAGATAAAACCCGTCTAAATTCTATTTATCTTGATGATATATGTTTCCGTTGAATAATCAAGAATTCTATAAATATACTGCCAAACTTTACACAAAGAAACTTACTTTAAACAAATCAAATATAAACTGTCCTTTCGTAGGTTTTTTTTACAAGAGAAACTTTACGCAAATATTAACAACAGAAGGGACAATTATTCGTTCTCTATTGTTAATTTTCCCTTTTCTCATCACTTTGCGTCCGTCGTCCGTCGTCGGTCGTCGTAGTCGTCGTCGTCTGTTAACTTTTACAAAAATCTTCTCCTCTGAAACTACTGGGTCAAAGTCAACCAAACTTGGCCACAATCATCATTGGGGTATCTAGTTTAACAAATGTGTCCGGTGACCCGCCAACCAACCAAGATGGCCGCCATGGCTAAAAATAGAACTAAGGGTTAAAATGTAGATTTTGGCTCATATCTCTGAAACCAAAGCATTTAGAGCAAATCTGACAGGGATAAAATTGTTTATCAGATGAAGATTTATCTGCCCTGAAATTTTCAGATGTATCGGATAACCTGTTGTTGGGTTGCTGCCACTAAATTGGTAATTTTAAGAATTTTTTGCAGTTTTTGGTTATTATTTTGAATATTATTATAAAGATAGAGATAAACTGTAAACATCATAATGTTCAGCAAAGTATGATCTACAAATAAGTCAACATGACCAAAATGTTCAGTTGACCCCTTAAGGAGTTATTGCCCTTTATAGTCATTTTTTAACCAGGTTTTCGGAAATTTTTGTAATCTTCTACAAAAATCTTTTCCTCTGAAACTACTGGGCCAAATTTGATCAAACTTAGCCACAATCATTATTAGGGTATCGAGTTTAAAAAATGTGTGCGGTGACCCGGCCAACCAACCAAGATGGCGGCCATGGCTAAAAATAGAACATAGGGGTAAAATATAGATTTTGGCTTATAACTTTGAAACCAAAGCATTTAAAGCAAATCTGACAAGCGGTTAAATTGTTTATCAAGTTAATATCTATCTGCCCTGAAATTTTCAGATGAATTGGCATCTGGTTGTTAGGTTGCTGTCCCCCAATTGGTAATTTTTAAAGAAATTTTGCGGTTTTTGGTTATTATCTTGAATACTATTATAGATAGAAATAAACTGTAAACAGCAATAATGTTTAGCAAAGTAAGATCTACAAATAAGTCAAACATGACCAAAATGGTCAGTTGATCCCTTAAGGATTTATTGCCCTTTATAGTCAATTTTTAACAATTTTCATTAATTTGGTAAATTTTTGTAAATTTTCATTAATTTGGTAAATTTTTGTAAATTTTTACAAAATATTTTCCTCTGTAACGAAAGGGCCAAGTTTATTATAGATAGAGAAAATTGCAAGTAGCAAGAATTTCAATAAATAAAGATCTACAAACACATCACCATCATCAAAACACAATTTTGTCATGAATCCATCTGTGTAATTTGTTTAATATGCACATAGACCAAGGTGAGCGACACAGGCTCTTAAGAGCCTCTAGTTTAGGAGGGTGAGGTTCCTTTTGGCACCATCTTATGTGGTGTTTTTTTTTATATCCCAATTCGTTCGCTATGACTGTGTCTGAAGTGACGTTTTGGACTCTAATGAACGTAATATATCTATTTCTTCAAATCTTTACTAAATTCTGTCATAGAAACAAAGATTTAGTTTCGAAATTTGGCTCACCTGTAGAAAATTTATAACAAACTGGAAAGCACATCATTATTTTTACTGTGATGTAAACCGAGACCGTCAATTTATATGCGATCTGGATAACCTTATCGAGTCTTTGATAAACTTGTTAATAATCGGAAAGGTATCAAATTCTTTACTGTTTTTTGAATACTTAAAACTAGTTTTATTTTCATAAACATCAATAGATCAAACACAGATAAACATTATTGTTATACATATAAATACATATGAATTCACGGTATTTCGATATCTAGATTTTGATGAGTTGGGCCTTTTCAATTGATTTGTAAAGTTTGTTCTTATGTCACGCTGTTACACACCTGTCCCACTTAAGTCTGAAGTCTATAAACACGTGAAATCCCACCATATCATGCATATGCTTGTCCAAAGGAGGAGCCTGTAATTTAGTGGCTTTCGTTTGCTGTTGTTATCATATTTGATTGTTCGTTCATTGTTTTTTTTCTCTCTCGTTAAAATTGTTTAATATTTATCATTTCGAGTCTTTTCATAGCTTGCTATGTTGTATGTGTTTTGTTCATTGTTGAAGATTGTTTTTTAACCTATTGTTAATACCATTCTTCGTCATTTATTTTCTGGTGGAGAGTCTCATTGGCAATCATACCACATTTTATTATAAAAAAAAAGAGATTTAAAACGCGTATTTTCTTATAGAACTTCCTTTGTTTTCGCCTTTTTATGATATAACTAACGTAAGCTATTCATGTTAAATCCCGATAATGATAATTTTTTCCCGTCTTTATTTTTATGCTTACATGACAGACGTTCAAAATGTTTGCTGAAGCCATTTTTTTTCTCGTATTCTATACTTTACAACTGCACACTTTAATTACTATAACTCGCATACCAAAGTATAAAAAATATCTATTGTTTTTTGTGTTATAATTTGGGAAATATATAATAGTTGATTTGTTAGTGGAATGTTGCATGCCGATAATTAAATATAGTGGATAAAATTGTCTACAACTGTCTGCAACTAACAAACAAACAAAAGAAAATCGAAATAGATTATAATAAATTAAAAAAAAACCCAAATTAAACATGAAAAGAATATATAACGCAATATTAGTCCTTTGGTGGGTTTAATTTTAATTAAGCAATAGACTGTATAGTTTACTGTATTCTATTTGTATCTACCGAGGACGGAAAGGTAAAGCATGTATTTTGACATTCTAGCTTAAGGATACATCTAAGGGTGTATTATAAATTAAGCAGATGAGTGACAATTTCAGAGAGTGGTATATATGTGTTAAACTAATTTTTTTCTAATTGACAAACGCACAGCTGTCTTGTCAGTCAATTTTTCTTCAATAGGATCCTCGAAGAGTGACTTGGGAATAGAAAATGGCAACTCCTGGGATTCTTTCTTGCTAAATGGCGAACCTTTCGCTGTGACTATTTTTCGATGTATATCTGTGTTTGGCAAGAATGCATGGTGACATTCAACTCGGAATTTGGGATTATGTTGCGCTTTCCCTGTTTAAGAAAACTGAAAATACCAAATGGATATTTCCACTCATAAGTCGTCGAAAGACTATAAACCACCAAACGACAATGTAGTATACAAACATAGACACTAAAAACTGAGCATCGCAAAAATTATAAAAAACCGGGGGTGATATAAGGTGCTACGGAAGGTTAAGCAGATCCGATGCCACATTATTCATGAAAATACATATTCGGTGATAACGATCAATTCGGTGTTATCACATTCGAAGAAAGGTAAACGGGATTGTGGTTACGAAATTAAGAACATACCCGTTGCGAGACAGATATTCAATAACGGTCATCCAAGTGAACTCGTGGTGACATCCGTAAAATTGTGGAAGGGATGACTTTAACCGTTTGCCCCTATTAACCCTTGGTCACAGAAGCCAATCAATAGCTATTTATTCGATTTGCAGATTACTTTTAGCTTATCAAAGTTTTGAAAGCCTTTACGGAAGCTAAGATTGTTTTATTTGCTGTTTTCCTGAACATGCATAGACAACGGAAGTTAAAAAAAACAAATGACCAAAGCTCCGGGTTGTAATATTGACTGTTCTCAATATTTACTGTGACTTTGAGTCGTTAACAAATGTACAGATACATACCATTTTCAGCAATGGTAGTTATTCTCAATACTAGTACATGAATACATACATTTTTTTTCTAACTTTCAGGTCACAAATTAAACCAAGTGAACCATGTTCCTGTTGGTTTTGTTAACAGTGCTGTTTGCCATTTCCTTGTGTCATGGTTGTAGCCAGAGGAACACAGTATCCATTGAAGACAATCTTAAAACATCTCATCTTGTCATAGGGGCAACGATCATTGGTGAAAATGTTACTTTTTATAAAGCAAATGTGTTATGTGTGATTAAGAACAGCAAGAACTTAAAAGAACGACATGTATTAATCCCAAAAGAAGGTATGTATAACTTATACCTTCTTTAAAAGATCTATATTACATTTACGGTTTCAAAGTGCTACGAGCTGTTGAAATATTAAGCGGACGAGACAACCTCTTGTTCTAGCTTCCAACCATTTGTATCGGATACGTTCAATGACAAAAGTTAGGGAAATCGATTACATTAAACGTTTGGAGATATCGAGTAGAATTGCCATATGGTACGTTTTGCTTAAAATTTAGTTAACCAGAAAAACAACAGTAGAGTAGGGTCTGCTTACCATTCCTGAACACCTAACAGCACTGGGAGTTTATGTTGCTCGGTCTTTAATCTTTACGCAGTGTTTTGTAGACTTGTTTATCTTTTCGTCGTCTTTCGATGTCTGTTATGTCATGATTTGTTTTGATTGTACCGTTGGTAATACTTACAGTCTCTCGAAAGCATTTTGAATTGAATTTTGATCTGTATTCTGCAAATCGGTTTTAATGTTCAATTTAACTGAGATTGTAATACCTTATACAACATAAAAAAATCTTTTGGCTCTTATCTGGAGGTAAAGTTGGTTTTATATGTTCTTATTTTGTATTTGTATAAGGTCTGCCATGATCTGATATCCGTTATTTTACTCTTACACTGTTTCACATTTTGTCATAAAATAGCCATCTATAGCTTTCTTTAAGGGATGATTTTTGCTCATTGTTAAAGACCGCCTATAGGTACCCGTCTTGTTTTACATCTTTGTCCTTCTGTCGTCCAACAATAGTTGTCCAATTGGTAATACCGCATCTTCCTATTTTCAATGACCATATATATGAGCTACCATATTGCGTAGGCTATAAAGTATATGGGTGTACGGTGGATTTATAATGGCAATATTGCACAATGTATATAAAAAAATGAGTTATGATTCTTTACATATTGTCCAATTGGTAATACCGCATCTTCCTATTTTCAATGACCATATATATGAACTGCCATATTGCGTAGGCTTTTGAGTATATGGGTGTACTGTGGATTTATACTGGCAATATTGCACATCTACGTATATAGAAATTAGAGTTATGGTTCTTTACATATGAGGAAACTTAAAAAAAACCCACTTCTGTAAATAGAAAAATTAGAGCACAATCAAGCACTCTCTCAACATTGAGTTATGCTCCTTTGTACATGTGATCACAAAATAAGAGTTACAATTGTTTTACTATTTGGCGTCTTCCATTAATCCAGCAGATATATCTTGAATACCCTTCAGTCTTATTATATAATGAGTCAAATATGACACCCTTTTTCTATATGTGCACTATAGACAAGAACGGGGTTTGCAGAAGTCAAAACACAGCCTTAAATCACATTAACCAGAGGAAGCTGCAATCGACATCGTACTTTTAAACTGAATATTATCAATAAAAAATGAAACAATTAAAATGTTTACCACTGGTCAGGAATTGGATGGTGCATAGGTTAGCTACAACAATTTTAATGTTATAATGACATAATTTAGAGTAGTATGGAGGTTTACACTAAAACTGCTAGAATAAGTTCATACTTTTGTCAAAATGTAGTTTCCATTGTGCTACTATAAAAAGTGGGATAAAAGTAAGAAGTCACCAAAGTTTTCAAACTACAGGATGTGAAAAATTGAAACATTTATAAGAATTATAAACTAAACAAAATATTGCTATGTGAATAAAAAGAAAATTAAATAACAGATCTGAAGAACAAATATAAATCGACAGTACACTGTTTCAGAAATTATAAAAAAATAAAAAAAATAGTGCGACCTTTCTCTTTCGTTGCTTTTATACAAAGTAGAAAAAATTACTGCACATTTCTCTAAAAAATCTCCCGTTATAAGACTTTTGTTTTTATTAATCAAGCCCAAATATTCTCTTTTGGAAAAACAGTCGAAACAATATGATAAAATCATAATTTGTGTCAAAAAATAAAGACTCCTACAACTGAATTAAATTCTTACCTATTTTTTTTATAATTATTATTACGGTAAAAATCAAGACCAATTATTTTCAGCTATTTAAGATCCAAGATGTCTGAAGATTATTTTTTAATCGTCATATTATCAAGAAAGCACATACAACATTCAAATAATACTTTGCGAGTTGTGAGGAGCAAAATATTGAAAAATGAGGAAAACAAAACTTTCATTGATGTAGATGTAATATAAAATCTATTATCCATGTAGCATGCTTTAAGAATCAATTGATGTTAAAAATGACGTATAAATATTTTTTTTTGTAGGTACTCATAGTGATGGACTTTGTTTTGAAAACAATTTCGAGTATTATACGAAGTACATACTATTCTTAAGAGAGCTTGTACCGAGTGCACCTCTATATAGAACGTACAGTGCCGAGCTGCCTTTTAGTAGACTCACAGAGGTTAAAGATATCTGTGAAAATTCAAACATATGCGAAGGTAAACATGATATATATGTGTTTTTTCCCTTCTAAATGAACTAAACGAGACAAAAGAAAACTTGAAAACAACAATTTGAAGTCATAACAAGTTTGTTTGTAAGGTTTAAGGCCATAATATAGTTGTCTGTCATAAGCATTTTTCATTTATCAACCTCTTCCGTTAGCCAGTTGTACAAATGTTATGAATTTACAATCATAACATGTACATAACTGTTGTCTTAAGTTCTGCTCACCACGGGGAGTTGGAAGTAGGGTTCCGAGCAGGATAAATCAGTATAAAAGCTAAATATTTACATACTTTAAAATCAAGAAGTAAAAACCTAAGATAAAAGCACTCTGCTAATGCTAAAATGAAGAATTATGAATCTATTTACAGCATTCAAATCCATAAAAACGAAATACATTCAAATCATAAATCTGTTCTTGTCGAGTGTTTATAGGCAACACATCCAATATATTCCTTTCTTGTGATTTCTTCTCTTCGACCTATATTTGGCATAATGGTCGATAACGAGGTCCATCTTTTCTTTGTCTGGTTTACGTACTGCTGCGGGCATTTCTGGAGTTCGCTGGTGGATAGCGTTTATACATTGTGCATATATATGTACTAAGAATGTAAGACATTTGTCATCAGAAGGATTGTCAGACATATTGTCAAACGTGAAGCAGTCATCGATTTCATTTGGGGGAAGGAATGGTAACCCTAAAAAATGGGATAGCCATTTACCAATGTTGCTTAATTTGTCTGTATACTCTCTGCTCAGCCAATGTAAAAGTATTAACTTACCTGTAAATTACCTGTAAATCCAATTAAAAATAAAATCGGCGCAAATGAAAAAATGAAATCGGCGCAAATGAAAAAATGAAATCGGCGCAAATGTAAGAATGAAAATTTTCAAAATTGGCGCAAATGGGATACGCCCATTAATTCATTAATAGAATCATTTTTTTAACAGCGTGGACAATACAATTTCTTGTCGCGCTTAGGTTATCGGATTACTGGGCGTCTGAAAGACTCACTTGACATATCGTACGAGTTATAGACATTAAAAACGTAAGGTCGCCAAGTCTTCTACGCATAAATGAAACAATACGAATAAATAGCAGAGGACTAAACCTTCTGTGTCGATTTAGATGTTGAATACTTAATCCTTCTATTTTTTTCTCGCTCACCTGCAAGTAACTCATTCTTTTATTCTATTCAAATTCCCACTGGAACGCCTCTGACAGAATGAGTGAGCGTAAAATCATCGGTAGCCGATGACAAACAAGTAAAACATGGTCAAGGTAAATAATAAGTATTATTACCATTATAAGTATTGCGGTTGTCCACGCTGTTATGGAAATGATTCTACATTGCCTCTTGATTTTTTTTAAATGAAGTACTTTCATTTATTCTTTAATGAAACAAGATCGACCAATTTTATCTCTATTTTTCCTCAAAATATTTGATGAAAGTTGAAACTTGATTATTATGTGTCGCTTCTTGACAAGTTATGGTAAATTTTGAGAGAAATGAATATCGAATGTTCTTTTTCGATAAATGAACTTAATTTAAAACACCCAGACATAATCAAATTATCACCGTATCACAACTGGCCTAAAAGAAATAAAGAGTAAAACAGAATCAAAAACAAAAACAAAGCGCTAAAACATTGTTGAAATGAAAATCATGAAATTGTTCTTAAAGCAAATAAAATGAGTCATTGACAAATGAAATAATATCATAGAACGTAACAAAATATTTCAATTTTATCATTCAACATTTGGTACTTTCTTTTTGTATTTCATAACTTGGTAAAAAATTAAATATTCGCACGTTGCGATTTTGCGTGTTTCGGAAAAAAGAAAAATAAATAGTTGAAGCAGACATTTTTGTCTATTTACAGAAGGTAAAGATAGCTGCTTCAGTGGGACAGGTACTACAGCCAGATATGTGTGGACAATTATGTGTGTTCCTTTGTTACTGATGTACTTTGGATATTTTACATGAGAAACACACTGAAAGACATCGTATGACATTTTGAATTGTTTTATTGAGAAACATATTTGTTTTAACCAAGAGAAAACATTGTGCATATTTAATTCATGTTGTAAAATCACATTGTTATAATCAAATATTAATTTCATTTGTCGTTTCCACATAATGTGTTCATTTAGAGGTAGTGATCAATTCGTTGTGTGACTTTTGAATTTTGCAACATTTCGTCGTATTTTTGTTAACGTTACCACACTATAAATGTCTTTTAAGATGTCTCAAAACTGCAACTTTGGTTCATTTTGACAAAAAGAGTTCGATATTTTTATACAATTTAACTATTCATATAACCAAAACTAAAATCCTATATAAAATGTCGCTACATTGTATATATGTATTGTTTTTCTGATACTTGCATATTCATCTATGCAGTTCGATGCAAAAAAAAAGAACCATCAAAATCCAAACAAATAAAACCATTCAAGATTTGCCATAATGAAACTGTATTAACATTGTCTTATTTTGTTTTATACTGAATACATTTTGTTTTATGGATATATACATATGAAATAAATTGAGTATACCATAGTCTACCTTCCGGATTTTTACCTTGTGGAAACAACAAATACAGCATTGAAATTAATTCAACCTGTTCAAAAGAAGATTTTGGGAGGACTTACCTCTAATTTTGGCCAAATAATATATGATGATGATATGAAAAGGTATATCGAGATTTGGAGATTCACTGAAGGCATGGAAAGGTATTATAGTATGTTATTTAGACTTGCAACAATCATTCGCCAAATATCTATATACACCGGTATATTTATTTAATATACTGTATTAGAACCATTATTTTGTTCTTTTTGATAACAAAGAAAAGTCAGATGGTATTTTTTATAGTATAAGAAACTTCTCTGTAACAAGTGTCACTCTCCTATTAACAGATAAACACTAATATGAACAGCATCTAGTTTACTGTGAACTTGCGTGTGTCCAGATTGATCCTAAAGGTACAAGTATAAACAGAGATAACGAAATAACTTAATGACAATTTTACTACAACCGTTGTCAAAATGGCGACAATAATGTATGATTGTCGTTAGATCTTGTAAATTATGATTAATTGTAGTATGTGAACGGACGGTGCTTAACCTTGGGCGAGCCATGTTTACAAACAAAACAGAAAAAGGTTGATTTTGTCAAATCCACCTTAATTTTGTCCATTATCTAAGACACTAGAATAAAAGTTAACGAAATGAGGAATCCATTTTAATTGCAGAACAGTCAATTTCTTAAATTATCCAGATAACTTTGATTCAAGACCTAAAAACACTAATATATTGAAATCTACGGTACCGGCAATACATCGGGGAATGCATTAGTTTGTATCATCGGCTCGTGATATTTTACTCATTTAAGGGGAGTGTCATGCTCCGCACGTAAAGTAACCCTTTCAACAACTCCGGGTCCGCAAGTTCCCGGTTGTAAGGCAAAGATTTCTGATTTAATGCATATCCTAATATTCTAGTGACATTCACGTTTTTCGGTCATCTTATCAATCTTTTTTTCGCATCTTATGTCTGTTGATTTTTAGCATATTAATTTGTTATTTTCTGATTATGTAAGTCATATTTCCTCTGAGTGCCAATTCCTTATTTAGGAATTTAGGGAATTTCTGAAATGCTGGCTTGTTCTTCGAAAGAACAGGCTTATCAATTGTCCTAAAATTACAAGAAACAAAACGACAGCAGGTATTAAGAGTTTGGAAATTGCTTTTTTTCTTTTCTTTTCATGATGTGAAATATTCACAGAAAGACGCCATTTATTCTTTTAGAATAAAAAGTTCAAGAAAATAAAACAAAATACTAACGTCTGAAACAGGTGTATTATTTCGATATATATAATTGTGTACTAAAGGGTGTTTATGCACGTACATGTACGTTTCAAATACTGTTTACAAGAACTTAAAAACTATAATAGAAAACTGAAAAAGGATATTGGGTATCTATCCATGATGATAGCACAAAATCAGTACATGGGAACAGAGCTCTGCTCATGTCACTGTCGACGTATAGACTCTGTTCGAGTTACTTTGCTTGTGTGCTCGACTTCATTCATGCATACAACTGTCACCTTGGTGTATAAGTTCGATTCCTTGTTCATCAATCTTGTTTCACAAACCCAATTAGATCAGTAGAACTTATTAACTGAGTACTAAACCTAAACACAGATATTTTACAAATTTAAAACAACTTTACTTACACGAGTCCGAGCGATTTTCTCGATCTTTCTTCACCAAGAAGGCTTAAAACCGAATACAATGCAGAATAAGAACCGAAACAAACTTTATTGATGTACAATGATGGATTTCCTAAAAATGGACATAGCGTAAAAGACAATAAAAATGTCACTCAAGCATAAAAGATAAGAAATAGCGAACCAGTGTTTACTATACAAGACGACATTATAATATGAAGTGCCATTAATATTTGAACACGTGTTGCCCAGTCTTCCATTCACTATGTTGTGTTTTGTATCATGTTGCTTGTCTTTTTTTCGATTTTTATGCTGATGTTGTTTATAGAGCTTTATATATGTTGTTTAGATATATAGACCAAAGCAAGCTAATTGATCCTCTAAGTGAACATAATTTTAAATGTTGTCAATTCAACAGCATATCAATGTCTTTGGATATTATTTTTATCGATACTAACATTGATAAATGAAATATAACTTAGTATGTATTGCTAAAAAAAATGTAAACGTATGGTCCTATACAACCTGTCGATACTGTTTACTATAGTTTAGCACTGCATAAGGTTGTACTTTTCTCAGAGTGCGTATGACGCAATTATACTAAATTCGTTGGATGCGTACTGATTGATACTTTTGTCTAGTAGAATATGATTTATCTATCAGTTGTAATTTACTTTGAACTAAAACATAGCAATCATTAACTGTGAGTACTTTTAGACCTGTACTCTGTGCCTGTTGCCCTTATGTTAGTTTATTATATTCTAGCTAACATAATTAGATAAGCTATTTCCAACTGATTTTACAAATCAAACTATGTTTTACTGTTACACCACTGTCCGAGGTCAGTGTGAGAGTGTTGGGGATCTTATAAATCATGTTGTAACTCCATCACATTCTTTATGTACATGTCCGAAGCCATTACCCTGATATTTAATAGTTGTCGTTTATTGTTTTTCATAAACCAGGTCATTGATTGGTTTTCACTTTTGAATTTTCCCCATTTTTCACATTTTGCCATAAACTGACTGCACGTTTATTTTTATGTTGTGCTGTTACATGCACCACTATCCCAGGTAGGGGAGGGTTGAATGCTTACAACTATGTTTTATTCCGCCACATTCTTTATGTGCCTATTCGAAGTCAGGAGCATGTGTAGTTAAGGGGTTGTAATTGGTTTATGTCTGTCATATTTGTTTTTGGTAAATTGTTTTTTTTTATAAGTTATAGGCCTTTTGTTTTCTCAATTGAATTGTTCATAGTTTCATGTCGCAGCCGCTTATAAAGCCGATTGTACGGTATGGGTGTTCTCATTGTTGAAGTCCATACGATTGCCTATAAATGCTTAAATCCACTGGATTTGAACTTTGTTTGATATAGTTGTCTCATTGGCAATCATACCCCATATCCTTATTTTTATATATACGGTATGCGTTTTTATCAATGTTGAAAGCCGTATGTCACAGTGTCGGTAAAAGTCACGACAAAATGGTCTTATCTACTCACGGAAAACATTTGAATAGACCACGATTGTGTAAAATCATTTTTATATATATATACAATATATGCACACTGCTTGAAAGTATGTGTTTTTACTCGCTATATATATATATATGAAACCAGAGAAAAGTCCGGCGAGCATCGCATTTTGTCTTGTTTCTAACGCTCGTACCTGTTTGCATACTTTCGAAAATGAATATACACTGTATATATATAGAAATGATTATAGACTATTTCTATTTCACTATTTTCCATAAGACGTATATCAACGTATTGGACCGATCCATGAAAACACAATATTTACTAAACTTAACAATAAAATTGAGAATAGAAATGGAGAATGTGCATGTCAAAGAGACAACAACCTGACACAAGAGCAGCCAAAGCCACCAATGGGTCTTCAACACAGCCGCGGTGATAACCATCTTTGAACAGCATTTATATACACGGTCTAAATGAATATGTATCCCTGTCTTCAGATTTTTTTCAATTGTGAACCATACCTTTTTAAAAACAAAGCGTGTTTTCATGGCTGCTGTTAAACCAAATATGATGAGTTGCTCGTATAAGTTTTGCTATTGTGACTTTACGTTGGGTTGGGACTACAAGTTTTTGGTTTGTAAGTTTAATACGCAGTTTCAATAAATTATGTTTAGTCACTCAAATAGTGTATGTGCACCGACATCCAAAATCAGACATAAAAGGTTCTAATTGGAATTCAGTTTCTTATTTGTTTTTCTCTTCTTCTGTGTTTAAAAGTTGTAATTTTTTTTAATTTTTTTTTTATATCAAACGATAACTGCAACAGTACACAGATAAACAAAAATGTTACAATTCATAACAGATAATCGATTTAATATAAATATTTTTGACTAGAACATTGTTAATAAATATATAAATTGAAATTGCCATATATCCCATCTTGCGGTCTTCTACACAATTAGGAAGTTATCTGAAAAGATAATATAAAACATTTTATTAAATTATGAATTAAAAGGAATAAATGATAAAACAAATTTAATAAAAGTCTGAAATTTTGTTTCACTAATAATTTATCATTCAACCTATTTCGATGAATTATTCAATATAAAACCATAAAACTAGAAATGTTATGAAATATTTGTTCTTTGTAAACAATTCAACATAATAAAATCCCCATAAGCTTTATTGTTACAAAGTATTAATATCAGAGAAGATTAACTAGTATATAATTCTGTACGGTCCGGTAATGATTATATTGGACAATATTAAACAATGATTGAAAATTAGATTAAATATGTGATAACTTAAGTTATTATCTGATAATGTTTGAATTTACCTGCCGGTTATATCTTCTTCCGCTAGGTTTGTTTTCCTTGTTCTACCCGTCTGTCTGTGGTCTGCTCATTAATTATAGATTATTATCCGAGACTAACTGTCCACGATCGTGTTAAATAGATTGATTTATGCGAGACTAATGTGCCAACATGATTGAATATTAGATAATGTCTGTATTTTGGCGGGGACTGACCACTATTGACCACTACAAGGTCACTTCGACATCTGTTTGATAGTCTTCTGTCTCATCATAACCAGAATCCATAGAAAAATTACCTCTACCGTGAATAATACGTCTTTTTGTGCCATCTATAATCATTTCTTTTTCTACGAATTTATAATTGTCCAGATTTTGAGATTTTTTCACACTTGTACAACTGTCTGAAGTAACTTTGATGGAAGGAATATGAGGAACTGCAAGTCTTTCGCACTGTGTATCACAACTTTGTTTTTGCACTTCATTGTCACCAACATACCACTCACTGTTGTCAAGGTTACACGAGCTCGTTCCAATGGAGTTACTATTCGACCCATGGAGCCTTTTGAATTTTATTTCCTCTATTGTTTCATTTAGTGTCAATAGTTGTTTCATAAGAGACAGATCCTGGTCCATTAAGGAAGCCTAAAATATATTTATGAAATATAAAATAAAATTTAAACGGTACTTTTGCCCTTTAAAATTACAAAGAAGACTGTGTTTAAACTAATTATATCAGTCATTCCACACACATAAAATATTGGGTGTTTTTGGTCAAATAATCTGTAATTATTTTTTATTTTTTTCTAGGAGCTTACGTCATTTATTTGGACACTTCAATTGTCAAACATTAAGGACACAGGAAGAATTTTAAAACTTGTCAATATTTCTGGAATCACTCGAAGGTTCTACATATATTTAACTTAGTTTTTCGTCGCCAGAAGCTTACTTCTGTCGTATCAGCATGCATTCTCAAAGTAGGGGGTATGTCAAGATTTAAAGATAGAGCTAATTTAAAAAGAGGTCAAAAGGTAATTTCTATGTCATATCATCCGAATTCCACAGTTCTTTTTCCATTTAACTTATCTGACTCTTTGATCAGCAGTTTACAGTTAGGTATAATATAGCCAATTATAATATGAGATTGACAGTGATACGTAGGGTCTATTGAGATTGTGTATTGCTTTAAAGGCCCTTCACCTGCGACATCTACCTGTCCAGGTGTGACAGATTGTTGATGTGTTATCTTTTTCCTTTGATGGTCCAGTTTGAATACCTACATAATAGTTTGTTACACCCCCTGTGAGCCATCCTTTTATGTAGATTTGCTATATCATAGTAGTTTGTTACAATGTTGCATTAACACAATAAAATCTGAAGTATTCAATGGACAATTGTTGCTTAGATTGCTAGTATGTCTGGAATTTCCAATAACAGACAATTAAATTGTGAACAAATTGAAACATGTCAACATTTATTTTACGAAATAAAACGAAAGTAAAAAAAGCCAAGACAATTTGACATGTTTGACCTATACCAGAGACATATAATACATGTATTATAATGTCTCTGCCTATACCAACAACTGGCAACGTAAAAATTCCCACTAATGCTTATATAAAAATAAGAAAATATGGTATGATCGCAAACAAGACAACGCTTCAAAAATGCATTTCACGGAATATTGATTAAAAAGTCTACATATCAGACCATTCTTGGGCAATTGATATATGCATTGCATTTATTTCATCGAGGCAACGACGAAATAAATCTTAGCAGGATACAAATGTAACCTATAATGAAGTTTAGCCTTACTTGCACTTTCAAAATTTTTTCTAATACATATACGTGCAATTTATTTACAAAGGTATGTTAGAAATAAAAAAAAAAGCTTACCATTTCTGTTCTAAGCGTTTCCATAGCACTATCAATTTTTGTAGTTTTTCTTTTAGAATCTTGCTGACAAGATGCATTTGATTGTGCAGCTTGTCGTTTAAAATCTTCCGTTGCCTTAAGTCTTGTCATGTAAAATTGTCTACACGAATTGGAAAAGTCAATTGATTCACATTGTTTATCTACAGTGTCTAAATATTCCATTTCTAATTATTGCAGTTTCCGCAGCTTCTTTACAGAGATTATCAACTGTTTCACCTACTATAATATATATCTTATGTGTCACTTGTTGAATTTTTACCTATAATACAATAAGGTAATATAGAACAACAATGAATATATTACTTACCTGTTTACACGTGACTTATGGTCAGTTGATTTCATTGGTTCATGGCACGAAAGGATATATTATACTAATGTACTCGGTTGGAAAAAGGTCTACTTCAATTACTGCATATTTGTAAAATGATGTACAATACACACCTAAGGGGGATTGTATGCTGTCTTTGTTGTGGGAAATAGACTGAACTGTTCAAACAAAATGCATTGAACGCGTTATCTTAATATGTTCTTGTGGTTTGTTTAATTTAGATGCAAGCATCAGATTATGGTTATTTTACGGAAAATCGCATTTCACGGTACATTAATCGGTTGAAAGGGTTTTAAATTGTTCATCTATGTAGAAATGTTATTTAGAAATAGAGGTAAAGCGAAATATTATTATTGAAAAACTTTTGAGACATTCCTTTAAGAACACTTCCGGTGGTTGGTGTATCTGTACTTCAAACATCCCGTATTCAATAAAAAATAAAACCAATTCTAATTATACATAAGATATAATGGTTTACTTTTATAAATTGTGACTTTGATGGAGAGTTGTCTCATTGGCACTCATACCACATCTTCCTATATCTATATAATGAGCTCTTACATTTTTCTCTAAAAAAATCCAAGAAGACAGCATATTTTTATATAATAAAATTCTTTCAGAAATTTTGTATACCAGTTTCTTCAAAACAGAATGTTGACATAATATAATAAGACATAATTATATAAGTAAAGACCATCGGGAATTTCTTTGAAGGATAAGAACCTTTTTTTTTGTTTTCTCCGTGCGGTAACCCTAAGCCCGTCTCGACTCGTATGGGTCTGACAAAATATCACCTAGACATCGTATACATTGCATTTACATGTGAAAGTATAGTATAATAAAATAATTCTGGTAAACCTCTTCAAGAAGAGGAAGGATATGGTTTGAGGTTGCAATACTACTTCCCGGGGCAGGAACCATATCCTGTCAAATAACAAGCCAAACTAGTCTAATGACATTGATACCAAAGTGCGATTAACTATTTAGACAATTTATCATTTTTGTCTTTGTGAGCTTATCATTCATCAATAACGTAGGAGTCCTTGAAATTGAATTTCTTTTATGATCTAGCCCTCCTGGTTTTATATCCGAGTGCAAGTTACTCCAGAGATCACTTTAAGATAACAAATGCATATAAGATAGCTTGAAGTATCAATTTGGTTTCCTGGGTAAATATGCGTTGTGACGAAAAATGTCCTTTCGGTAACAGATGACAACAGCCTTAGTCATTTTATTATACAACTTGAACGAAGTAAACATCATTGCACTTAAAGTTGACCATATAACATGTAAAAGGTTTTAAAAGTAAACAAAAGTACATAGTTTGTGAACTAGACATGCAAACCAGTTAAGAGAAGCCATAGCCCGCGAAGTATATTTTTTGGTCGACACTTTAAAACAGTTTAGTAAATTCTTTTTGTTACGATTAAATTTTTATAAATGTTTTTTTTTTGCTAAATACATAGCTGAAGATAATTCTAGGTTGAGGAAAGGAAGCAAAGGTTTTTTTTTAGGATGAAATTTGAAAAAAATAGGCAGGACAGGAGTTTTGAGTAAAAAAAAAAGGCAGGATGAGACAATTGCCAAAAAAAAAAAGTCAGGACGACAATTTAGGTAAAAAAAAGTCACTCAGGATAAACTAAAAACAAAAAAGCAGGACCAAACAGAGTGAAAAATAAAAAGGCAGGACAGAGATTACAGTTAAAAAAAATGCAGGACAACATCTTCATCCTAGCCCTTCCCCATAAAAATCAAATGGTAGCTCCCTAAAAACAACAAACACGCTTCATTTCATTAAGATGCAAATGCTTTATAGAAGTACGAAGTTTACCAGTCCGATAATTCACATTGTTTCTACAAATCTTCTAGTATTTACCATCAATATGTATGGTATCTAAAATCTGAATACTTATCAAAGGTTTTATAATAATCCTAAATCATTTTGGCTCATCAATGGAATACATGTTACATGCAATTGACTTTAATTTTATTTAATAAGGCTCATACTATGCAAAATATCTGAATTACTTTGCTTTTTTTACTACTTGCACTTTTTGACGTCATATCAATGTGTGAAATAAGAAACAAATTGTATAACATTAATTGTTTTAACACAAATGACATATAATGTTTGCATGCTTGAATAACACGATGATTTCGACCTTAGCGACATTTAGAATGAATAATCACACTGTATGCAAACATTTTTTTCTCAACCAAACATTTTACTTGCGTCACTTAATGATTACTAGACTTAATTCAGTATGTAGCTTGGAGATATGCTGGCGGTTTGTCTGTGAATAAGTGCAAATATCTGGAATTCAGTCAGGAAGTGAATGAGCGACAGTAAAACATGTGTGAAAAAGTAAAATAGCAAAAATACCGACCTCCAAGAAAATTCAAAACAGAAAGTCCTTATCAAATGGCAAAATCAAAAGCTTAAACACATCAAACGAATGAAACTAACTACCATACAATTATTTCCTCATGTTGAAAATGGTGGATTAAACCTGTTTTTTTAGCAGCTACACCTCTCACTTGTATGACAGTCGTATATAATTCCATTATATTGACAAAAAAGGGAGCAAAACAGACAAAGTTGGCAAAAGTAGGGATACAACAGTAAAAATTCTTATTTTTCGCAGGCATTTCGAGTAAAAGGTTTACAGAGATTATATTCATAATTTAAAGTGCAAAACCTATAGTTCTTGCGTTAATCCTAATAAAACATTGTTGTTTGTCGCCTTCTAAGGAATTGACAATATAATGCTTGTAAATCTTTGATTTTTTTTTATGAAAATAGAAGGATAATAAGCAGGAAATATAAAATCGAATGAGGTTGGCCGCAAAAACAACAACAAACAACCCCAAAACTAAATACAAAAATAAGATGTGGTATGATTGCCAATGAGACAAATCTCTACAAACAAACGTTTGCATTTAGATAATTTAAGTTTCTTTTTTATTATAAGAAGAACTTCGCTATACTTCTTTTCTATTCTGAATATTCGATACAAGTAGAGGCCACGAGTTCGAACTCCGCTCGTGCACTTGACTTCAGTCTTAATTGACTAGGGTTCTCAGTTTTCTTATCGAAGGTCGGTGATTTTTTCCAGCACTCCGGCTACCTCCAACAATAAAAACTGGCCGCCACGAAATAGCCAAAAAGCGGTGCTTAAAAGTGGCGTTAAAGCACAGAAAATCAAATCAAATCAATTTAATACAAGAATTTTCAATATCGAAAAGTCGATATCAAAGAAAACGATAAGTATATTATTAAAGAACAACATGTAGATCATAAAGTTTCAAGGTGAAAAATTATGCTTAAGCACACAACATAGAAATATGTATGCTAACCTATTTTCAACGAATAATTTGAAAACCACAAATATGTCAATTTAAATGAAATTTCTCATAAATAACATAAGATGCACACCTTGTCTGAATAAAACTTCATAGCTACCACACGATGATGTAAAACTAGACATAGTGATGTACATGACTACAAGGCATTTATAATCCTTCTTATTTTTTTCATTTATCTTAGATTATATCATGCAATATTTTCTTAAGAAAACAATTTTTTAATCCAGTATACTGCATGTTTATTCAGAAGCTAAAATGAGTATTATGATACGAAATTTGCGACAGGATGAATGCTGCAGTGGAATACTGCAACAGTAAAACATGCATTTAACTCTCTCTCCGATAACATTCTTTCATGTGTTTCTGTACAAAAACTGCTATATAAAGTTAAGGGTATATGGTGGATTACCAGACAGAACATATATATCAACTCCAAGACAAATCGGAATTATATAATGTTTTCGTGTGGTAATCTATCATAAAACACGACGACAAAGCAAGTATATATCAACTGGGGACTCCAAGGAATCTGTATCGCATATATGGCATTGTTGCATAAAACTTATACAATAGAACTAGACTATTTGTGCTAAATGAAAATAGTCATGTGGGGCAATACCATATCTTAATATATTTTAGCCAGACATAAATTTAGGTTGATCCATTTTTGGGTTAGTAGAAAAAAATTACAATTGTAAGTTGGGAACAATAATTCTAAAAAAAAGTCAATGGACGATTCACTCATTTGACTTGCTTATAGATCTTGTGTTGCCGATCAAATTAATTTAAGTCTTCAAGTGATTCGGTTAAACCCTAAAATTATTAAAAAATTAGCAATTAAGCTGATAGACATTGGTCGACCGTTTATATAAGTTTTTGCCCATTTCGGTGTATTTGGTGAAATTACATCAGATAGATAGAGACAAACAATGAACCCCGTCAAGATCTACTAATAAGTTTAATGACCAAACTCATCGCTCGACTCATACCTGAGTTATTGCAAGTTACAAAAGCTATTTTTAAGCGATTTATTTCAAATTTTCAAAATTGTCAAGATAGAGAGTGGTTTGAGAATCTGAACTCTTTCTGCAATTTTCTGGTTATATGCATACGCACATAGAGATAAACATGATATATCTATAAGTACTTAAGTACTCAAATTCCCAGCAGACTTGAAGAGCAGGAATTCAAAATAATTCAAGTGGTAACAACATATTTGTCCAACTTTAGGATTATGAAATTAAAGCGATTTCATTCGGTTTATATATACTATGCAAACTATGCTTATTTTTAATAAGATTTATTTTTTCAAGTTGACATTTATTAGAAATGAAACAAATTTATGAATAAGTCCACACCTTTACGTTTAATATAGGTCGAATCATCTAACCATAGTTTGTGTAGGAGGACCATATATCTGGCAAACCAACAAATATTTTTATTTAATGAATTTAATAACATTTTCATTCAAGTTTTAAGTAGATCTTTGTTAAACACTTAATATGTATGTCCATATTTGGAAATTTTCTCACGCCTGAGTGTATTGGTAATACATATAAGCTTCAAAGAACCCCTAAACACGCACTTTGATATGGAACTAAATACATCGGCTTTGTGCAAGAACAAAAAACAAAGAAACAAAAAAATGGCTTGGCAAAGATTGAATATAGCTTTTGTTTTTGCTGAATTCTTTTAAGGGATTGTTTTTATAACATTTATATTCTTTCATTTTTATCTAATATACATGCGATCTGACAAGATCAAAATGTACGAAAAAACTGATTTGGCGTAAACATTGTATTTGAAAAACCTAGCATGATCGGGGCAATGCATGGTAACTATTCAATTTTCAATCCGTGAATGATGCAAATAATTTCAGAAAGACAGAGACAAATCGTATTAAGAGTTATTGTTATTGTTATTCAATGGTTAACATAATGTAGTATGCTGGGTTTTTGAAAACAAAAACACCTTCGGTTGATGGGAACTTTTAAAAATACAAAACCTGTTTGAAAGTTAACCAGATACTTAGGCGAACACAACCGATAGTGCATTTTGTATAAATATACACCAGGCTCTCTGAATGCACTGATCTTGCAAAGTGGACTCATTTAGCTGTGTAGAGTAATTAAATATTAAATCACCACCCGGTCTCTTTGCAGATTTTATGAATACAAGACACATTATTCACCTTTCAATAGATACAAAAGTTTGGTTTTGAAGTTGGGTGAACCTGTAGAAAACTTATTTGAAACGGGATAGCACATTCTTCCTATAAAGGAGATATTGTTTACTAAGCCCGGAAATTTATATAAGATCCGGGTAAAGTTATTCTAAATAAATTTTATCTATATAAAAGGTAAACAATTCAACACTGTAATTAGATATTTGAATGTTGTTTTAATGATATAAATATCAGTATATTAACATCAAACGTAATATTATTGTTACAAACATCTGTAAATTCATGATACTCTGTCGATACCTGTATCTTGGCATTGTACTAGGTCATGTTTTTCGCTGCCTGATTCTAAAAATGACGTCTTTAGCTAAATAATTGGATGCTGGATGTGTTCTGTTTTATATTTTAGTCTTATATGCATGTTTTCTTTATTAGTTGTCATTGGTTTGTATCTAGCTGTCAGTAACTTCGAGTACATTCAGATCTATACTTAGTGTCTTTTTTTCTATGTGGGGATGTATAAATACCAAGCATCCATAACATTTTTTTTTACTTAGGAAGTTCAATAAATTATCAGTAACCTTTACGTACTGTTTGTCCTATTGTCTGATATATTAACAATGTCACAAAGATCATTGTGTTCTTTTTGCTTAAGGCTGATATGTTCAAGCTTCCATTTCAAATATAGATAAACTTTAATTTCCTGACTTATAAACCGTTGACCTCAGAAATGTGGCTCAATTCGCACATACTATGGAATTTATTTTCATTTCTAAATCAATGTTGATATGATGAACATTATTCTCTTTTCAGTCGAATATTGAAATATCCTTCCTTTTAAATCTCTATATGTATGGTTATTTTCATGTTACAATCACTCTACTTTTACAAAACACTAACAGAAATAGTAACCCTCCCCAATATTAACAACACAAAAACCGCAAAATTCTCGATCAATCCGTGCACACACTGATACACGTGTCTTACGAATATATTTTAGAAGGCACAATTGAGACCAAAAGTTCGGCACGCACAAATGTACACCATGTTGAGAGCATGAATCGCAATCGGACTTTTAACAATTGCAATGCTTTTTGTTTCTAAAAGAAATAATATGAAATTGATCATTCAGAATAACTCAATTTAAGTATCAGTAGGTAATCGATTTTCAAACATCGTAAATCGATGAAGAATTTATTTGGAAAAACTCTCTTAAAAAAAGGTTTCATAATAACGATTATTGAAGTAGTATGGAGTGTGTATATACATTGTCAGTTCCATGTCAGTATATACTATTTAATGCGATTTATGGCAACACAGTATGAAGAAAAGATGAGAACTGTAACTAACAATACTAAAAACCAAAAAATAACAAACAAACAAAATATTTGGAGGTATCAATCGGTCTTTAAAATTCAACCGGTGTCGATTCAATTAGACAAGACCTCGAATAACAAAGATTTGCAATCAACACAACATTTTAATAGTGTCTTAATATAATAAGGAAGAAAAAGATTAGTTATTCTGCAATGAATATTTAATCCAAATTTCAGCAGAATGATTCAAAATACTAGTACGACAAAGGAGAGCAAGTAATACATGTTTTATCATTTTCACCGATTTTTTCCCCTTTACGAACGAGATAATTAGTATTTAGAATGAAATTCAAAACAGTGTGGCTGTGGCCATTGATTGACACATTAAATTCATCCATTGACTGGGACAATTTACGTGAACGTTTGTCTGTAACGACCACTGTTCACGACGTACTACGATAGACATTTAAACTCTGGGGTCACCAAAGGTTTCTTAACGCCTTTAATTATAAAATAATTCGAAAAAATAATCAGGAATAACCTTTATGTTTTGATTTATATAATTGATATAAATCAAAACATCGTGTTATTTTTGATTAATTTTTTCGAATTACTTTATTAAGGTGTTGAGAACCTTTGGTGACCCCATAGTTAAAGTGTCTTTAAAAAGTACACAGTGAGCAATGGTCGTTACATACAAACGTTCACAGCCACACTGTTTTGAATTTCATTTTAAGAAAAAAGTGCTACAGCAGGAAATTTCGCAGTCTTTTTAATAAAATTTTCCGTTTTTAGCTCACCTGGCGTCCGTCGTCCGTCGTCGTCGTTAACATTTTACATTTTGAACTTCTTCTTGAGAACCACTATGGGAAATGCATACAAATGACTTCTTTTAGAGAACCACTGAATGGAATGAAACCAAACATGGCATGAATGTTCCTTATGAGGTGCTGACCAAGTGTTGTTACTTTGTAGCCAATCAATCATCCAAGATGGCTGCCAGCGGGGGACTTAGTTTAAGATAGGACCCTTTGGGAAATGCGTACAAATGACTTCTCTTAGAGAACCACTGAATGGAATGAAACCAAACATGAATTTAATGTGTCAATCAATGGCCACATCCACACTGTTTTGAATTTCATTCTATTATAAAAACTTGTGGTACATCTTAGTTGTGATTTAACAGGACATTACAAGATATGAAGGAGTTGTTTTTTGTTTGTGCAAAACAACGTAATACGTTATCATTCAGTTACAGCGCAAAAATAGAATCTAGATTGACAAAGTACACACGGATGAAAGGGGAGAGCAAATCATCATTTGTTTCTGCTGTCTGCTGTGTACCTGATTTATATCCCTATTGTTGCAAGTTGACACATTTTATATTAGTAAGTTGCTGACTCTGACTATGTGTTATTGGTATACAATAACAAAAGTATAAATAGGGACATTACACGATAAAACCATTCGTCACTGTTTAATAACGAATGTTTTTAATGTCTATCTTTCCTCATTACAGTTACAAATTGTTTGCTTTGTTTCTATTAAATAATTGATGAAATGTCGTTTGCTTAAAACCCCCTTTTAATGACAAAAACAGACTACAAAAAATAAATAATTTCCAAATCAAAGAAGCATGACGGACTTCTTATAGAACAAATTTAATACACTCGATTTTCATACAAATCTAGTTTTAGGAGTTTTATTTACAATGTGAACCATCGACAGGACACAGTAGTTTCAAACCAGATTGTGGAAATTTTTGAAGGACGTTGATATTGTGTATCCTCTATCCGCTTATATGATTATCCATTATTCTATTTCAACACATGAATAGATTAAATACATTTAGAATTGTAGATAGCTCAGAATGCATAGTAGACAACGACATTTCCTTTTTCTTGACCGGACACTCATCAACTCATCATAGTTAGAATACCTCTCAGGGTCCCAAGATGAATTGTATATTTTTCTCTCTCGTGTATAATGTTTATCTGTTGTTTTTTTCCTGCTTCTGTTTTGTACTAAAATTGTTTTCTTTTCATCCTTTGAATAAACGGCGATACGATCTGCATACTATTTGCCCAAAAGCCTTCCACCAATGTCTGAGGTAACTCGTTTTGATTAGCTTCTTTCTTTACTGAATTTATTTCATACACATTTTTGATTTGGATGTTTGTATGGAATCAACGCTCTCTTTCCGTTTATCTAACTCGTCTTGTTCTTCAGTTCCGCATAAATATTGACTCATGTTTAAATTTTACTGTAATTTTAGAAAAAAGTGAAATCACTAAAATACTGAACTCCGAGGAAAATTCAAAACGGAAATTAAATTGCAAAAATCCAAAGCTTTAAATGCCACATACTAAAACTTTTTTTACGAAGAGTTTTTCATTTACCTCCTGTATTTCTAGACATAAAAAAGCTGACATTTAGCCAAGGTATTTCGAAATAGATATATTTCATTATTTTATGGTCAGATAAATCTAGTTATGATTATGGTTATCTCTAGATTGATATAATGATTTCAGATATATTATCGAGCTGTTGAAATTTTGCAAGACGAATACGAATCCGATTACAGAATTGTGTCTTCAAACTTTGGTTAAAAATCTGTCAAATGAGTTGTGATTTTTACAATATAATGTTTGTACATTAATCAAATTATTACGTCAAATAAAACGTTTAATTTGTTTTGTATCATTTAGGCATTGTATGGTGTACCCTTGATATGCTAACCATGTTTGTCAATACTTACTTAAAAAGAGCTCTTAGTTAGTTTAGCCGTTTCAAAACAAAAATACAATGACATTACATTTAGATAACAAATGTTCAATGAATTTGAAAAACATAACCGCCAATAACATTTGTATAACGGATAATATACAAAATATCCCATGTAGAAGTTGGTCAAAGTTAACCTTGACAAAAGCTTGTTATGGTCTTTAATCTTACTCAGTTCAATTCTTCAAGGCAGAATATCTTAAGAGTTGTACATACACACAGATATATTTCAACATGAATGAATTCTGCTGTATTGGCATTCAGAGAGTTGCATGTTTCTTACACAATAAACTTTCAATATATATTATGTTGTAAATTTGCATGGTCTTAAATACTGGTGTCTATAATATTCCTGCAATACCAACATGAGCCTCGAATTAATTTTAAATTAATTTAATTTTATGTTTTCGAACCACTACATATCTTCACTATTCTATTTTAAGAACAACAATGTGATAGCATATTGAAGGTGAGTACTTTATAAGTCACATGATAGAGCATTTTCAAAGATTGATGGTCAGATAAATCTAGTTATGATTATGGTAATATCTTAATTGATATAAAGATTTCAGATATACTATCAAGCTGCTGACATTTTGCAAAACGAATACGAGTCCGAATACAGAACTGTGTCTTCATACTTTGGTTAAAAACGTATGTTAAATAAAGGCAGCAGTAGTATACCGCTATTCGAAATTCATAAATCGATCGAGAGAAAAACAAAACAAAACCGGGTAACAAACTTAAACTGAGAGAAATACATCAAATATAAGAGGAAAACTACGACACAACATAAACACAACACTAAAATGTAATACACACTAAGTGGACTTTTAACATCCCAACGCATCTGCATCTATCTTACATACAATAAATAATTAATAGTTATCCCATAAAGATAAGATCATCCCGATGGCCGGAGGCCAGAGTGTGATCTTACATTGACACACCAAGTCCGAATGGGATAACTATTTTACATCCCAGCTGTTTTAGATTAGACGAAAAACCATTTACAATTCATAAAATCTAGTTTAGAACGCCACACAACTATTATTATATACTTTATATAATAATATATGATGTATACCTTTTATGACCCCCTACCACGATGAGCAGATATCAAACAATGTCAACTCGCCCCACTGGCCAATCGGCCCACACTATATCGTCACTTTATGAAAAAAATTGCCCACTCTTGTAACCGAATCGCCCAACTTTAAAAAAGTGTAAAATCAAATTGAACAATCAGTCTGACAACTCATTTATTTAACGAAAAGGGTTTAAACCCCACTGAGTAAAGGTCTGCTAACTCGCCCCAGTTATAAAAAATATCTTGTTTCCTTTAAGTATGTTAAATTTCCGATAGTTCGTATCCAGCCGTCCTGGTGAAGTGGTATGTGTCTTGATTTGATATACTAAAGGTCTTGAGTTCGAATCCCAGCATATATACTGGATTTTTTTCTACGTGAATTTTGATAGTCTTCTCCGTATAATTAATTATAAGTTTTATACTGGATTTGACATTCCCGCCAAAATGTTACAGAACAAAGGAAAGCATGCATAACAAAGAAACATAAACTGGGGTGATCTGGTAGGGGTGATCTGGCTCAGATCACACCTGTTAGAACAAAGGAGCTGGGATGTAAACAAAGTAATTACCTACCATACAGCATTTCATTTCATTTCATAAACGAACTATAATATAATAATGGCCAATCCCCGTTAAATGAGGAACTTTTTTACACTAAAATGTTTGAACATTAATCAAATTACTACGTCAAAGAAAACGTTTAATTTGTTTTGTATCATTTATGCCTTCTATAGTTTACCCTTGATATGCTAACCATATTTGTCAATTCTAAAGTAAAACTTTTAATTAGTTTGACCGATTACAAAAATACAAGGATATTAAACTTAGATAATAACAGTTAAATGAGTTATAAAAACATAACTTCAATAACACTTGTTTAACGGATAATGGTCAAGAGTGATCTAAGTAATATCCATTGGAATGAACAAAATATCGAATGTAGGTGTTGGGTCAAAGTTAACCTTGACAAAAGCTTGTTACGGTCTTTAATCTTACTCAGTTCAATTCTTCAAGGCAGAGCATTAGATACACACACAGAGATTTCAACATGAATGAATAATGCTGTATTGTCGTCAGAGAGAAGCATAATCTGTTTACATAATAAGCGTTGAAAAGTTGCTTGGTCTTAAAAACTCAGATAGAAAGTAAAATCTTTTTCTTTGTAAGCGACACGTTAGTTAAAAATGCAAAACAGCAAAGAGACAGTTAATAAGGGCTCACGATTCATTGACCAGCTAAGAGCGAAGCTGGTCTGACTGTCCGTGAGTAATTATTAAGAACAGCGAAGTAGGTTGTTTTCTCTTCTTTTTTAAATAATAGAATGTAACATCATCACTGGTTAAATTATAAAACAATCTTTCTAGTCGAAATTGTCAAATTTGAAGCATTTAGTTTAGTTTTTGACCAGTGGCAGTTTATCGTTTTCATTCAATGTGCAAAAATTCAGCTTTGAATATCATTTGAAAAAAAAGAAATGTTTCTCCCACATGTTTTGTATGATTTTGTGTCAAGTTTTGGCAGTAAAATAAGTCTTTATTAGTTCCTAAAAAATTTACAAGGTTCGGATATAACAAAATTGTCTGATATTAAGCATTGAGCATCAATGAATAGACAATTATCATCAAAGCACACGTCCAATACAGTACATTTGGCACAGTTTAATGATGTCCATAACTTCATTATCTGTTCTTTTGCAAAAGTGAACTATAATATCTTTGTAAAAAATTATATATGAAGGAATAGCTGAATAAAATAGTTTATGTATAGCATGTATCCAATACAAACGATAAGATTATTGAAATGATATTAAACGTATGGCATTGTCAACGACATGCCATAAAACTGTGTGGTATTTGAAAACATGGAGTCTAATTACAGAATGTAGGCTCTGTTAATTCAGTCTTTGCCAAAAATGTATTGTTTTTGCAGACAACAGACATAATCCGAATTCCAATGTGGTTATCTAAAATGTTAACGCGACCTACACAAAAAAAATAGCGAGAAAAAATAAGCTTCATATAAAAACTTTCAACAATTTTTCCCCAAAATGTTCATATTTTGTTGGATCAGATCTTTTATATATTCTCTTGGTTTAGTGTTGGTAACTGGACATATGATAGACATGGTTAGGTTTAAAAAGAGTTGTCTCTCAAAAATACAATTAAAAATAATTATGATAAATTAACTCATCATAGATACCAGGATTAAAATTTTATATATACACCAGACGTGCGTTTTGTCTACAAAAGACTCATCAGTGATGCTCGAGTCAAAAAATGTTTAAAAGGCCAAAAATGTACAAAGTTGAAGAGCATTGAAGACCAAAAATTCCTAAAAGGTTTGCCTAATACAGCCAAGGTAATCTATTCCTGAGGTAGAAAAGTCATAGTATTTCAAAAAATCAAAGTTTTGTTAACAGTTAATTTATTATTATGAAATGTTGTATGGTAGGTAATTACTTTGTTTATTTAATGTATGTAAGATAGATGCAGATGCGTTGAGCTATTAAAAGTCCACTTACCGACACACATTGAGTTGTTGCGAGCCTTATTTACCAGTGGCACAGCACAGTAGCTCCTAACAAAGTAATTCACATATGTACCAGAAAGTTATTATGATTAAATTTGCATAGTTAAAATGAACTTTAACATTCAATGTCTAACTTCATAGCACCTGAGACCACCCCTTATCTTTGGTGGGGTTCGTGTTGCTTATTCTTTAGTTTTCTATGTGGTGTCTTCTGTACTATTATTTGTCTGTTTGTCTTCTTTCATTTTTAGCCAGGCGTTGTCAGTTATTTTTCGATTTATGAGTTTGACTGTCCCTCTGGTATCTTTCGTCTCTCTTTCATGTCGTGCAGGAAAACAAATTGTTGTACAGCAAAAGTATTAACAGATTTTTCTGACTTTTGAATTTTATACTGTAATGTATTGATTCCCAGCAATTCACTGTGGTTCATTTTATTCAAGATCTCACCATGAAGCACGATGATCCCCTAAGAGGGCTGTCACTTTTAAATTTGAAGTTTACCAAATATTTTCCAAAGATTTGTTGGCAAATAAAAGTAACTACTTTCTTTTAAGTAAAACAGTGCAGAAGTATTGTAAAAACTATTTATCGTTTAAATGTTGCATTTCAAGAGACCTGGCGGTTTTAGGTATAGGTGAATTTAAGTATTCAACAAAATTTATGTTCGTACCATAGACTTAAGAAATTGGAAAAACTGATCAAATACACTATCCACTAAAATACAAAATTAGAGTGTTCCTTTTGTATCTGTCGCCTTTTTCTGTTAGCTAGTTCTACGAAAATTGGTATGAATAGAAACAATAAAGCTACAATATTTCAGCATAAAATTGACAATTTAAATATTAGCCAAAACTTAAACCAAGATCTATTTAGACCAATAAGTACGTGGTCAAAAGGTGGACCCCTTGTTTTTGTCCTATATTATTTCTGTAAACATTATGCAAATGGTAACACCAACGAAACCTACATTATGTTTACATTTATTGGCATACTAGGAGGTCATACTAAATTTTAATGATCAAATTGGTCAATTTTTATAGTAAAAGTATCAATTAGTGCGACAGATTTAAACTCTTAATAGGATGACACTTAAATTTGATCATAACACTTGAATCATCTATCAGATAAACATAATTTTTCAATAATATTTGTGTATTGGATAATGGTCAAGGTGACCTAAGTAATATCAATATGTACAATCACTCATTACTGTTGATGTAGATCAGAGCTAAATTTGACATAACATGCTATTTATTAGAGTTATCAAAAAAATTTGAGCCACAACATCTTATGCAAGTTATTAAAAAAAAACACTCTACAAAGATAATTGGCGGGTCTTTTCACAAAATATCTTACGACTGAAAGATATCGTTTGTTATATTGAAATGGTTTATGACTTTTCAGTATGTAAGTATTGTATTGACAATATTTGATATTTCGTGAAAATTGTGATCGATTTAAAATTATAAAATATGATGACATTAACAATTTGATCACATACTTGAATGACAATAATATTTGTACAATGGATAATGTTCAGAGTTGATCTAAGTAATATCATTTGTAATGTTAAAAATCAACATCCCCTGAGTTCAACCCAGAATTTTATGTGAATCATTTGGAACATTTTGAAATTTTTTGTGTACTGATTTGTATATCGTTTGCTATGTGTGTTTTATCTCGTTTGGACGTGATTGTTTTGTCGCACTGATATCTTCACGCACTTTTTTTTTTATATCAACAGTATATCAACAATAGAAACCTCCATTATGCAGTGCCAATAAAAAATATTTATATGTTTTATTAGCTTCACATCTACAAAAACTACTTAAATATTTAACAAAGTTTTTTGAGCATTTACCACCCGTATTTCTAGACATGATACACAAGGCATATAGCCAAAGTATATTCAATTTAAATATATTTTATTAGTAAATGGCCAATCAATCAAGTTATGATTATGATCATCTTAAATTAAATAAAAACATTGTCTCTCAAACAGATTAAGAATTGCTGACATATTTGCAAAACTAGAACGAGTTCAATTACAGATTTGTGTCTTTATTGCATTCAAGCTTATAAAATTATGTCATCGACAAGAAATAAAGTATTTATTGATAACAAATTTATGTTATTGTATTTTACTACGACAGATTATAATTATTAATGATTTTAATATTTATTTGACACAACTTCAAGACTATTATCAACACGTAGGAGCTCAGCAAATGCTCAGACTTCTGTCTATAAAATATACTGATTTTTTTTCTACATTTCGCAATGAATTATGTCGAAGTAAAATTTGCATTTGTATTTAATCTTTTTATGTCTTCTTTGTTTGTCAATTTAAAAGTAAAAGCTCTTAATGGGTTCGTACAACTTCAAAACACAAAACACGATGATATTAAATAGTTGAATGACTGTTAGAAAAACATAATTTTCAATAATATTTGTGTATTGAACTATGGTCAGAGGTGTCCTAATTGATATAAATTACAATTTACAAAATAAATAATGTAGGTGTAGGTTAGAGCTAACCTTGACATAGGCTTGTTATGTATATAAGGGTTACTGAGTTCCATATTATAAGTCGGTATACCTCACAGGTTTAACATTAAAAGATTTCAGAGAAAGTATTCTGCTTTATTTTATTGAGAGACACTTTTTCACTTTTTTTTCTCTTAGAGCTTTCAGTAGGTCGAACATCAGCTTGATCTTAAATGCTAGTGCTATATATCTGTTAACAAATTGAAATCGAATAAACTGTCATATCTTTTACACAAAGAGATGCAAAAACTATTGTCTCAACTGATGGATACTTCTACCATATTTTTTTGTTCTTTTATTTCCTGAACCATTATTATCGGCAGTATAAACTCATCAAATATACTAGGCTTATAATTTGTTACGTACAAAAGTAAAATCACAAAAAAACTGAACTCCAAGGAAAATTCAAACAGAGAAGTACCTAATCAAATGGTAAATTCAAAAGCTCAAACACATCAAACGAATGGACACGCGCGTTTCGTCCACAGAAAAACATTATTGTGATAGCTTTAAGGTTGTCATTTGAAATGAATCCTCAAATTAACTTAATTGTTGACATTTATATAAGATATGATTATTTTATTGTGTAATAACATATGAAAAAAAAATCCGCGACAATCAGGCTTTGAACACAAACAGTTAAGACAAATAATATTCCCTTATAATGAGGTGTCAAATTCTAAATCTAGATAGTTTCCTTCATTTCAAAATATGAAATAAGCCGAAAACTTTATTCGAAAACATATGATGTCAAACAATGATTTCAATGTATAAAAGTAAAATACACAAAATTGTTTAGAGCATAAATCCAACAGGACTTGAATTTTAAATGGTCATAGATACTATTGAGTTTCTCCGACAGAGGGACATCCTTAGCTATTAAACGAATGTGTAATTTAAAATCTGTAAATTTTTACCCCAAATATATAGCATTATTAGAATCACGGGCTATATTTACCATCTGACACTGACCATACCCAAACTAATAATAATAAGCATGGTACGTATTTCAATGCACATAGCTAACTTTTTTTTGATAAAAGTCACCTGCTCAATCTAGATTGTAGTTACCACTGAGTGAATAATGGAATAATTGAAACAGTTTAATAAAAATGTCTTAAATTTAGAATTGCTTCGAATAGGGTTTTAAATATAATTAACGAAAATAAATAAAGGTGAAAACGTTTTAAAAGGCATATAATACTTTGTAACAACAAACATATTTATTATGAAGGCAAACACAGTTTCACAATATTATGAAAATATAATTGTATTGTGTGATATTGCTTATATATCAACAAACAGGTCTTCAGAATTATTGAAAATATTTGAAGCTTACTTATACTAAAATAAGTGTTCTTTTGTAACTCTGAACTATACTGAACTTAAAGGAAGATCAATTGGGAAAGTCCATAATCACATGGCAAAATCAAATAACAGTCAATCCTATTTTATTATCTGTATGAATAAGCAGGACAAGGATTTATAATATTTGGTAAAATATGAATAAAAATTCTGTTTATTTGTACATTTCTCCGTTTATCTTGATTCACAAATGTACACTTTACCAAACTAAAAATCCGTCGAAAAGTGCCAAACTCATGTCGATACACAGCAAACAAAGACACAAAGACAAAAAATACAGATATGAGAGTACTCACAGTTACCAAACGCTCGTTCAAAGCCTATAACAACTAATAAAAAATAATTTATCCTAGACTACCATATCAATCAGAAGAAATCCAATTTTCAATGAATGCAATGTAAAGTCGTCATTAATAGTCAGACACTTGTCCAAAAAAATAATTGGGAAAAGACAACTATATTGTAACTAGTCAATTTACAGAACTGAAAAAAATACTTAAACGAAGAGGTATAATATTGTAAGAAGGTTCTGTACAACAGCTTATAACCTTAAAAATAAGCAAACACAAAAATCACTTTTGATCAATATCTTTTTTCTTTTAAAGTTTATGCTCAAATATTTAAAAAAAAATGAATTTTATGCTCGAGTCATGTAACTTTTTATCCATTTATGACAATAACCACACATTTCAAGGAACAAATACATCCGTTGTGTTATTCTGATTGGCAAAAAGTCTCAAATGAATGATATCTGGGGTTCGTGTTGCTTATTATTATTAAGTTTTCTATATTGTGTCATGTGTACCATTGTTTGTTTGTCTTTTTCATTTTTAGCCATGGCGTTGTCAGTTTATTTTCGATTTATGAGTTTGACTGTCCCTCTGGTATCTTTCGTCTCTCTTTTTAAGCAGATGGTGACACTATTAAAAGTATTTTTTCCTAATTTTATTTGCCATCATGTGGTAAATTTACATTTACAGCTATTGGATACAAGCCAAGGAAGTAAAAACAAGTTGTCGTAGTCAAAAAGCATTTGTCCTACATAAAGTGGAATACCGTAAGTTTGCTTACTCCACCATGAACATAATATTTACCTGTAAGTTTTAACCAATCAGAACAATCGAGTGTAGGCTTTTAACTATAAAAAGACTTTGTAAAGTAATGCTCAAATCATTTAATTTTGCTTTTAAACTATAAAGATCTACAACACGTATACTTATAAACATGGTTTTGGAATTAAGCATGTCGAATCAGAATATTCCTGATATTACTGTGGACAAATATGAAGAAAATGTGGATCTACAAAATAATTGTAGATCATTTTACTTGAATCGTAAGAAGGCGTCAGAAGATTTCAAGCAATCACTTAATGAACATAGTGAAAAGAATGTCGGTACAGGGAAAAGAACTTCACTTTCTACGGCTATGGATAAGCTACGAGAAGAAATGGTGAGTCAATACAAATAGTTTACTTATACTTATATTCTATCTTGTATTTGTTATGGTCAATCTACTTTTTCATTCTTTATATTTTTAATAAAGTCTACCAGCTGTTATAGATTTCCCATTTAAAACAAAGCTAATAACAGAAAAAATGAAGATTACAGATTTAAAAATGACAATTGCTTTCTATTGCCAACCTTTTCGAACTCTTATTTTGCATACTTTGTAAGTACAAGCATCGATACGTAATGTAATTAAAATAGGATTATGAAAGAATATATAAATAATTGCATTGAAAAATTAATGAAAGAACATTGAAAAATTTGGTTGAAATGTCTTCTTTTCCTGGTCGTTATAACACACAAGTGTTTTCGTTATCAATATGTCTCAAATTTAAACCTTAGTCATGTATGGATCTATTTAAAGCACTGTAAATGTAAATATATATATAATTTCTTAAGATAATGAGTCATCGGGTAAACTGAATCTTGCTATATCATTCCCTTTAAATAAAAACTATGAAATGTTATTTCCAGGCTTCGCTTGTGGACCAAGACTTATCATTGATGAAGCAACTAATGACATTGAATGAAACAATAGAAGAAATAAAAACCAAGAGACTGTATGGCGTGAGCAAAGACTCTGTAGCGGAAAGTATAGATGGTGTTAACAGGAGAGAAACAAATATGCCCCAAAGTATGTCTACTCTATCATTAAACAGTGACCACTGAAGTTAAAGTAGTAATGTGGAAATGCAAACTACGCAGGAATGCGAACAGAGAATTCCCAAAACAGTGGTCCAATATTCTGCTACTGATTCTGGATATGGATAACTAGCAGAATCGCTATTCTAGTCTTAGGTGATATAGATTGATCTCAGAACATTGAACATCACTAAATCTTACAACATCATTGTCCATTGTAAGTATATAGATTTATGGATTATATATCTAAGTGTTTTGTATATGATTAACGTTTAAAAAGGATCAAGATCTGATATACATGTATATAAAAAAAAACCTGGTTAAGTTAAAAGAAAATTAATAACATCTTATAATTACAATACAAATGATTATGAAAACCGTCACTTAAAACTGAGATAACACTTTTATTGCATGAGAATCAATTATAACAGTGAAATATAATTACACATTTACAATGTACGGAAACAAAACATTTTTTTAAATTAAGACTTTTTCAAATACTCAAGGGTAAACACATTTGTACATAAAGATTTATAGATCACCACCATATGTTTCAATTTTGTCCAGTATCAATAATATTTTATTCTTTACATTTCAGATGTCAATTATACATGTGCACTGTGGTTCAGCATACGAGCATCCCTAGTAGGGAAAATCGCAAGCAGACTATTTCTCATCTGAACTTACAGAAATATAATACTCATGCCCAACTAAGTGATAGTCGAAAGCAGACGATTTCTCATCCGAACTTGTAGAAATATAATACTCATGACTCGTTGTTCTTTCATTTGATTATCTTGTTATTGTTTATTTGTCTTTATATATATTTTTTGATAAAAAATATGTTGTTACGAATTGATTATATGTGAGCAAATAAACTCGATCATAAATACTAGTATTACTATTTTGTACGCCAGATTGCAAAGGAATCAACCGGAGAGTGAAATATTGTTTAACCTGTGAACGGGAAAAGAATTAAATGGTCCTGCTATTTTCATTAGTTGTAAGCGGAAGGAGTTTCGTAAAACCTTTTACAGTTTGGTTATCCCTTTTAATATATTTCGCATTTGTACACAAGGAAGACGTTTTAAACATATTTAAAGTTATTATAAAAATAAACGCTTGATTTATGAGGTAAAATTATTCTTGAATATTGTTTACAATTTTAACTTATAGGGAAGTTAAAGTTGTTTAGTTTAATGGTGATCCGCTAAACTCCTTATAACACTTTAAAGAAGTTTTTTTTTCAAATCAAAGTTAAAGATAATTTATTCAAAAGTGTGTTCTACGTGTATGGGTGTTGGAACGTTTTGTTTAAACATTAGAAAATGTCTGATAAAAGACTTTACCGAATACATTGGAAAGACAAGCTTCAATAGGATAATACAGAAATCTTACAAATCAACATCAACAAAAGAAGTAAACAGACTATTCCCCGCAGTAACATACCCTGTGTCCCATTGTATAGCGTATAGACTTAATAAATTGGGTCGTTCCTCAACCACCCAAGAAGTGCTGCAAGGAATGGAATATTGACCGAAAATAACACTACACAATTTTTACGATCACCACCACGAATTTTTTGACGGATAGTTGTCTTCATTTAAAAACTCGAATCCACACCATTTTTTTTGTTGGATTTTTCTTGCTTTTCGTTTGTTTTCATGGGCATGTTTATGTCTTTCTCTTTTGTCTTTTTATTGATGATTTTTCGTTTTTTTTCCATTATAGTTGATATGTTTCCTTCGGTTTTAGTTTGTAACCCGGATTTGTTTTCTCTCAATCGATTTAAGACTTTTGAACAGCGGTATACTACTGTTGTCTTTATTTGATTGTCCTCTCTTGGTATATTTTTCCTTTGTGCCAAACGTTGTTCTAGACAAGAAACGAAGTTACTGTTATGCTTTAATTGCAGTCTTTAAAATGACAGATCAGGGCCTTTCGAACATCTTTGATCAGTTAACCCATTGACCTTAAAATAAACAATAATAATACAACAAGCGAATTTTAGTAGACATGCAACCTGAGGTAATATAATCGATTGAGAACGAAGCTGAAAGACCCAAATTTTAGCTAACATTCATGACATTTTGACGCCACAACATCGAACATAATGTTCAATCGATATGACCACCTTTTTAAAGTTGTTATTGTCCTATCTTTGGTTTATGGGAAAATATAATTTAATGTTTTTCTTATTTCTATTTAATTAATGTTTGTTGTCTTTCTTCAATTTTAAAGAAAAACTTGATATTCCAAGCCTAAGAGTGTTCTTGTAAAGTTAAATCAAGAATAATACTTCGAACGGAACGAAATGATAAAGTGTGATTTATTCCTTCAAACTTTTCTTGATAAATGTTATTCATACATATAGTGTTTTTTCTTTTACAAATTGTGACTTGGATGGAGAGTTGTCTCATAGGCACTCATACCACATCTTCTCATATCTTTATAATTTGATATTGCAATAATTCTTCAAAACAGTTTATTATGTTAAGCTAATGAAAAATGATGCTGTATATGTTTTGGAAATTATAATTTACGTATGCTTAAGCGGAACGAATATTAAAGGTGTCACAAAACTTGATATTATTAAACATGGCATATAACATGTTCAATTGACATATATCAGGAAAGAAATAATAATTTATTAGTTTGTATGATAAAATGAGTCATCAATTATATTAAATCCTACTCATTAGCTTATATGATGTATGTTATATGTTACTGTATACAATTGTTTCCAGGACTGAAAAATATTACATAACCATGAACGTCTTGCATGCGAACAAACATCAGCATAAACTAAATTGATGCATATAGTAAGCAAAACATTGAAAAGCACTAGATATAGAACGATGTAAAATACCGACTATAATTCCAAATATCACTTTTTTTATGAGGAAACTTGCATGAATGCAAAATATTGCATGTAATAACTTTATCGACAGAATAGTTGTCGACCCTTTCAATCAAATTTTAAAAGAATTTATTATCAGATGTGCTCGGAACGTTGTGTACGTTCCACTTTTATTGGAGAATTGATTTTAAGCATCAATTCAAAATATAAAATGGCAACAAGTGTTAATTCTTGTTCTATAAAAACTCTTTTAATTACAATCGAAGGAAAATTTAACCAAGTTAGTTCCACTAACAAGGAAGACAAAACAGACAAGACAAGAAAGCCATACTCATTAAGGACATGCCATTTCAATTACAGAGATATCCTTCATATTGCAAAGGAGGTTATATGTAAGTCAAGTTGTTCTCATGATCTTGTATCTATGACGAGGGAAATGCGCGAAAGTAAGAGTCGCACCAAAGTAATAGAATGAAAGACCTCGTGATGTTGATACTCTTTTTGTTTTCATTGAAGATTTAGAGGAAGGCGTACTAGTGGTTATCCATTCGCTTGATGTGTTTGAGCGTTTTATTTTGCCATTTGATTGGGTACTTTCCGTTTTGAATTTTGCTAAGAGTATTTTTGTGATTTTACTTAGTGAAGTTACCTTTTCTTACTAGTAAAAAATGCAATTGTCACTATAATTGACATATTTTTGTAAAACTCCGTGTGTAGTACGACTTTCTTTATAAAACACATTTCCCTGTCACATAAAAATGCTTAGCCAGTTATTGTTTGGTATTCATACTAACATCAGTACAATAGATGACTGTCACTAGCTAATATTAATTCTTTTTCAGCTGCCCAGAACGTAAAATAATGGAGGTATTTTTTGCTTTAATGTTCCTCTTGTTCGTGTCAGTGTGTTCCCTAGATTTAAGAAATATGTTTGGCAATTCTAATGTCAAAGTTGCTTCGGTACGTTTTGAATGGACTTACTCTTGTGGGAGAATATTTACTCAAGTACAAACTAAGTTGTTTTACGTTCATTGATACGTTCATTATACCAACAACAACAACACATATCATTGTTTGTATGGCTCCACTGAAATTTTAAAAGAGTTGACACCCTGTTTAATTAAATTCATTTCATTAAACTTTGTAAACAAAATTAAGGTTAAAGAAAACATTCCAAACAATATACTACTGTTTATTTATATTGAAGCTAAAAAATGGAGTGCATGTGTTACGTTCATTAAGTTATTTTTCTCATGTATCACGCTTACAACTAATTTCTGAAAATTACTTTTTTTTTTTCAATGTTTCAATTTGGAATCAGTTTTCTTCCTAATAAATTATCTTATATCAGGAAATAAATGTACATATTTATCAAAATTTTCGTATAACCACAATGTGTTTCACGCACGTTTTAGTTTTCCCCACAAGTTAAAAAACAAGAGTGCAGTTGAAGAATATTTGGAAATGATAAAATAAAAACAAATAATATATAAACAGGAACGGACGCCAAATCGAATACAGTTAATGTCGCAGTGTATGAAGACTGTCTTTATCTGAACATGTATCAATGATTTAGCTTAGACTAATATTTTTGTTAAAAGTATGCAGGCCGTATTACCACAAATGCCACAGATCGAAATAGATCTGGCCGCAAAACTAATTCCATAAAAGACAAAAAAACAACTAAAACAAGATTAATCATCAAATTCAACCTTCATTGGCTTCTAGACCTATGGACTTACAAACCATATGAATACTTTTAGAAGGATTGCATGTGAAAGTAAAGACAATCAATGAAATGTTACGAAATATCGACAAAATTTAAGTAAGAATAGTTTTTCGAGCCAAATGTGAACAATGTGTACAAAATTAAAAATACTCAGTACAAACTGTACAATAACATAAACTATAGCAATGGTCCTCTTTTTTAAATTTTCAAAACGTATATGCTTATGTTCGTGTAAGTTTTTTATGAAACACTTTTTTTATTCAAAGTAATCATTTACGAAAATGCATTACTATAATCGTGTAAATAAATTGTCATTGTGAATAATTGTAACAACATTGTCGGGCCAAATAAAAAGCATTAATAAAAATTAGCTGATTTAGCAAACACAGAAGTTTTCGTGGTTATATTATATACACATTAAACCATGTGTTTGAATGACTTGATTCATTATTGTTAACATGCACGAGTCATTCAATCATTTTCCATTTCTTGCTTGAGTCTGTTAATTGATCTTAACTGTAGCTGCGAGAAATCATCATTCAGTCCATCCAAAGTATTTGCCGCCTAGGATACTTACATTATTTTACTGTCAAGTTATCTCGATATGCCCTATTGGTTTCTTAATGTCTGTACTGTTTCTATGAAATAAATGAAGATTTTCGGGAAAGTTATGACAATATTTGTAAAATATATTCTGCCGTTTCAGTCGGATATTCCCCCAAATCTATGTTCTTTGATGCACAGATGTAGCGATGTCGTCACATAGAAAATAAAGTCTCCCAAATCGGTGATGGTGTTGGGTCGTCCAGAACTGAGTTTATTACTTTTCAAGTAAAACAGTATTTTGGTACTGGCAATTTCGACACTAAAAAAAAAAAAAGATGGATACAAAAAAAAAGGAATAGAATTGAGGTTGTTCATGTATATCAATCCTTTGTTCTGCTTCCAACGCCTGGTTTTGCTTATGCTAAGTGATTTTCTATAGTTTTACTTCTTCAACGATTTATTTATTTTGGTCGACTGATGAGATTATTGTCATCAAGGGAATATCAAATGGAAATACGGATCATGCACATTATTGACTCAGTACTTTAAAAATGAGTCAAGAACAGCAATTAAAAGACAGAAGAAGACATCAGGAAATCGTGTCCGGTATATGAGTTAAAAGAAGAAGTAAAATTGTCATGTTCAGTTGCCTGTTAACCTAAATAAATTATTTGTTAATTTTTTTAGATACTTTGGCTATTCAACTTTTAACTTTCAACTCTCTTACTGGAGGTAATATCAGATATGATATTCGTACAACATACAAAAAGATTATGCTTTACTTTGATGTTCAATACATTATATAACGTTTGCCTACTGAAATACTAGTATTATATTTAACATATACTCTTCCAAATATCTTTTATTGTATAATCGTAGTATAGAGCTTTTTGTAATCCTCTCTATTATAATATTTGATGTACCGAAGTTCTTCTGCATTATTTTCCAAAAAGCATCAATCATCAATTTGAATGGAAAGTATTTTGTTAGTATTTGTAAGTTTAAGAAATCACAAATAACATGTTGTTTATGTCACAGGTTTTATTTTCAATTATTTAAATGTGACTATTTCTTATTTATAAAGTTGTTTATTAATAATATGGATGGGTAGTTTTATTATCTATCAACATCCCCACGAAGCTTAATGATATGCAAAAAGGACGGGTAGCTTGACGCAGCGAATCTTGAACGGTATCTGAATTTTAATGAGAAAATAATGACTAAGGTAAACTAGAAAGTACATGTACTGGGTGGGTTCTTTAATTTTCGGAAATAAAACTTGAAATACAAAGTAAATCGAAAAGCTTAACAAGAATTGTTTACTGGTGTTTCTTAATATAAAGACTTACATGTATATAGAATATGTTGTAAAATTCATAATGCCTCACTTCTCGTATATCTTCTCAAGTTACACACATATATTTTGTAAAACAACCTCGGGAAACTTTACCTTAAAACGTAAACAAATATTAAAGAAGGATGTCTATACTTTTGCTGTTTATTGAATATAATTATTCTCATGATTTTCAGACACTCAACCTTCTTTTTTGTTTAAATCTACATTTTCATTGCTTCTAGTTATCTGATTTATGTTATATTTTTGTATCTTTGATTTTCTGTTATTTGATAGTTGGTATAAATATTTCACCTTATGATTTCTAATGATTAACATCCTTGTATGTTGAACATGCTTTCTTTAATGGATTCATTCGTTCCAGTTTCTTACTCTCGCTTTTCTTGCAAAATATATAGAACAAATTGGAAAACTAGTTCAGTTTTGCTATTAAATTAGTGTGTGTTTACATTTTGTTCAATAAATCTTGGGTATATCATAATAAAACATACTATACAAAAATAATATCTAAACTTCTCAAACTTATTCCTGCGATAAGTGTCTCTTTGGTTTCCTTTTTTTTCAAATTTTAACGCGACTGTTTCAATCTACTGAAAACCCTTAGTACCTTTGTGTTTTTGCACTGTCATAACAGTTGACACTATTATGCAATAACTTTCATTTGCTGTTATATTAAAGGACAGTTTTACCGAAAACATGTGGAACTATAAATTATGGATATCAATTCAGACAAGTCGTATAGAAAACGTAAGGGCATAAATAACAAAATAGTAAAGTCAAGTTCTTTCTAAACAGATTATTTCTAGTGTATCATTATCAAATTATATTTATTTACACCTTACCAATTTTCAAAGCCGTACAAGTATATAAGTAAATTATTATTGTATTCAAAAAGACAAATTGCGAACGTTTAACCTTACAAGGAGCCAAATGTGCTAAATCACAAATAAAAAGTTTTTAAAATACAATATAAATATTTATTCTTTTGATAAAACTTGCAGGAGGTCTGATAAAACCATTGATATGTATATATATTTATTCGTGGATCAAAAGAAAATTCAAAAAGAAATCACATATATTTATTTTACCTATTCAGAGAAACACTTGTAAGCAATACTAAACCTATTAAACGTCTTTAAAGGTTATCAGTTTGCTATTCATACTACTGTTTACACCATATGTAAAGCGATAAGTCATTGAAAAGTACGGAGGGCTTACGATTGTACGTTTTATGTCATATTAACGTTGCAGTTTATGTTTGTCCTTCAGTAAGGATATCAAATATTTATAACCAAAGATTTAGACCAATACCCATAACTTAATTTGTCAGCTACATCCTACCTTTATTTATACAATGACATTGTATATAGTATTACCATATATATAAGTTTCTATCATTTATACAGTAATTATGTTGTGTCATTAAATACTGCACAGGTTGCGTAAAAAGCGGTCTTTTGTATGAAAGAGTCAACAGACATCTTTTCATTATACCATTATACCATAACTAGACCTTTCCCTTTTCCCTTTTCAATTCATACCAAATTGCACATGATGAGTTTATTTTGCACAGATTATAATATGTAATTGTGAACAAGAGCATACCAATGGAAGAAGAGTTCACGAAAAACTGATTTAGAATAATGGCCAAATAATTGTTTTTCATATTGTTTTTGAAACTCCTAACTGAGATACCGTTCAATCTGACAAATATTTAGCACGGCACTCAGATTAAAAAAGTATTACAAAAGGTTACAATGTTTGTCGTGTCCACATCACTTTGATATTGACTAGTATGAGTATGCGCATTGTCATGTCTGCAGCTCCAGACGATGCCATTATGTGACATCTTTGACATTTACAATACAGGGACGAGACAATATTCGATTTTATTAAATTCGTTTCATGTTTGGTAAACCTTATGTTATAAAACACAAAAGGGCTATGGATGCACAGATATACAAATGCAATAATATTAAAAAATTAAATGTCTATTCCCGTTCAAACGTTGACTAAATAGCAATATAAGAAACAAACAATTAAAAGACAGAACATTCGGCGACTTTAACGTGTATGATATCCGCTAACTCAGCAATAAATGTTACTACAAAACGAGACGTATCATATTAGACAAGGAAAATTCATTGACACTACATGTAAATCGTCAAAGCATATAGTCTCCTCTCTTGTATTGTCATGCACAAAATTAACCACAATTACTATTTGTTTCAGGAAATACACAACAAGTAAACAATACAACCAAAACAAATTTGAAATGGTACACAATTTTCAATTGGTAAGACATTTTAATTGATTTTTTTATTTTTCTATTCAGTGTCACGTCTCGTTAAAGTCATTTTCATTTGAAATGTGGTTATCAAATTGCATACGATTTTCCTGAACATTTATTATCTAAACTTCCTTCTATAATCCTCGTGTTCACTTTTGTTATTATTATTTTTTTACGTTTTATCAAACGGCACCTGCCACTGAAGACACCTATGTACGTAAAATATAGTTTCTACAGGTGTTAGCAAATGTTAACTATTTTGGTACAATTTGCTTCTTTTTACGGACAACATCTTTTACGGAGATATATGAATTCCGGATGCACATATATTTGATATTGCTCTATATTTCAAGTTTGTAAATTCTGAATTGTAATTTATTGGGTTTTTATCCAGAGGGAAAATATAATAACTTAAATATCACTTCCCAGTTCACTTCCTCTTTAATTCCATTTTTGGGGTTTTTAGAGCTTTATACAATCATGTATTTTATTCGGGAAATTACTAAGAATAAACATAAGAAGTTTTATATCTGCCAATGATCGATACAACTATAAAGAAAAAGACCAAAGAAAAGGAATGTAAACAACTAGTATTTCCTGTCAGATTTATTTTATTACATCTTTTACTTTATCATTCCAGTTACATTTATACTCAAAACGCCATTGAAAAGCGTATGGGTATTTCTGCAATTCCGGCATTGGTTCGTCTCTTCGATTGATTCGAGCCTCTAATAAATACAACGAATGATACTGAAAAAAAATACGTTGAATACGGTTTACTAACTAAAAATCAAAGACATTACTCAGCAAATTGCTTTAAAGAGATAACATGCTCTATCAAATAAGATTGATGCACATATTTTAAATGCTCAATGTTAAATAGAATGAAACTATAAAAATATTAGATTGTCCTCAATCACATCATGTTTCCATTAGAGATATTTATCACTTTAATGGTAGATTTTTTCAACGAAAAAGTTTACACCATGATGAAGCTAAATTTTGAATTGATCAGTCGCCTCAATGATCTATGAGATTGCCATTGATAACTGCATATTAAGAATACTTACATCACAGTAAATACCTTAATAAGATATCACTGTGCTGGAATTAATGGAGAAGAAAACTAACGTATAAGTATATGTTGTGCATCTTCTTACTTTCATAATGCATGTACGAGGTTTTTTCATACAACATTAACGTTTTACTTGTAACTTAATAAACTTTACTTGAATTTATTAGTTTTCCTTACGTTTGATCACCTATGCACACAATTTTAAGGATGTGAAAATAAGCAAAAAGAAATCGAAAATAACAAAAAAAAAAATATACATTTTGTTTTTATGTCAGATGGTTTCTTTTTACTAAATTCACAACCTTTATAGACTCTGATCGGCTTAGAGTTTTGCATACGCTTACAGACAATATTACAAAAAACTGTATGCTGTGCTCTGTGTGTATTTTGGTGTGTAAGTCGTTGGGTTTTATGATCACATCATAGTTTACGTTGATATATAAATATGTTTAAATATGATAATAAAGTGTAATTGTGAAAAAAATTAGTAGATAAATTAGCATACTCTGTATAAACGAGCTGCAACATCCGCATCTGAAAGTGGTTACTGTATCAACCAATCAACCATTATGTTCTATTGTTTATCAAAAGTTTTCCTAAGGAAGCAGTATATTTTAATCTGTAATTTGATATAACAAACTCCTCAAGGTTTCTAGACTTGTAAATAATTTAATTCAGATGTTTAAATGGATTCCTACCACATACAATGAAATAACAGATTTGAAAAACAAACAAAGCTTCAAAATTAGAACACAAGTAATATATCTACATATCTTGTTTTGTCTTAGGTGTTGACTTATCAAAGTTACCCCACATCTCCTATTGTTCCGAATATGGAATCGCTTGTATCTATTTTGATACAAAGATTAACTTTGGTCTTTTTAGATCTAACGTGTAATTAATTGAAGACTCGCTATACAGTATACCTCCTTTGGTTTTTATCTAACGCAGAACAATGTGGAATCTAAATACATCTATATAAAACAAGACCTCATGCAAATAAATTTTATATAAATTTTAAATAATCTTTTGAATAATCAGAATCATTTGAATTTTAAATGTATACCATTACTTAGCAGGTTAACTCCAGCGTAGCTTGTATTATTATAGCCAATCATAACGCGCCTCAGGGACGTCAGGTATATAAAGGTATGAAGAGTGTTATTATTCACACTTAACATTTACAGTTTTACAAATTCGACTACCTTTTTTTCAAAATGGTTTTGGAAGTGAGGAATACTAGTGACCAAACAGCAGTCCAGTCAATAAATAAATATGAAGAATCAGTGGATTTTCAAAATAACTGTAGATCGTATTATCTAAATCGAGTGGAAGCAAGTGCAACTTTTAAGAGGAAATTAGAGCAGAACAAAGAAAAACCGAAAAAAACATCTATGTCAGCAGCAATGGACAGATTACGACATGAAATGGTAAGTGTTTAACTTTACATACCACGTTTTCGTTTAAATATGACGAGTTGTGTCTATCTGTATATCTATTTTAGATTAAGATAATTATTTCATACTTTAAATTGTTGATAACATATCTGTTCTGACATTTCAAACCACATTACGCTTTTAAAGCTGCAAATTTAAATGAAATAAACTTGCGAGAAATTTAACGCTCCTAAGCATCGTTTTATTTATTTTTACAGACCTCACTTGTCGACCAAGATCTTTCCTTAATGAGACAACTACTGACGCTGAATGAAACTATCGAGGAGCTGAAAAACAAGAGGCTTTATGGTGTCAGTAAAGATTCTTTAGATGAAAGTGCAAACTATATTAAGGGCAGCACGTGTCAGCTGAGTAAGAGTATGTCCACCATGTCCCTCAGCAGTCAAGCCTCTAGTGAATGTAGCAGTTCAACTATGTCGGAGGACGACACAGACATTACAGAGTATGATGCATGAAAACACTTATGTCTCCAGGACTCGGACGATTCTGGCTGGGATGCATGAACATTGTTGGCTTAAATCAACCACTCAATATACAAGTTGGATGAGAAGCAAGGTCTGAACGCATGGAGTTATAAAAGAACCCTGTGAAATGAGGCAATCCATTTTCTGGTTCGATGACTTTTGTTTTACATCCTAGTAAGTATAATTACTTGAATAAACTGAAGAAAATGCAATTTTTACATATTAAAATGCACATTATAATCATACAAATTTGAAAAATGAGCTTATAAATAAACTCACCACGGTTACCAGGATTATAATTTTGTACGCGTTTGTCTACAAAAGATTTATCAGAAACGTGAAAAAGCCTGACATAATATCAACAAAATTTAAATAAGCTATATTCGACCAAGGAGATAGATTTATAGGTTAATACATTATAAATATGTACATATTTATTTAATGACTTCACTGTAACCTAACTATATGACGTATGCAATTAAATGCATGTAATATTTGTGCTGAATCCTTTTAAAATCAAAACAATTTGCAAATATACGTTTTCACTTATTTTAAAACATTCATGGTTATTTCTTTTTTTCAGAATATTGCAATACAAGAATTGTTGCACAAGTTATGGATGCCGACTGCAGAAAAACACAGTATCGACTCGTCGATTTGAATAGCAAATGACAAAATGCCAACCGTTTTCTATGTGCAGTTCTAGATTCGATTGCCGTTTAATTGACATTGACAATTTTGAAAAGATGTAACATGTACAAATAATTTTTGTTGTAGTACAAATAAAGTTGCATTATAATCACTCGTTCATTTTATTGACTGAATGAATTTCATTCCTATAGTTTAAAAAAAACAAAGTATTGGATAATACTCCTTTTTTGAATAGCTACCTGAACGATATTAAAGGGATATTCAAGCTTTAAGTCTAACTGTCAACGCCATGGCCAAAAAGGGAAAACTGAACAAAAGACAAACTATGACCAATCAAGAAAATTTCAGACAAAACTACGCTACCTAAAAAGCTATAACATTCATCTTTAAAAAAAACAAACCTAAAATAACTACTTCTTTCGTGGATAGAGAAAAACTTTCATTTTCGTAGATATCTAATTACGTGGTTTTGCCAAAGTCTGCATACAAACCAATAAAAAATGTGTAAATAGTTGAAAATTCGTATTCGTGATATACCTGCACCTTAAAAATCCAGAGTACCACAAAACATGTCTCAAAATTATTTGATTGGTCATATACTTGTAAAAGTCTCGACGGGGTAAAATAAATAATAATAAATCTACCACTTAACTTTCAACATTTATACGTGATACACTAAATACTATGATCCTCGCTACATCTGGTCTTATAAAACATGTTAAGACATCGCCGAATTGTACCAATTTCAGTTGTGCTGTACCATACGTGTCGGAATATATACTATGAAACTTCTACAATATGTATCTTCATCTTGGTATATGAAACTTAAGTCAATTCTTTGTTCTTATTGCTATCAAAAGAATGAAAGTACAATAAAACACTATAGTGGCAAATACCTTATATATGTACTTTACAATACGATAGAAAACATAAGAGCACATTTGTAGTAATAATTCACTTGATTGAGCTTGATCATTACATCTTAGTTGTACTGATGTTTTATTTCTATAAACTCCTTGTTAAGTAAAGTGCAAACAAACACAAACAGGACATATGAAAACAAGGGGCGTTTATAGTATACCGATTACTCATGTGATATACACAAGATAGAAAGGTGTAAAATGTGTTAAAACATGCTTCTACAGTTTGATGAAATGAAGTTCAACAGTATCAATCATTAGTTCGTGTCATAACTTGATGAACCATACATGTATCTGGATTAAAAAAAAACAAGCTGCTAAACTCAATTGTAGATACTTATATATATACATATTCTTTGCAACAACGCATGTTATATCTATAGCGAGAAAAATATTTGGCAATATGAGACTAAAATCAAAACAGTGATTAAATAGTTATTAAAGGTACCAGGATTATAATTTAGTACGCCAGACGCGCGTTTCGTATACATAAGACTCATAAGTGATTAAATCCGAAGTGATCTAAAAACGAGACATTCCCTAAGATGGAATTGAAGCGGATCCTCAAAGTATGAATATTTCTGTCATTGCATTATCCTTTAAAAAGTACTTATATTATCAAGTCAATAATGGAGGTACTTTGATGAAAATCTTAATGTATATATCAAAAACATGAACATGTGAATATTTCTAATCTAAAGATTATGTTGAAGAAGACCAAATAGTTATCAAAGGTACCAGGATTATAATTTATTATGCAAGACGCGCGTTTCGTCTACATAAGACTCATCAGTGACGCTCAGATAAAAAAATTATAAAGCTAAACCAGTACAAAATTGAAGAGCATTGGGGACCCAAAATTACAAAAAGTTGTGCCAAATACGGCTCAGGTAATCTATTCCTGGGCTAAGAAAATCCTTAGTTTTTCGAAAAATATAAATTTTGTAACAGGAAATTTTTAAAAATGACCATATAATTGATATTCATATCAACACCGAAGTGCTGACTACTAGGCTGATGATACCCTTTGGGACGACAAGTGCACAAAACGTCGGGGAACACTAGATTAAGAAATAAAATCTAAAGGTGAACATTGTGCTCTTGTCGCCCAAGGGTATCACCAGCCTAGTAGTACGTATGGCTTGGTTGTCAAACAGATAATTAATAAACTTTTTTTTTTATGTCAGAATCAATTTCCTGTGCTCATTGGCTGGTGATGTCAAATTTAAAAACAAACTGTTTTTCTGGACGTAACTATGAACCCATGTCATTAGCAGAGTAGACAATGTAAAAGAGCTATTGCCGAGAGAACCTTTATCAATAATTAAAATCTTCCAAAGTCAACTTTTCGTTTAGAAAGTTCATGGTTTGCTTCTATAATGCACTTAAATACTACATTAACATACGACAGGATCACTCCATATAAGTTAAATTAGTTTGCAAAAAGATGTTTGAAATAAATCATGCCATATGTCGAATCATTGATAACTAGATGCATCCACCACAAAAAAACTAGTAATCAATCTCTATAGGACATCTTCTAGTAACCAAGTTCGCTTAGGAAACAAAATGAAAGGTGTCAAAATGACAATTTAGCTTAATCATAAACTTTTAAATAAAAGATAAATGTTAAAATTAAACAGTATTTTAACTCTAGTAGAGTTTGGTCTCATAGGCAATTATACTACATCTCCTATTTACATATGCAGACAATTCATCCTATTTGTATAAGCTAATTATATTTTATCTTGATATACCAAATAAATTTTGGAGATATGATGCACAACATTTACAATACCATTTTCTTACGGTAAAAACACAATTTTGAATAATTATTACTCAACATCAAACATATATAAATGCATCATTATACAATAATTGCAAGAAACGTATGAGAACAACACAACAAAAGAGGGACACAATATACCAGAGGGACGACATATACCAGAGGGACATTCAAACCCATCAATCGAAAAAAAACCGACAACGCCATGGCTAAAAAGAAAAGGACAAAGTGCACACAACATAACATAACATAAAAAATAAAGACTAAGCAACACGTACCCCACCAAAAAACTGGGGGTGATATCAGGTGCTCCGGGAGAGTAAGCAGATCCTGCTCCATATGTAGCACCCGTCGTGTTTCTCATGTTCGTACATACCCGGTAATACATCTCAATCGCTAGATCACATTCGTGAAAAAAACCCGGGATTATAGCAACGACATGAGGAACATATCCGTTATCATCTGTGAAACCTATATTCCATAACGGTCAACCAACTCGTTATGATGACCTGTAAATTTACGAAAGGATAATTCCAACCTCACCATTTTGAACTCTTGGTTTAATAGCTTCCTTGTGAGTAGCAATCGTCGTCTATCAAGAAAAAAATAAGATAAGAAACACAAGCCCGGGAATATCGTATAAATTGGGAGATATATACTATGTATGCAGGCGCTGCTGGAATGTTGCTACATAAAATGGAAAGTTCAGAATTGGGAAGCCGAAATAAACTCTTTTGTCGTAAAGTTTAGTTTTCAACCTACCGTCATCATAAGCTATTTATTTATAATAATAAAACCACCAATAACTTGTGAAATATCACGAAAGATTAAATAAATTACAACTGTTAATGTCCCGTGGCAAATATGATGCATATCAGGACAAGAACTCGTTAACGTGTTATGTAAGGTTCCGGGATTGTTAAAAAAGATTGACCCTTGGTGTATACAGGTATTCATTTTAGCTTCTTTTGACCGTAAAGCTCTTAACGCAAAGGCGTATTTATACATCAATGCTTTTCAAATGTTTATACCCCCGCTGTGTAGGAGGAGTGTATTATTATTTACATAGTGTGCTAGTGACTTCGCTCTCACCCCATATGGAATTTACTGACCCCATATATACCGTTTTACGTCACTAGCACACTATGTAATGAATTTATCTTACCGACTATCTTAACGTGTCATATTTGATTATATTTAGCCTAGTGACCTATCAAAATGAGCAAGTCTACAATACCGTTAGCATCTAAGAAACTACTTCCATTGATCATACAAAAAACAGATGCCAACAAAAACAACTTGTTAGCTTGAAATGTGTTTCATGAATTTATTTCAATCTTCATCAATTTGTTCGTCTGTTGAAACCTTTAAGATTTGTCTCAGTACCGTTTGGTTTTATAAAGGGACGTCACACCACTACTAACCGTGTATGCAATAAACCCCACCTCCCTACTAACCTAATATGGAATATATACGGTCTTCACGCGGACGATTTTAACCTATCATATTCCTAGAAATGTATTGGAGGTAGGATAAATATATTCCTAGAAATGTATAGGAGGTAGGATAAATATTTCACCCCTGTCTTTTAATCTATCCGACCGTATGCTGGTACGTTCGTATATTAGTATGTCCCATCATAAATTGAATTCATCTTGAATATAATAAAGTTAATGTACATTCAATTCAGTTTATTCTTTTTCATTTCAAATGTCCAACTTCTCGCTTTTATAGATATAATTTGAATGTGAACTGAAAATTTCGCTGTTCCAAATAATATGATGATGAGGGTGGTTCTTAACGACCTTGACTATCAATGTGAGTCTTGCACGGTCGGTTGTATCAAAACAATTTACGAAAATATTTAAACAAAGAACATAACAAAAACAGGAAACAATTGGTATTATTTTTGGTCAGAAGGCGTTGGCCTTCTAAATATTTAATTAAATTATAATACATATTGCTTTCAGAATACAAAATGACGCTGTATTTAGCTGCTGAATACGCTGGCCACACGTGCCAATCAGAATGGGAGATTGTTTCCTTATACTTATACACCAAAAGTTATAGAAATAATAAGCCTTAACGTATGAAGTAAATCACTTATCAAAATTATGGAAGCAAGAAAAAAATTATGACCGAGTTATTCAAGGGAATATGGAAAACCCATTTATAGCAGATGAAAATGCCTTTATAAAACAATTTCACAGTATTGTAATATTGTTATTTTGTAATCAAGTTATTGCGATGCTTCTAAACACAAAAGCAGGGTAAAAGCTATCGTATCAACCCAAAAGAAAGATGAGGTAGGTAAAGTCAGTTGGCGATTCATTCCCTACATGTTGAAGTTCTTGTCCCCTTGAACGGCTAAAATGGGTCATTTACAGACGAAAAACGTTAAGTTCTTTCATCTGTTTGAACTTTTATACAATATATCTAAAAAGGTGGGTTTTGTCCGTTGGAGATGCAATCCATAAACGTTAAAGACATATTTTCTTGGAATAAGAATAGTAATAATTCGAAACGCCAGACGCTCGTTTAGCCTGCATAAGACGCTCAGATCAAAATAGTTAGCAAGCCAAACAAGTACAAAGTTGAAGAGCATTGATGACCCAAAATACCAAAAAGCCAAATACGGCTAAGGTTATCTATGCCTGGAATAAGACAATCCTTCGTATTTTGAATAATTCATACTTTTGCATACAGCAAATTTATAAAAATGACCATAATTATAATTGATATTCATGTCAACACCGAAGTGCTGACTTCTGAGCTGGTGATACCCCAGTGGTGTAAATAGTTATATAAGGTACCAGGCTTATAATTTAATGCGCCAGACGTAAAACATTAAAGTTCATTAATCTGTTTGAACTTTTATACAATATATCTAAAAAGGTGGGTATAGTTAGTTGAAGCTGCAATCCCTAAATGTTAAAGACATATTTCTTGGAATTAGGACAGTCCTCTTGAACGGCTATTATTGGGCGAGGATGTTAAAAGGAAATCAAAACTTTTTAAATTCCAGGAAATTGAAATTCTTTTGAATATTTGTGCATCAAATGACACAAATTTGTTTGCATGAAAAAAAGTTTCGTAATCAAAGAAGCATTTTATGTAGAAAATATGTTTATAGGTCATATCAAAATATGTAAAACTAGACTAATCTCTTACGAATCACATAGCCCCTGTAATTGTTTGATTTTGTATTAGTAAACTTAACATCGTGTGGGCTTTGACATATACAATAAATTTAGAATATCTTTTAAATCATCAGCGGGATTGTAACAACAAAGTTTTCTTATGTAAAGTATTAAGTTGAATAAACAGATTTAAAAAAGACACTTAAAACTACTAATATTTTTAAATTTTCTTTTCTAGTACACAGTTTATCGATTAGAATTTCTTTCCCTCGGGTTTGTAGATTTTGAACTGTTTAACCTAAGAACATTGCATCGACCAGAAAATGGAGTGTATGACCAAACGAGCAACACCCTTGAGAGCCCCTGTTGTTATTCTCTAAATGTCTTATTGTGAACGTCGAGCATTACGTCCTAGGTATAGTTGTTGACCTCAACGTCCTTATTTCTCTATTGGACAGTTATTGCATTTGCAATCATAACACATCCTGTCTATGGGTAATGCCATATATACAAGCTTACAAAAGTGTTTACCAAATGAAATGAATTCAAAAATTTTTTTATGCACAAAAGAATACAATGATACTCAAACCAATGTTACACATTAAATGTACTTTACATTGTCATTGGAAAACAAAACAGAATGTCACATATTTTGAATTTTTCCTTACAGTAAAGCATTGTTTGTATCATTTGCATCTACACTGTACCGATATTTTATGTCAACTGATTTCCTTGTAATATAAAGTACATGGAAATAATCAATATCATCTGTGACAAGGGCGTTTGGTATAGCACATTACTCATTCAGTAACTGATTTGAGGAAGAACTGATTCTTGCACTAAGATGGAACCTTTTTCCTTATGATTTCACGATTAAATCAATACACTTTAGGAATATAACGAAGTACTCTATATAGTAATATTAATTTTTATTCGGCAATTAATAACAGATTTTAACACATTACTAATAAAATTAACGGTATCAATTTTCTTGCACCAGATGCGCATTTCGACAATACATGTCTCTTCAGTGATGCTCGTGGCCAAAATATTTGAAATCCAAAGCTTATATAAAAGATGAAGAGCTATAATCCAAAAGGTCTAAAAAGTATAGCCAATTCCGTGAAAGGAATCAGAGCTTTGCATTAGGGAGATACATTCCTTAATTTATAATAATTTCTATCATTTTGTAACAGCAAATTTTAATAACACAAAAAAAAATCCGTATGTTAATGCCAGCACCGAAGTATTGGCTACTGGGCTGGTGATACCCTCGGGGACTAATAGTCCACCAGCAGAGGCATCGACCCAGTGATGGTAATAAAATTAACGGTATCAATTTTCTTGCACCAGATGCGCATTTCGACAATACATGTCTCTTCAGTGATGCTCGTGGCCAAAATATTTGAAATCCAAAGCTTATATAAAAGATGAAGAGCTATAATCCAAAAGGTCCAAAAAGTATAGCCAAATCCGTGAAAGGAATCAGAGCTTTGCATGAGGGAGATACATTCCTTAATTTATAATAATTTCTAACAGAGGGACGAAAGATACCAGAGGAACAATCAAACTCTTAAATCGAAAATAAACTGACAACGCCATGTCTAAAAATGAAAAGGACAGACAAACATTAGCACACATGACACAACATAGAAAACTAAAGAATAAACAACACGAACCCTAACAAAAACTAGGGGTGATCTCAGGTGCTGCGGAAGGGAAAGCAGATCCTGCTCCACATGTGGCACCCGTCGTGTTGTTTATGAGATAAAAAATCCGGTAAATTGTCTAATTCGGTAGGTCATATTCATGAAAGGGAAGGGGATTGTAGTTACGACGTAAGGAACATATCCGATATCATTTGGGAAACGGTTATTCCATAACGATCAACCAACTCGTGATGGCGTCCGTAAAATTTACGAAGAGATGAATTCAACTTGGTAAATGGTAAATAAATAAACGCAACAGTAGTATACTGCTGTTCAGTACTCATATTTCGATTAAGCAAAAACAAATCCGGGTAACAAACTAAAACCGCGGGAAATTCATCAACTATAAGAAGAAAATACAGAAACAACAGAAATTTTGAACTGCAACAAAAGCAAACAACAACATACATAGGAACGGACTGAAAAACCTTACGATATTGTAATAAATGTGATTTTTTTATGTAATGGTTTAACCCACCAAAGCAAAAAAGTATTTTCAATAGGCTCCTAAAATTTAGGATATTGAATTCGTATAGCTTATCAAATACCATGAACAAATTTTGGATTCCAGCTTCTTATAATAAACAGTAAAGCTCAACAGTAAAAAACATAAATAATATTTTTAGTAGTTTGAATTTCAATCTTAATAAATTCAAAATTAATTAAACATGTTAAATGCATGTCTTGTGTTCGCAAAGTGTGGAATATTCTATGACAATAATTCTAGAATGAACAAAAATCGTACAAAATCATAATATAATTATGTCATTCTAAAGAATGATGGATATTTCTCAGGAAATGTAGTGGTTTTAATCCAAAGAACATGGTTTGAATATAGACCACATGTTATTGTAACAATAATAATAAAATTAAATGATCTATGATAGCTTTGATAATAAAACCATTCCGTCAAAACATCAAAATTAGTCTATAAACCACATTTACACCTTCTACAGAAAGAATATAACGAACAAATGATGTCGTGTCGCAGATAGTGACAAATCTGTTTCAATTTTTACATAATTTTTGCACTGAAAATAGGACTAATTCTGTCTTGTGTTTATTATTTTACAAATGAAGCTCATTGTTCTGGGGAATTCCGCGTTACAAGAACATATTTAATTAAACTATCAGACATGTATAGATATGCATCAAATTCTGTAAACGAACACTTTTTTTAAAAGTAGAAACGTCAAATGTTCTACTTCAAATAAGAGGAAAGAGACCTAGATTGAATGTACTATAACAGAGTACATTCGATTTTTCTTTGTTGCATTCTGCAATGTCACTTTAATACTATATGTATCATATTTTACTGGTTGTGTATAAATAGAAGCTATTTGTAAGATACTTGTAACCTTATCACATGCTAAAGTGAGTCTTTCGTGTGTTAATCGTCCTAAATCTTAAAACAATAGTTCAGATCATCTTACTAAAGTGACATTGCAAAATATGTAGAACGATAAACACAAAAAGACTTGTCCTACTTTCAGTGTGGAAATTATGTAATAATTGTAAAAGAATTGTGACTCCCTACGTGAGGATTCCTGACATGATAACATATAAGGCTCCTGTAGGAAGTAAGAATTTGGTTTACATAATAATTTTTTAGCATTACTTTTGTCATTCTTGTTTAGATGCATTTTCATGTTGTATGTGTTTTGCTTTTGGAACATGTGCTATGTGTAGTGAACGAAGTATGACATAATATAAAAAGAACTGAAACTTGATATTGTATTGATATATGATAATGTATTTATGACCTATACTTCATACAAATTAGGATAGATTATATCTTTTGTAGAAGTAGCCGGTGTTGTTTATAAATAGGTCAAATCATATTTATAACCCAGTGCAATAAAATACAAAAAATATTTATTTTTGTTTCAAATGAAAGACAGCCTTAATGTAGAGAGGTAGAACAAGCAATGGGGCTTTAGAGACTGAATACCATTAAGTATGCAGAGGTGATATAATTACAATGCAAGGATTAAGAAAATGACAGTGTGCATTCTTTTGATTGACGTGTTATAAACAATTAATAAAAAAAACCACTTTATTTTGAGACGGCTTAGTATACAAAGAAGTAAAAACATAAAAATACAGAACTCCGACAAAAAATTCAAAAAGGAAAGTCCAAAATCAAAAGTCCAAACACATTAAACGAATGGATAACAACTGTCATATTCCTGACTTGGTACAGGCATTTTCTAATGTAGAAAATGGTGGATTGAACCTGGTTTTAAAGCTAGCTAAACCTCTCACTTGTATGACAGTCGCATTAAATTCCACCATATTGACAACGATGTGTCAACAAAACAAACAAAAACAATAGGCAAAAATGTCACAAATAGGGGTCAATAGTCTAATTCGGTAGGTCACATTCGTGAAAAGGTAACGGGATTGTAGTTACGACATAAGGAACATATCCGATATCATCTGTGAAACGGATATTCCATAATGGTCAACCAACTCGTGATGGCGTCCGTAAAATTTACAAAGTGATGATTTCAACTTCACCATTTGGAACTCTTGGTTTAAAAATAAAAATTCACACAATTTGGAAGCTGAAATCATCTCTTTTGTCGTAAAGTTTTGTTTTCAACCGACCCTCATAGTCAATTTCTAGATATAAGTCATAATCAAATGGCAAAATCAAAAGCCCAAACACATCAAACGAATGGATAACAACTGTCATATTCCTGACTTGGTACAGGCATTTTCTAATGTAGAAAATGGTGGATTGAACCTGGTTTTATAGCTAGCTAAACCTCTCACTTGTATGACAGTCGCATCAAATTCCATTACATTGTCAACGATGCGTGAACAAAACAAACCTCAAAGAGTAAAAATGTCAAAAATAGGGGTACAGCAGTCAACATTGTGTTATCATCTTAATCACTATAAAAACAACAAATGTAATGAAGAAGCACAAAAAGGCACACTGTTGTTTTTTATTTGGTCGGGTTGTTGTCTCTTTGACACATTCCCCATTTCCATTCTCAATTTTATTTATACATCAAATTTAGTATCCTCATTTTTGCTTATCTTATACGATTTTATTTATCTATGTAAAGTCTACCCGTAAAGGATGGAAGGTTTTCAGTACTGGTGTAAAATTGCGCGTTTGAAATTCGCACAGGTAGACATAAAATAATTTTGTCGTTCAAAGTATGACGGCATACATAAATGCAGAGTCACGTAAAGTAGATATAACAAAAACAGACTTAACAGTAAAAGTCATAATAATAAATAAAATAATTGTGTGGTACAAAGTATGACGGAAAAAGGACATAAAAAGGACATAATATAACATCTAATGAGCTTTTAACCGACAAAGTTCTATTTTTTTTACAAACTCAGACTGTCAGCTTCATTTTGACAGGTACTAAAATCAAAAATCACTAATGAAGTTCAGCAGGGAAATAAGTCGAACAGCTGAAAGTTTTGCCACAATGTAAACAATTGATATGAATCACCTATACCTACTGTATTGGTTTGTTTAATTGAATATACTTCCTTATCACTGACAATGTAACTGCCTATAATTAATTAAAAAAAATTATATATACAAGTTACTCATCAATTAATATATCATAATGTAATCATATTCGGTATTATGTTTCTGTCCCATAACTATGTTTTTTCATCTTCTTGGTTCGAAAGTTATTACACTGCGATAAGAATATATACCACGTTTTTATTATTTGATTGTTTTTGCGAATGCAATTTCCTTGTCACTTAAATGTGTGAATTTGAACATTTTATGTGAAATATAGTTCGTAGAAGCAAATTGTTTGACACTAGACATCGTGAAAACAGCAACCAATCATGCTATGCCACAAAAGATGTAATCAAATTGATTCCAGGATATTGAAGTAAGGTTTGGTTATCATTATTTATAAGAAAACAAATTTAGGTCAAAAGACATTTTTAAAAACGCCGTTTTCCAAGAAAATAACTTTTGTACAGCGTTTCCAAACTTTAATAAATGATTTAATTCTTTGTACAATAACGAAGAAAAATCCAACTATAGAAATGCCAAATGAAAACATTTGATTTAATTCTAATATTTGCTTACACCGATTTAAAAAATTGAAAACAACACGTTTGATAATTGCATGCGTCCGAAGCGCTTTTCTGGATTTACCTTTATCAGGAACGCTCAAAGCCAAAAGTTTTAAATCCGAGGACGTGTAAGTACCGAAACAGTTGAAGAGCTATATGTCAAAAATACCTAAAATAAATAGCCAAATTCATCAAAAGTCAACTTTGCCTAAGTGATTTGAAACCTTAGTTTCCTTATAATTTTAAAATTTATAAACCGAAAATTTTAGAGAGGCTTGTTATCATGTCAGTACCGAAGTACTGACTACTGAGCTAATGATACCCTCGGGAACTGATAGTCCACCAGCAGAGGTATCGACCCAGTGACGTGAAAAATTGAATACAACACGTTTAATAATTTCATGCAACCGAGGCGCGTTCTGGATTTACCTTCATCAGAAACGCTCAAAGCCAAAAAATTTAAATCCGAGGACATATAAGTACCGAAACCGTTGAAGAGCTATATGTCAAAAATACTTAAATAAATAGACAAATTCATCTAAAGTCAACTTTGCCTGAGGGAGTTAAAACCTTAGTTTCTTAATAATTTTAAAATTTATAAACGGACAATTTTAGAGAGGTTTGTTAAATCATGTCAGTACCGAAGTACTGACTACTGAGCTGATGATAGCCTCAGGGACTGATAGTCCACCAGAAGAGGTATCGACCCAGTGATGTGAAAAATTAAAAGCAACACGTTTAATAATTTCATGCGTTCGAAGCGCTTTTCTGGATCTACCTTCATCAGGAATTTAAACGTACCATAGTGTTAGATTAAAAGAGGTTCATGTTGCTTTTTCGTTAGCTTTCGATGATGTTTTATACGTGCTTTTGTTTTTTCAATATCTGTTTATATTCTTTACTAGTTACAATGTTGTCTCTCTTTTGTCCACATCAACCTTTATGTTTACATTTCGATATATATCGATGGTTATTGAATTTAGTAATGCCTTAGTGCTATTTCAAAATGCGAAAATAACTGGTGATTCTTCGACGTTATTCAACAGGAGTATCACGTTGGATGACACTAGTGGATAATGAACTGCAGTCCAATCCAGAGCAACCGAATTCAACCCAGGTTTTTGGTCGAGTTTAGTGTTAAAGTTACCCAGATGTATGTTTTAATAGTGGTGTTTCGTTAACTGTTTTGTCTTTGATAAGGTGTTGTCTTACTGTCTTTTACTATAAGTTATGGTTTCGTCGACCCCTTGGTATCCTCTTTCGTTGATATATATATAAAATAAGATGTGGTATGATTGCAAATGAGACAACTGTCCACAAGAAACCAAAATGACACAGACATTAACAACTATATGTCATCGTACGGCCTTCAACAATGAGCAAAGCCCATACCGCATAGTCAGCTACAAAAGGCTCCGATATGACAATGTAAAACAATTCAAATGAGAAAACTAACGGCCATATTTATATAAAAAATGAACGAAAAACAAATTTTTAACACATAAACAAACGACAACCACTGAATTACATGCTCCTGACTTGGGACAGCATATACATAAATAATGTTGCGGGGTTAAACATGTTATTGGGATCTCAACCCTCCCCTAACCTGGGACAGTGGTTTAACAGTACAACATAAGAACGAACTATAAAAATCAGTCAGATGGACAAAAATATATGATGGCTTTTTCATATTTTTTGTGCCTTGCCTCTTCACATTTAAAGATATAATATAAAATCTTAACTAAAAAAACCCTTGATTAATTTAGAGCAAAATTCACCAAAAATAGGATCTTGTGTTTTACCTTGCTTCAATATGAGTGTAGAGAAATGTGCAAAAACAAAAACACAATGAAAAATTCTGTATGCATTTTAATGGAGATACCTTTTTCTAACATCTAGAAAACGCAGCATTATAACAGAATGCTTAAAGCTTTGGCATGATTTGAAGAGTACATTGTAGTTAGTTTTTTAAATCGTTTCAGAATTCATGATGCACACCTTTTATTTTCCCTGATTTATCAGAGTTATCAGCTGGTTTCTTCTTATTTAAATGCCTTTAACAATTAGGGATAAACAATTATATTCCCTATTTAAGTATACAAGAAAGTTAACATACCCAGCTTTTCAATACTATATTCTTTCAGTATGTACTGAATCCACCTTAATGGTTTTGGCATTGAAATACCCGTACCATCACTGAAAGTATGAAGTACAATAACTTAGTTATATTGTCGAAGTGTCAATAAAACTAAAGTAACAGATTTCTTTAACTTATAATAACATATTACGAACTTTGGGATGCACCAAATCCGATAAAAAAATATCCAAGTAAATCATATAAGAAAATTATATGAATTACCTCAAACAAAGGACCTAACTGATACAAAGAAGGCGTTAACCCTCATGAATGTATCAAATAAAACAGTTTATGATATATATTATTTAAAAAAAAAAAAATGACACTTGTATTTCATCTATACATCCACGTGTCAAGAATAGAATGGACATTTGTTCATTACATATAATTTGTTTATGAAATCAATTAAGAAAGAATCAGATATCAATAGCCCAATTTAAACAGATGAAGGGACATTCAGTTGGGTACAGGGTGAAAAGGTACAAATGCATTTTCTGGCAAAAGTCATGTGTAACCAAACGCTGTTCATATTTCCCAGATGTTTTGGCAAGAACGCCGTTGTTGTTACTCAGAAAATTAATAATACAATGTATCATTTGACTTTCTTATCCTGCTAAATATAACAGATATAGGAAGATGTGGTATGAGTGCCAATGAGACAACTCTCCATCCTAGTCACAATTTATAAAAGTAAGTCATTACTATATAACTTTATATACTAGTGTATCTCTAAGTGCTGCAGAATGTTGCCCGGTGCCTTAGGTGTATGCTATTGCATTTAGTTTAAAAAAAATCTTTTTTTGAAATCGGGGCCAAGTCCAAGATTGATTTATCTTATACAACACTTTTGTATAAATTATCTATAAATGGAGAAACTGTGGAGTTTAGTATGGCGTTCATTATCACTGAACTAGTATATATATTTGTTGAGGGGCCAGCTGAAGGACGCCTCCGGGTGCGGGAATTTCTCGCTGCATAGTAGACCTATTGGTGTCCCTTTGCTGTTGTTTGTTCTATGGTCGGGTTGTTGTCTCTTTGACACATTCCCCATTTCCATTCTCAATTTTAAGTTGTGGTTTTCATCAATGAGACAGTTACACAACATAATAAACTCAAAAACATTCAGAGGGCCTCATGAATATTCAGATGTGTATACAACAGTCAAGTTCTTAGTCGTCCCGAGTATATAAAAGTTGTGAATAAATTCAAACAGAAACAATCAAAGATCTGCCATTTCAAAGTATCTAAAAAGAATATATATAAATCTAAAAATCTAATACTTGAGGAATATGAATAAAAGAAACATACAATGCCGCTTCAAACTGTTTAATAGCGAATTGGTGTTAATTTCGCAAAAAACATACTCATAAATTCTTAGTTTTTTACCCTTAGCTAGCAACTTGAAAAGAACTTATTAACAACGAAATAAATCCTTCAGTACAACACGCACCTGAGAATACTTATATTTGATTGAAAATCATTATTCATTTTATTGCTAATATATATTTCATGGATTGCTTGATTGATTGATTGTTGGTTCATAACATCCAGTGGCAAATATTTCATGCATGTTCATGACGATATTTTTCATGGATACATTTCTTGTATTGGAAATGCATGCATATTTTATAATGCACAATTAATTCATATGGCGTTATAAAACCTTTGAACAATAAATGCTAACTATCAAGAAAGAAAGATCACACAATTTGTGAAATAATAAAATAGATCAGAAACCATATACTACACCGTACGTTACATTTTATAAAATCGTGTTGGAAATGAAGCCTATTCTGAATTCAATTTACGAAAAGAAATGACCTGTCATGTGTTAATGAAATACATAAAGAAGATAAAAGATATGAAAATGCATAATTTTTGCAAAGCTTTACATAAATATAGGGCCGTTAGTTTTCTCGTTTGAATTGTTTTATATTGTCATTTCGGGGCTGACTATGCGGTATGGGCTGTACTCATTGTGGAAGGCCGTACGGTGACCTATAGTTGATAATGTCTGTGTCATTTTGGTCTCTTGTGGAGAGTTGTCTCATTGGAAATCATACCACATCTTCCTTTTTTATAAGAATACCGTCGTTCAAAAATTACGAAGTACTGGTCATACATGGGAATCACCAATCATTTGAAACGTCAGCTATTCGTACGTTAGTCATATCGTTTAAGTAAATAAGTGAAAAAGATTTCAAAATATCGCCCAATAAATATATGCAATCACAATATTTACTGAAAGAGATTAGCCAGTATGAAAATATAAACTTGACTTGAATGACAGGATTATAAAACACAGAAGTAGGCTAACCATCAAGTCTATGTGCAAACTGCTTCATACCTGTTTGGTCTGGTATATACGACATATATAATGGTTATCTATTTTATTTTGTACAAATAACTTAATTTACATATGTAGAAGCTAATCACTGTGTAATCGTTACGAAAACTAGGGCATCAATGTCTTATTTGTTTTTTAAATCGAAAAATTAAGCGTTTCTGATTATGGTAAAAACAGAAAAGGGCAGCAGACGCTTGAACGTTGTTCTGTTTTTTTTTTTAATTCCATTGAATACTGTTTATATATACTTTGGCTTTCAAAACTATCGATGAATATTGTGAATTCAGAAATGTGCATCGAATCGCCAAAAATAGTATGTTCTTTAAAAACCTGGTAGAAAATTCAAATTACAGATTATTTACAGCTCAGCTTCAAAATCGTATTTCAAATGTTTATCAAGATTTTTTGGGGTATGGTATTTAGGTTTAAATAAGTAAACTGTCTAGTCCTTTTTTGGTTATGTTTGTTTATGTTTTGTTATACGAAAACTGACCATATGTTGGTTATAATGCAAGCTGGATCTTTTTTCAATATTGTTTAAGAATGACGAAATCATATAAAAACTGATAAATGAACTATGCATAAGAACTTCAGCATTTATTGAAGCAAAATCAAAATGAATTTCCTAATTGTTTGAAAAAAATTAAGATTCTTCAAAGTTTATTAATAATGAACAAAATGCACGAAGCATCTAGTTTCTGATGCGAGTCTAAGATTTTTAAGATAAAACACTGAAGATTTAAGATCTTCAATTTGTTTTTGTGATAAGATGCCAAGGCTTTACACAAAAAATCTTACGACTAAAATTAATTGCGAGTATATTAAATTGTTCATGACTTGCGAGCGAGTATATTTTGTATAAAAATATTTTTGTGAAACGAACAAAATTTTCTATAGTTAGGGATCTGTAGAATGATTATCGAATTTCGCAGAGTTAATGTGAGAATGACCATTAGTAATAATAAGATATTTCGATCTAATTCCTTAGATGCGAGCTGTAACATTAATTCACAAACTTACAGCACGTTATAAAGCTGGTCTAGCTTAGATCATGAGGTAGAATAAAAATCAGGAAACATATATATGCGCCTAAATCAGTCCCTTCTTGTACTGCATATAAATGCAATAGACTTGGCTGGAAATTATATATCCATGCTTGCACCTTTAAAAAATACAAAGTTAGTATTTGCATGTTTTTAATGAAAATACGTACGAAATTAAAATGTTGACGTAGATAAAAATATACAAATTTTAAGTGAGCATTGAAGTTGAACTAATCAGTTTCACTACAAAGTTCAAATAAGTGAAATTATGTTTACAAGTAAAGTTCAAATGGATTCTTCGTTTGGTCACACAATAAACAAACAATTACAATATACCTTGAATCATTACACGCGTCATATCATATCAGTTTTAAAATGTCATTTGTTTTCGTTTTAAGTTTTCTTTTTTGTATATAAAGAAAAAAAAAGTCTTTTGACTATTGCCTATTTTTTTTATAATACAATATTAAAATATTATCAGACAAAATCATTAAGTGCTTTTTCATTGACCATACCCACATGGATATTATGTATTGAATAAACAACAATTCAATAGGCCTTTGTTAGTCTTGTATTATTTTAATTTTAGTTTCTTGTGTACAATTTGGAAATTAGTATGGCGTTCATTATCACTGGACTAGTATATATTTGTTTAGGGGCCAGCTGAGGGACGCCTCCGGGTGTGGGAATTTCTCGCTACATTGAAGACCTGTTGGTGACCCTCTGCCGTTGTTTTTTATTTGGTCGGGTTGTTGTCTCTTTGACACATTCCCCATTTCCATTCTCAATTTTAAATTCAACCAAAATTCAAAAATGAACGTAAAAAGACTACTTTGTTTTTAAAGATTTTGTTTTCTTGTTATTTTTGTCTTTTTATAGCAGTTTTTTTTAGAACACATATGATAAATACCCGAAAAAGTAGGCCTCACTGTCTACTGAACTTTTTTTATGACGTTACAAGTCCATGCTCAACCAAACATCACAGTGAGTACAGACGATTTGTATGAACTTCTGGAGTGAGGGTGAGATAAGGTGTGTCGGAAGAGTTAGCATTTCTTATCCTGATTTGCATTGACTAAAATTGAGAATGGAAATGGGATAACCAATCACGCCCGTCCAAATTGATGCGAAGACAAGGGAAAAGGAAAGCAATGTGTGCATGAGAGAGAGAGAATAAGTTCCCCTGTAATGTATAAAATCAGTGAACGTATTATGATTCATTGATGTCGGAAATCTAACTCTCAAAAATTTGGATAATTTGGATAATGATATTTTAATGACATAATAATGACAAAGGAATGAATAGGGATGAAATACGAGATACGCTATATATATATAATATATATATACATACAATACTGAATTAGAAAAAATAAGAATCCTAACCGGATTGAATTTTGATACTGTCATTTTTACAGCTGTAGACAATACAGAATGTAAACAATAGGTATGAATCACCAATAACTACAGTATTAATTTGTCTAATTAAAAACTTCCTTAATTGGTGTCAATGTGTAAGTCTTATAACCACAATCAATAATATATATATACTTGGATAAAGCAGACCCTGCATATGAAAGTGTAATCACAGAAACTAAAGTTTAAGCAGAGACTACTTGGACACAACATTTCATAATATATAGGACAGCGATCTCTGATTTAAAACGAATGTCTTGTACATAAGTAGTTGGACACAGTCATGTATATCAGACATACATGTTTTTTGGCTGTAATAGTTTGGATAAAGCAAACAAGGAAAAAATCTGAATGATAATATGTTGGAAAGTCAAAGTTATAACTAAACCCTCTTTTTAATTTCAATCACTTGAATTATTCGTTCGAATGTTTAAAGGATGCCATGCTGATTTGTTGACCGTTATGAAATATGTGTGTAAAAGATGGCCATGAATATATTCCAATTATCAGAACCATTTTTCGTCCTCTTTTTTCTCTCTATTGTGACATTATCGAATTAGAATTGGCACCAAATGTGTACTAACCATGATAAACACATGTGGAGCAGGATTTGATTACCCTTTTAGAGCATCACCACGGTATTGGTGGAGTTTGTCACGGTTGTTCAGTCTTCAAGTTTTTTCGTTATGTTTTGTTATTTTCGATTTTAGTTGTTTTTTAGATTTTGTCAATCTCTTTTCGAATTTCAGAGTTCTGATTTTTAATGTGGCGTCTACCGCCGATTCTAGAATTTTCATGTAAACAAAAGAACACACACAAAAAATCAGCTAAAATGCTCTGGATCCAATGAAACGACAATTGCAGAAGAAAGTATTATGTTGTGTCAAAACATTTAATTGTTATGTTTACAGTGTTGCTCGTTCTTATGATTGAATGATTGAGGAAAATAAATCTAGTAATACAATTTTCCTACTTTATACTTAATTTGCACGTACCATTAATTCTGACATTTTCACTTAAATGTTTAAATATCATCCTAATACATGAAGTCATTTAAAAAAAGTAAGACAAAATACCTTTATTACATAAATGAGATTATTCTTATGCCAGCAACATATACATTGTCTAGTCTAATCATGACAGATTATTCTGCCAAAGAAAGTTATTGTAAATTAATTTTTAGAATTAAAACATTTTTATGACATTTCTTGTTTCCTATTCAAAAGAAGCCATCCAAATAAAATATGAGTTTGTAATGCTTTCTAAGATAGAAAATGTGAGTAGATTTCTTAAAATAGAGTATTATTGAATGCAACCCTGGAACCCTTTGGTTCATAATTGATTTTTGTCATATATTTTCAGCCTCCACCATTGGGATAATCTGCTTCTTTGATGAAATATTTCAGTTAAGTCCCTTTTTTCGCTGCACATCTTGTTTTGTATATATAAACGAGCAAGACTTCTTGTTACCTTGAAGGATGTTTTCTACAGCACAACCCCAGTATGTAATAGCAAATAATAAGAAGAAAAAAACGTTTTGAAGTATAAAAGCCGAATATCAACTTCGCGCGAGGAAATGCCACCTTATTTTTAGTGCAATCACTAGAAACATAAAATAAGATACGTGAATGTAAGTACATCCCAATGCCGAATCATCCGCCTATCTTACAGTTAGATAATGTGATCCGACAGCAAATCTACCGACAAAAGTAGCAGTAATATATAAAAATTTATCCACTTATAATCAGTAGTCATTTGCGGAGAGAACGTTTCTTTTTCTTGGTCTTAGTGCGAAGTGGGAATTTCTCGTTTTCACTTTACATTTGCTAAATTTTTCAGTTATTCGATTGAAAATGAAATTGAAAACTTTGCTATATATAGATTGGTTTATTTCTTTCAAAACTATGAGTAAATGATCTAAATTTATTATTCATTTATAAACAAGATTTCATGCCATAATTAACATAATGTTTTAAAATAAATTAGTAATGTTTCATAATCAAACTCATTTGAATTTTTAATCGTAAAGTATTACTAAGCGTGTCTACTTTTAGCCTACATCATACCTTTATTTTTACCTGTTCAGTTTCAACCAATCACAACAACTCTGGTCCCGTTTGGTATATAAACGTTTGTTTAAAGCTACTATAACTTCAGTGATAATATTGTTATCAAAGTGTTACATACATTTACTTGTGAATTTAAAAATGGTTTTGGAGGCTAATTCTACAAACAAACAGACAACAACTTCATCTGTTGATAAATACGAAAAAGTGGTGGACCTTCAGAATGATTGCAGATCATTTTACCTTAATCGTGTGAAAGCAACTGAAAATCTGAAGCAAAAATTGGAGAATAAAACGGAGGATGTGAACCAAAGAAGACTTCAATGTCTATGGCTATGGATAGATTACGACTTGAAATGGTATGTAGTGATTTTGGTTACTTTCATTATCAATTATATTACTCAATAGCATTTACTTTTGAATATGTATACATATATTGCTACCTTGAAACTGCTTTCAACCTTTTTCGGTAATTTTGATGTTTTTTTCTTTCGAAAATACCAAATACATTGAAATGATATAAGATCAAGGAAAAATGTATTGAATAAAAAACAAATGTACCAGAGCCTAAGACAGTAAATACATATTTCAACACGTTTTTTCCTTTACAGACCTCTCTTGTCGATCAAGATCTTTCCTTAATGAGGCAGTTATTGACGCTGAATGAAACAATCGAGGAGCTGAAAAACAAGAGGCTGTATGGTGTAAGCAAAGATTCTTTAGACGACAGTGCAGAGTATCTCAAGGGCAGCACGTGTCATCTGAGTAAAAGTGTGTCCACCATGTCACTTGGCAGTGACTATTCTTGTGAATGTAGTGGATCTGAAGATGACACCGACCTGACGAAAAAAGATTTAGATTCCAAAGATTCTGGCTTTAGCGAATGATTGAATACTAACCAACAACTGTAACAGTATATCTGAATATTCTGGTCATATTCTGTGAAGGTGATCCCTCGTTACAACACGGGCAACATGTGTCAGATAAGTTAGAGTATGACAACCATGTCATCAGCAGCCAAACCTCTAGTGAATGTAGTAGTTCACATATGCCAGAGGACGGCACAGACATTAAAGAGTATGATGCATGAAAACACTTATGTCTCCCGGACACGGACGATTTTATTTATTCATGCATAAACATTGTGAGCCTAAATCAACCACTCAATATACAAGTTGGACGAATAGCAAGGACAAAACGCATGGAGTTAACAGAACCATGTGAAATGAGAGACAACACACATTCTGGTTCGATGTTTTTTGTTCTACATCCTAGTAAGTATAATTACTTGAAGAAACTTAAAGTTTTGACATAATAAAATTAACATTATCAGGATTATAATTTTGTACGCAAGTTTCGCGTTTTGTCAAAACAACATTCATCAGATACCGGAAGAGAGAACCTATATAAATTATTTGAATAAAACTTGTTCGACAAAGGAGATTGATTTATTGGTAAATATTTTATAAATATGAACATACTTTATTTAATGACTTCACCGCAACTTAACATATGACGTATGCAATTAAATGCGTGCAAGTTTTGTGTTGATTCATTTTTAAATTGAAACAATGTACAGAGAAGTATACGTTTTTCATTTATATTAAAACAAATATGATTATTTCTTTTTCAGAACATTGCAATACAAGAATTGATGCACAAGTCATGGATGCAGAATATGGGGAAAACATAATATGGACTCTGCGATATGAATAGGAAATGACAAAATGGCAACAGTTTTCTATGTGCAGTCCTAGATTATATTGCTGTTTTCATTGACAATCTAAGATGTTACATGTACACAAAATTATTGCTGTAGTACAAATAAAGTTCCGTTTCAATCACTCATTTATCTTATTTACTGAATGCCAATGATTCTTATAATTTGAGTAGAAATAAATATCGGATAACAATCTTTTATTGAAAAACTTTCGGAAATATACAAAAAGGATATACAAACCTAAAAAGAAGTATAACTGTCAACGCCATGGTAAAAATCGAAAGACGAAAAACGAACAAAAGACATAGAACGTAGAGTATGTTGCTTTACCACCAGTTTTACATGAAAATTTAAAAAAAAATGTTTCCTAGTAAATTTATTAATAAAGACAACAGTAGTATACCGCTGTTCGAAAGAAATGAATCTGTTGAGAGAAAACAAATCAGGGTTACAAACTAAAACCGAGGTAAACACACCAACTATAAGAGAAAAACAACAAAACAACAGAAACACTTAGGTGCAACTAAATACAAACGGCAATGCAATAGACACAGAAACGAACTATAACATACCACCAGTACATTAAAAAAGGCAAATAACTCTTACCACAAAAATCATCTCTCAAAATTATTTTACATTTTCATATACTTGTGAAACCGCCAAGGCGGGTAAAAAATAAATCTGCCAATAAATGTAAAACATAGGTGACATACTGTATACTTTCCTTGCTACGTCTGATCCTGTTATGGCATCGACGAATTGCATCAATTTAAGTTGTGCTGCCCCTTACGTGTCGGGATATATTATGCGATTACTACAACTATGTAAACTATCTTTTTCTTTGTATATAAAATTTACGTCAACGCTTTGTTCTAAATCCTATTAACAGAATGAAAGTAAAATAAACATTTTTTTTAATTTTTATGGCTAATACCTTATATTTGTACTTTACTACAATATAAGAGTACCTTTTTGAAATACTATACTTGATTGATTATGATCATTACATCTAAGTTGTACTTATATTTTATTTCTATAGACTCCTTGTTAAGTAAAGTGAAAACAAACACATACAGGACATGAAAACAAGGGGCGTTTATATATACCAATTACTCATGTGTTATATACACCAGATAGAAAGGTGTAAAATGTGTTAAAACATGCGTCTACAGGTTGATGAAATGAAGTTCAACAGTATCAATCATCAATTAATGTTACTGCATTGACATTGGAGTTGTGTAAGTCGTAGAGTTTAATACTAGATATGTATTCTATACATCAATACAAACTCTGTCCCCTTGCTTTAGTAATGTCATGTTTGTGTCTTTAAGTGGTGCATCATGTCTGAAATAAAATATAATGTCAGTCATGACAAATTATATCTATGACGTTGTTACGAAGCTTCTCAAATCAATAATAAAGACATACATATGTATATGAAATCATGTATGCAAATTAGTAACAACGCATGTTATATCTATAGAGATGCAATTATTCGGCAATTCGAGACTAAAGACAAAACAGAGATGTTTAAATAAAGTCCGAAGGGATTAAAAACCGAGACATCACCTAAGATGGAATTGAAGAGGACCATTAATTTATAAATATTTCATTGCACTGTTCTTTATGAGCATCACTGATGAGTCTTATGTAGACGAAACGGTGTATGGCGTACTAAATTATAATCCTGGTGCCTTTGATAACTATCTTTAAACAGTATTCATATTTTCAAGTCAATTACGGAGGTACTTTGAGGAAAAGCTTAAATAAAAGCAACAGTAGTATACCGCTGTTTGAAATTCATAAATCGATTGAGAAAAAAAACAAAACAAATCCGGGTTACAAACTAAAACCGAAGAAAACACATCAGCTATAAGATGGGCACAACGAAACAACAGAAACACAACATTAAAATGTAACACACACAGAAACGAACTATACTATAACAATAGCCATTTTCCTGACTTGGTACAGGACATTTGGAGAAAACAATTGGTGAGTTGAACCTGGTTTTGTGGCATGCTTAACCTCCCGCTTTTATGGCAATGTTAAATATAACATTAAAATGACAACATTATATGACAGGCCTACAATTAAAATAAATGGGAGAACATATAGGACAGAGAAACAAACGAATTATATCTAACAAAAGGTACAAGATTTAAAATGTTATACGCCAGACGTGCGTTTCATCCACACAACAGTAACCAATGATGCTCAGATGAAAAAAGTTCGAAAGCCAAAACAAATACAAAGCTGAAGAGCACTGAGGACAAAAAATCCCAAAAAGCTGTGACCAATACGGCCAGGGTTTTCTGCCTGTGACGTCACATTTGAATTTCTAAACAGATTTCCCCCAAATAAGATAGAATAGAGATAGAATTCAAGATTAGATTTGTAAGACTGATAAAACATGTATTAATAACAATGAAAATTACAATACTAATTTATATCAAATTGTGGTATTAATTAGATAATTAATTGTATTATCTAGCTATGTCGGTGTTTTCTTCTAAATCAAACTTTAAACCAAATAAATCGTATAAATTTCGTTGATTCAAACTAAAATCTAATAAATGAACTTGATGATTTATTATCTTTACCATAACACACGAATACAAGAGAAAAAAATAAGATTAATATATATTTCAAAATATTTGAACATTTCTAATCTAAAGTTCATGTCGAAGAATACCAAAATGTTGGGGAACACTAGATTAGGAAATAAAAGCTAAAGGTGAATATCATAAGGAGATATGATTTTGTTGCCAATCATACAATAAAGTAAAATCAAAAATATAATATTTTTTTTCTCTTTTTGCATGTTAAAAAAATAATCTGTAATTTCATGTCAGCACTCAGGTTCTGGAATAATGGGTTGTTGATGTTAAATTTCAAGCAAACTGAGTGTCTGAATGTAACAATCAACTCATGTCAATTTCAGAGTAGACAATGTAAAAGAACTATTGCTAATAATTAAATTCGTTCAAAGTCAACTTTACGTTTAAAATGTTCAGTTTGCTGCATTTAATGCACTTACTACACTCAATTTAAGTGAAATTAGTTTGCAAAAAGTTGTACAAAATAAATCATGCCAAATGTCGATTCGTAGATACTAGATTTACCAACCACAAAAAACACTGGTAATCAATCTTTATAGGACATCTTATAATAACTAAGTTCGCGTTGGAAACAAAATAAAAGGTGTCAAAACTCTTAATTTAACTCTGGTAGAGTTTGGTCTCATTGGCAATCAAACCACATTTCCCTATTTGCATATTCAGTAAGTTCATACTACTTATATATTTAATTATGATATACAGTGAAACCTGGGTAAACCGAACCCTGATAAAACCGAATTTCAGTTTAAACCGAACAATTTTCAAAGTCCCACAAAATTTCCCTATCAATTAACGTTAATTTAACCTGAAAAAACCGAACCCTGTCAACACCGAATACCGAACGCTTTTTGAAGGCTCGTTAGAAAATTTGTATCTAAAAATTACCTGTCAAAATCGATCAATACCAATCAAAACAATAAAATATAATTAATTATTTGCATGATTTAATTAAACAAACACAGGATGGCAGAGTATTCCCGAAGGTATATGAGGTTTAATGAACTTGTGAGTTGTTATTACAAACTAATTAGCATGTCTGTGTCCATGTATAAAGTTATTTTTTTGTAAAGAAACGTTAAACTGGTCAGCTACCCCCATCGCCGATAATGACAAGAAAGGAACTTTCCCTCAGATCAATTAAATGCACCTTACTCAAATAATTACGGCCACAAAATCGAAACTGCCATTCTGTAGCTAAACTGTTTAATTAAATAATAGTTTTAAAGCCTTTCACCGGATTAAGAAGTCGTGCAACACAACAAGGTCAATGGATTTCGATTGCTGGATTCCCTTTAGAGGCCCTATATATTTGATTCGAATTCTCCCGAAGACTTCCGTTAGCTATTTAGCAACGATAAAGTGCGAGAATAAACTGGACCCATGCTGTTGTTTCACTGTTATCGTTTGCCGAAGTATCAATCAGCGGGTGACCAGTTTAGTCCGAGAACTCGTGTGTACAATGACATTCCCGATTCAACTACGGAATCGTCATATGACAGTGACTGTGAATCTGAATTGGTCAGTGAATTAACGGAGGAGAAAATAATTATAAAAAGCAAAATCGCTCCACGTCGGACATCTCCCAACGACGACCGTGATTGACGGAGTGGCGTTTGATTTATAAACAAAAATGTAGCAAAACGTCTATCTTTTATCTTTTTTTACATTTACATCTAAATCAACACAAAAATAAACTGTCGGCTGTTGTGTCACCTATTATTGCTGCCAAAATTATTTTGGTGTCGACTTCCGTCTACCTCTACAATCCGAACACCTGTGAAAACCGAACAAAACGCAAAGTCCCGTGGGTGTTCGGTTTGGACAGGTTTCTCTGTACCAAACAGATTTCGGAGAGATGATGCACAACCTATACAATATCATTTTCCAACGAATGAATATAATTTTGAATAGTTTATTACTTAAGCACAAACATATATACATAAATAATAGTCAGATAATTGCAACACACGTATGAAATCAACACTACAAGGCAGAAACTATTAATTGATATAAAAACACCATACTTAAAATGAGAAATACGACGAGAGATTTAATAGTTCATAGCTCTTTGCTCAATGTCCAGTGGTAAATTATGTATGCATATTAAGGACAATATATAAAAGAAGACGTGGTATGATTGCCAATGAGACAGCTGTCCACAAAAGACCAAAATTACACAGACATTAACAACTATAGGTCACCGTACGGCCGTCAACAATGAGCAAAGCCCATACCGCATAGTCAGCTATAAAAGGCCCCGATAAGACAATGTAAAACAATTCAAACGAGAAAACTAACGGCCTTATTTATATAAAAAATGAACGAAAAACAAATATGTCACACATAAACAAACGACAACCACTGAATTACAGGCTCCTGAACATTTTTGTTTAGTTCTCAGGCAAAATTAACCTCGAACGTATTATGCTGTTCATTCTAGCTTTCTTTTGGTCATTTAGCTCATAACGCCTTTGTGTATTTATAAATCATTGACTTCCACATGCATATAACCCCGCTTCAAAGGAGAAGTGTATGTGTTTTACCAATATCTTTCAATCTATCTGACCGTGTGTTGGTACGTTCGTATATCAATTTCTCATACATGGAAATTATCCTGAATGTAAGTTATACTGAAGTTAATGTACATACAATTTAGTTTATTTTTTAAATTTGAAATGCCCTACTTTTCGCTTTATGAATATAACCTGAATGTGAACTGAACATTTCGCTCAATAATATGATGATGATGAGGGTTGTTTTTAACGGTATTGACTATCCATTAGAGTCTTTCACGGTCGATAATATCAAATAATTTTACGAAAATATTTGAACAAAGAACATAAAAAGAGTAAACAATAGGTATTATTTTTGGTCAGAAGGCGTTGACCTTCGTTTATTCAAATTGTCAACTGCGATGATTTAATTATAAAACATTTTGCAGTCAGAATACAAAATACAAAATAACGCTTGTATTTAGCTGCTTGGTACGCTGTAAACACGTGCCAATCAGAATGGAAGTTTGTTTTCTTATACATGAACATTGAAAAATTAAACAAATACTATATTTAAGGTATGAAGTAAATCACTTATGAAAGTTATGGAAGGAGGTAAATTATGACCGTGATACAAGGTAATATGAAACACATTTAAAGCAGATACAAATGCCTTTAATAAGCATAAATTCAAATGATTGTAATTGTAAACAAGTTATTACGATGCTTATGATATTCAAAGCAAAAAGCAGGGAAAAGCAATGTTGGTTAAGCCAGTTTGAAATTAGACACATATTTTTTTCAAGTAAGGACAGTCCCCTTCAACTGCTTTAATGGGCAATTTACAGACAAAAACATTTATCTTTTAAATTTTTATACAATATATCTATAAAGGTGGGAATAGTCAGCTTGAGATAAATCACTAAACGTTAAAGACATATTTTCTTGGAATAAGGACAGTCCTCTTGAACGGCTATAATGGGTAATTTACAGCAAAATACACTAAATGTTCATTAATCTGTTTACCTTTTACATTCTTCTACATTTTTGTCAAACTTCGAGCATTCTCATTATGAAATATTTGGCGCAAAATGGTTAGTTCTTAAAATGTTTAAATTTAAGGAATATGAAATTCCTTTTAAATTTTTGTGCATCAAATGACATACATTTGGCTGCATGGAAACAAACTTTCGAAATCCAAGCAGTATCTCATGTAGAAAAAAGGTAAATAGGTCATACCAAAATATTCAAATCTAGACAAAGCTCTTACAAATCACAAAGCTTCTGTTATTGTTTGAATTTGTATTAAAGTAAACTTAACCATCGTGTGGGCTTTGACATGTAAAATAAATGAAGAATATATTTTAAATCATCAGTGGAATTGTAACGACCTAAAAGTTTTCTTATGTAAAGTATTAAGTAGAATAGACATATTTACAAAGGACACTTAATACAATTTTCTTTTCTAGTACACAGTTCAACGACTATAATTTCTTTCCCTCAGGTTTGCAGATTTTGAACTGTTTAACCTATGTAAATTACTGCGACCAGAAAATGGCAGTGTATGACCAAACGATTAAAACATCCGAGAGCCCATGTTGTATTCAGTTAGTGTATCTAAATGTACATATTTTCCAAGATACATGTAGCACCGATATTGATTAAGCAAGAACAAAATTCATATTGTGCTTATCGTTCCAGATAGCGATGCAGATATTGATGATATAATTTAAAATGTATGTTTTTTTTAATTCATACTTTTATCCCTTTAGGTTCAGAAATCAAGCCGTTAGTTTCCTTTTCTTTTTCAAATTGTTCATATTTGTCATACCTCTTATAGCTTACTATACCACAGTAATGACATTATCGTCTTATGTCTCTTTTGGGACAGTTATTTCATTTGCAATCATACCACATCTTCTCGATGGTATATGCCATATCTACAGGCTTACAAAAATGTTTACCAAAAGAAATAAATTAAAAAATGTTTAGTCTTTTTCCATTTCATAATTCCAAAGAAATCAATGATATTTAAACCAATGATACACATTAGATGTACTTTACATTATATTAGAAAGCAAAACAGAGGTAAAATATTTAGAATTTTTCAAAACAGTAGAGCATTGTTTTTATCATTTGCATCTCAACTGTACCGATATTTTATGTCAACCGATTTCCTTGTAATATAAAGTCAATATTATATGTGACAACGGCGTTTGGTATAGCACATTACTCATTCAGTTAATGATTGGAGGAAGAATTGCTTCTTGTACCAAGATTGAACCTTTGTCCTTATGATTTACACTTAACTCAACACTGAACGAAGTACTGCAAATTTCGGGTAAAGGCAATAATACCAATTTGTTTTGACACATAGCTAAATAAATAACGACAACTGTAGTTTACTGCTGTTCATTAGTCATAGTTTGATTAAGCAAAAAAAAAAAAAAAAAAAAAACTGAGGGAAACACACAAACTATAAGAAGAAAAACCCGAAACAACAGACCTACTGAAATGCAACAAAAGCAAACAACAACACTCATAGAAACGATATTGTAATGAATGTGATTTTATGTACTAGTATATCTAATGCCTTAACCTAAGGAAATAGATAGCAACGGTACAATGATTATAATTAATACGCCAGACGCGCGTTTCGTCTACATAAAACTCATCATTGACGCTCAGATCAAAATAGTTATAAAACCAAACAAGTACAAAGTTGAAGAGCAATGAGGATCCAAAATTCCAAAAAACTCGTGCCAAATACGGCTAAGGTAATCTATTTCTGGGATAAAACAAATCCTTAGTTTTCGAAATTAGTATAGAAAATCCTTAGTTTTTCGAAAAAATATTTCCAATAGGCTCCTTAAATTTAGGATATTAAATCTATATAGCTTATAAATACCATGGACAAAACTATATGACAAATTTTGGATACCAGCATCTTATAATAAACAGTAAATCTCAACAGTAAAAAACACATAAATAATATTTTGAATCTCTGTCTTAACAAATTAAAAACTAATAAAATGCATTTCTTGTGTATCTAAAGTGTGGAGTATTCTATGACAATAACTATAGAATCCAAACAAAACACATCGTACAAAATCTCTATATAATTATGTGTTCTAAAAAATAATTTATATTCGTGAGGATACACAACGGTTAATGTTTATAAGGGTTCCATCCACAGAACGTGGTTCGAAATGTAGACCATCTGTTATTGTAACAATAATAATAATATGCAATGATAAGTGATAGCCTTAATAGTAAACCATGCCATCACAACATAAAAATAATTCTAAAAACTACAATTCAAATTTTTACAGAAAGCATAAAACGAACATAGTTTTGTCGTGTCAGGAATTTCTATCGCAGATAGTTAAAAATCTGTTACAATTTTTACATAATTTTTGCCCTGAAAACAGGACTAAGTCTTGTGTTTATTATTTTATACATGTAGCTCATTGTTCTGGGGAATTTCGCGTTACAAGAACATATTAATTAAACTATCAGACATGTAAAGATGTGCAGCAAATTCTGTAAACGAACGCTTTTTAGAAGATAAAAACGTCAAATGTTCTACTACAAATAAGAGGAAAGAGACCTAGATTTAATGTACTCTAACTGATCTTTCGAATTTACTTTGTTGTATTCTGCAATGTCACGTTAATATGGTATGTATCATATTTTGCTGGTTGTGTATAAATAGAAACTATTTGTAAGATACTTGTAACCTTATCACATGCTAAAGTGAGTCTTTCGTGTGTTAATCGTTCTAAATCTTTCAACAAAAATTCATATCATCTTACTACAAGTGACATTGCAAAATATGTAGAACGATAAACACAAAAGACTTGCCCTGCTTTCAGTGTGGAAATTATGTAATAATTGTATAAGAATTGTGACTTCCTACAAGAGAAGTCCTGACATGATAACATATGCCTTCCTGTAGGAAGTAAGAATGTGGTTTATAGAATAATTTTGTAGTATTACTTTTGTCATTCCTGTTTAGATGCATTTTCATGTTTTATGGTTTGCTTTTGGAACACGTGCCTTGTGTAATGAAATAAGTATAACAGAATATAAAAAAAAAATGAAATTTGATATTGTTTTGATATATGATAATGTATTTATGAACTATACTTCATACAAAATAGGATAGATTATATTTTCTTTAGAAGTAGCCGGTGTTGTTTATAAATAGGTCAAATCATATAAAATAAAATACAAAAAATATTTATGTTTGTTTCAAATGAAAGACAACCTTAATGTAGAGAGGTAGAACAAGCAATGGGGCTTTAGAGACTGAAAACCATTAATTATGCAGAGGTGATAAAATTACAAAGCATGGATTAAGAAAATGACAGTGTGCATTGTTTTGCTTGACTTGTTATAAATAATAAAAAAAAACAACTTTATTTAGAGACGGCTTAGTATACAAATAAGGATATGACATCTAATAAGCTTTTTACCCACACAATTTAATGTATTTTACAAACTCAGACTGTCAGCTTCATTTTGACAGGTACTGAAATCAAGAATCACTAATGGAGTTCAAGAAGGAAGTAAGTTTAACAGCTGAAAGTTTTGCCACAATGTAAACAATTGGTATGAATCACCTATACCTACTGTATTGGTTTGTTTAATTGAATATACTTCCTTATCACTGTCAATGTAACTGCCTATAATTAATAATAAAAAATTATATATACAAGTTACTCATCACTTTATATATCATAATATAATCATATTCGGTATTCATGTTTCTGTCCCATAACTATGTTAAGTCGTTTTTTATTATCCTCTTGGTTCGAAAGTTATTACACTGTGGTAAGCATATATACCACGTTGTGTTTTATTTGTTTTTGCGAATGAACTTTCGTTGTTACTTAAATGTGTGAATTTGAACATTTAAAAACAAAATTGGTTCGAAGAAGCAAATTGTCAGAGCATGAGTTATATGACAATGGATATCGAGAAAACAGCAACCAATCATGTCCCGCCCTGATTCCAGGATATTGATGACAGGTTCGCATGATTATCATTATTTCTAAGAAAACGAATTTTTCAAAAAACGCCGTATTTTCCAGGAAAAAGACTTCTGTACATCGACTTCATAAATTGTGCAAATATGTTTTGATTCCTTGTACAATAACCAGGCTAGATTTTTAAACACATCGAATGTCAAATGAAAACGTTTGATTTTATTCTAATATTTGACAAAATAAATCGATGCAATGCTAAATTGTGTTTAATGTTAAGGTATACCTTTTCTAGCATCTAGAAATTGTATTAGCACAACCAAATGCTTAAGCTTTGGCATGATTTTAAGACCACATTGGAGTTTTAAAAAAAACGTTTAAGAATTGATGAGGCACAGTAATCCGCATGTGTCTTCTTAGTCAAATGCCTTTAACAATTTATGATAAATATACAAGAAAAATAATATACCAAGTTTTCAATACAATAAAATATTCTTTCAGTGTGTACTGAATTCACCTTAAGGGTTTTTGGAATTGAAAACCCCGTACCATTTCTGAATGTATAGAGTACAATAACTTTGTTATATTGTAGAGGTGTCAGTAAAACTAGAGTAACATATTTCTTTTAATTATAGCATATTGCGAACTTTGGGATGCACCAAATCCGATAAAATAATATCCAAGTACCTTTAACAAAGGACCTAACTGATACAAAGAAGGCGTTAACCGTCATGAATGTATCAAATAAAACAATTTATGATACATATTATTTTAAAAATAAAAAAATTGACACTGTATTTTATATATACAGCAACGTGTCAAGAATATAATGGACATTTGTTCATTACATAGTATTAATTTATGAAATCAATTAAGGAGGAGATGTAGGACCATTCAGTCGGGTACAAGGTGAAATAGTACAAACTTTCATTTTAGCGAAAGACTTATAAATAAAAACAAAACGCTGTTAATGTTTCCAGGAAGTTTTGGTATGAACGACGTTTTTGTAACTCTGTAAATTTAAGAATAAGACAGTGTACAATACAATTTATAAACTATATTATAGTTCTATAAGTCAAGAAATGTGTCATCTGACTTTCTCATCCAGCATATGATTTTATATACTAATGTATCTCTAAGTGCTGCAGAATGTATCCCCGTGCCTTTGGTGTATGCTATTGCATTTGATTAAAAAAATCTTTTTATGAAGTCGGGGGCAAGTCCAAGATTGATTTATCTTGTACAACACTTTAGTATAAATTATCTTTGTGGTTTTCAATATGAATAAATGGAGAAGTTGGGTTATACATCAATGAGACAGTTACACAACAAAAAAACCTCAAAAACATCTAGAGGGCTTCATGAATATTCAGATGTGTATACAACAGTCAAGCTTTCAATCGTTCCGAGTGTATAAAGTTGTGAACACATTCAAACAGAATCAAGCAAAGATCTGCCATTAACACTAAATTCTCAATATATATATATATATTCCCCTAGCTAGCAGTCAACTAATCTCCAGTAGAATAGTACCTATTATCAACCAAATGAATCCATCAGTACAACACGCACCTGACGATACTTATATTTAATTGGAAATTATTATTCATTTTATTGCTAGTGTATATTTTATGGATTAATTGATTAATTTTTGGTTGCTTAACGTCCAGTGGCATATATTTCATGCATGTTCAGGGCGATATATATCATGGATATAATTATATTGGAAATGCATGCATTTTTTATAACGCATAATTAAAATAAAATTATATTGCGTTATAAAACCTTTGAACAGGAAATGCTATCAAATAATTTGTGAAATAATAAAATAAATCAGAAAACACATACTACACCGTACCTTTTGAACATTTTATAAAATCATGTAGGAAATACAGTTTATTCTGAATTCAATTTACGTTTAAATGACCTGTCTTGTGTTTATAAAATACATGATAAAGATGAGAGATATGAAAATGCATAATTATTGCACAGCTTTTAAGTATATCATCGTCCAAAAATAACAACACGAAGTACTGGTCATACATGAGGATCACCACACATTTGAAACGTTAGCAGTTCGTTCGTTGGTCATATCGTTTAAGTAAATAAGTAAAAAAGATTTCAAAATACCGCCAAATAAATTTATGTAGTCACAATATTTACTGAAAGAAATAAGGCAGTATGAAAATATAAACTTGACTTGAATGACAGGATTATGAAACACAGAAGTAGGTTAACCATCAAGTCTAGTTGCAAACTGCTTCATACCTGTTTGGTCTGGTATATACGATGCAGTTAATGGTTGTCTATTTTATTTAGTACAATTTACTTAATCTACATAAGTAACAGCTAATCACTGTGTAAACGTTACGAAAACTAGAGTATCACTATAGTATTTGCTTTTTAAATCGAAAAATTAAGCGTTTCTGATTGTGTTAAAACCAGAAAAGCGCAGCGGACGCATGAACTTTGTCCTGTTTTTTTTAATTCCATTTAATACTCTTTATATATCCTTTGGCTTTCAAAACTAGTGATGAATATTGTGAATCCAGAAATGTGCATTGAATCGCCAAAAATAGTAGAAAATTTAAATCACATAATATTTTCAGCTCAGCTTCAAAATCGTATTTCAAGTGTTTTTCAAGATTTTTTGGGGTATGGTATTTAGGTGTTGATAAGTTAAATGTCCTGTTCGGTTTTTTTGTTATGTTTGTTTATGTTTTGTTATAAAACTGACTCTATGTTGGTTATAATGCAAGCTGTGTCTGTTTTCGATATTGTTGAAGAATGACGAATTATATAAAAACTGACAAATGAACTATGCTTAAGAACTTCAGAATTTATTGAAGCCAAATCAAAATGAATTTCTTAATTGTTTGAAAGTAATTAAGATCTTCAAAGGTTATTAATTATGAATCAAATGCACGAAGCATCTAGTTTTTGATGCGAATCTAGGATTTTTAAGATAAAAGACTGAAGATGTAAGATTTTCATTTTTTTTGGTGAAAAGAGGTCAAGGCCTGCTTTTCACAAAAAAATCTTACAACTAAAATTGAAATTGAAATTAAATCGTTCATGACTTACGAGCGAGTATGTTGTGTATCAAAATATTTTGTGAAACGAACAAAATGTTCTACAGTTAGAGATCTGTAGAATGATTATCGTATTTCGCAGAGTTAAGAATTACCATAAGTAATAATAAGATATTTCGTAACAAATTTCTCAGATGCTAGCTGTAACATCAATTCACAAACGTACAGCACGTTATCAAGCTAGTCTAGTCTTGAGGTAGAATTATAATTAGGAAACATATGCGCGTAAATCAACCTTTTCTCGTACTGCATATGAATGCAATAAACTTGGCTGGAAATTATATATCCATGCTTGCACCTATAAAAAAAACGAAGTTAGTAGTTGCATTTTTTTAATGAAAATACGGACGAAATCAAAATGTTGACGTAGACAGAAATAAAACAAATTTCAAGAGAGCATTGAAGTTGAACTAATCAGTAACACTACAAAGTTCAAGTAAGGGAAATTATGTTTACAAGTACAGTTCAAATGGATTCTTCTTTTGGCCAAACAATAAACAAACAATTACAAAGTACATTAAATCATTACACGCGTCATATCATTTCAGTTTTACAATGTCATTTGTTTTCGTTTTGAATTTTAGTTTTCTATTGGTATGATTATAACCTAATTTTTATATGACAAAATTAGACAATGTTTAAACATACTCATTAAATGCTATTTCTATGATCATACCTAGAGATATGAGAAATGTATGGGGGTAAAACAGAAACTCAACAAGACCAGTCTAACCAAAAAGGGGTTAAAATGTCATCATATGTTTGGCTCTAAACACTAGATAAACGCGCAGACCGTGGGGGCAAAGTCTAAATGGCCACCATTTCTATTTTTATAAAAAAAGTATTTGCTATATATTCAACATTTAGCATTTCTAGTATTACTAGTATCATCTCATTGTCCATTACCTGTAAACCTTACATTATGTAAGTTATGAAGCACCTCCTTTTGTACTCTTTATTGTTGAAAACGAATTGAATACTGAACACAAAATTAAAATAAAAAGAATCATACTGAAGTTTATACTACCTTTGCAGCTTTGTTTCATGGTTAATAGTTATCAAAGGTACCAGGATTATAATTTAATACGCCAGACGCGCGTTTCATCTACATAAGACTCAGTGACGCTCAGTAATTACGTGTGTCATTTGAAAGCAGTTTTTCTAAGTATACATATGATAAATGCCAGTTTTTATTTCCGTACACTATTTTGCCTCGTTGACTCCATGCACGTTTTTGTTATGTTAGAAGTCCATTTATAAACAAACATCACAGTGAAAACAGACGATTTGTATCAACTTCTGGAGTAAGGGTGAGGTGTGTCGGAAGGGTCAGCATTTCTAATCATGATTTGCATTAATTAAAATTAAGAATGGAAATGGGATTACTAATCACCCCTAGTCCAAATTGATGTGAGGACAAGGGAAATCGAAATGGAAGCAGTGTGTGCATGAGAAAGAGAACGAGTAGTCCCATTATGTATAAAATCAGTGAGTTAAACGAAATATGATTCATTAATGTCTGAAATCCAACTATCAAAAATTTGGATAATAATATTTAAATGACATAATGATGACAAAGGAATGAATAGGGATGAAATACGAGATACGCTATATATATACATATAATACTAAATTAGAAAAAGAAAAGAACTCAACCCGGATTGAATTTTGATACTGTCATTTTTACAGCTGTAGACAGGCAGAATATAAACAATACGTATGAATCACCAATAACTATATATACAGTATTAATTTGTCTAATTAAAAAACTTCCTTAATTAGTGTCAATGTGTTAGTCTTATAACCACAATCAATAATATATATACTTTGACAAAGCTGAGGACCTTGCTTATGATAGTGCAATCACAGAAACTAAAGTTTAAGCAGAGAATGCTGAGACACAAGATTTAATAATAAAAAGAGCAGTGGTCTCTTATTTAAAACGAATGTCATACACATATAGCTGACCACAGTCTTATATAAGCCATGCATGAATTTTGGCTGAATACTTTGGGTAAAGCAGACAATGGAAAAATCTGAATTACAATATGTTGGAAAGTCAAAGTTACTACTAAACCCCTCTTTTTAATTTCAATCAGTTGATTCATTCCTTCGATGGTTTAACGGTTGCCATTCTGAGTTTGTTGTCCGTTATGGAATGTTTGTGTAAAAGATTGACATAGATATATTCCAATTATCAAAACCATTTTTTCGTCCTTCTATTTCGATTGTGACATCACCGAATGACAATTGACGTCACATGTACATACTCACCATGAGCAGGGTTTAATTACCTTTTTGTAGCACCTGCAATCAACACGGCTTTGGTGGAGTTCGTGTTGCTTATTCTTTTGGTTTTTACGTAATGTTTTGTTTTTTCGTAATTTTTCGCTGTTTGTTTATATATTGTTGGTCTCTTTTCGAGTTCTAAGTTCTAAATTGAAGTCTGTCATCTTCTGCCTTCATATTCAAGTACACAACATAACATACATAAAAACGACGATATCACAACTTCAAAACAAATTAGTGCCTTATGTCAAATCATTTAATTGTTATGTGTATAGTTTGGTAATTCTTATAATTGAATGAGTGAGGAAAATAAATCTTGTAAGTCAATTTTTTAATCTCATACTTAATTTTCACGTACCATGATTTTTGACATTTTCACTTATATGTTTAAAACTTTAAATATCATCCTAATACATCAAGTCATTTAATAAAAGGTAAGACAAAGTACCTTTATTACATAAATGAAATTATTCTTATGCAATAAACATAATCATGGGCTAGTCTAATCATGACAGATTATTCTGCCAGAGAAGGTTATTGTAAATTAATTTTTAGAATTAGAACATTTGTATGACATTTCTTGTTACCTGTTCATAAGAAGATACCCAAAATTAATCATGAGTGTGTAATGCTTTCTAAATTAGAAGATTTCTTAAAGTAGAGAATCATTGAATAAAATCCCTGAAACTCTAGTTCATAATTGATTTTTGTCATATATTTTCAGCCTCCACCAATGAAATAAAATTGAGAATGGAAATGGGGAATGTGTCAAAGAGATAATCTGCTTCTTTGATGAAATGTTTTAGTGAAGTCCCCTTTTCGCTGCATATCTTGTGTTGCATATTCAAACGAGCAAGACTTCTTGTTACCTTGGGGTATCTTTAATTTCTACAGCACAACCCCAGCATATAATAGCAAATAAGAACAAGAAAAAAGAAAACGTTTTAAAGTACAATAGCCGGTCGGGATACCAAGTTCGCTCGAGGAAAATGCAACCTTATTTTTAATACAATCACTAGAAGAAGAAAAAATAAGATGCGTGAACAGTTCCAGTAACGAAGTAAACGCCTTTTGAACACTTCAGGCAAAACAGTCCACCAGCAACGCTACCGACAAATGTAGCAGTAACATAAACATTATCCACTACTGATAGTAATAATCATTAGTCATTTGCGAAGTTAATATATATCTTCTTTTGAGTTTAAGTAAGAAGTGGGAGTTTCTCGTATTTGCTTTGTAAGTGCTGGAAAACTAAATTTCTCAGTAATTATATATTGAAAATGGAATTGAAACCGTTGCTTTGTATGGGTTTATTTCTATCAAAACTATGAGTAAATGATCTAAATTTATATTTATTTATAAACAATATTATATTTCATGCCATAATTAACATAATAATTTCAAATAAATTAGTAATGTTGCATAATCAAAACTCATTTGAATTTTAAATCGTAAAGTATTACTAAGCGTGTCTACTTTAAGCCTACATCATACCTTTATTCTTACCTGTTCAGTTTAACCAATCAAAACTTCTCTGATCTCGTTTGGTATAAAAGGTTCTTTAAAGCTTTTTAAGTACAGTGATAATATTGCTATCAAAGTGTTTCATACATTTACTTGTAAGGTTAAATATGGTTTTGGAGGCTAATTCTACAAACAAACAGACAACAACTTCGTCTGTTGATAAATATGAAAAAGAGGTGGACCTTCAGAATGATTGCAGATCATTTATCTTAATCGTGTTAAAGCAACTGAAAATTTGAAGCAAAAATTGGAGAATAAAAACGGAGTCTGTGAACGAAAGAAGACTTCTATGTCGATGGCTATGGATAGATTACGACTTGAAATGGTATGTAGTGATTTAACGTACTTCTTATTTATTATTTATACTGTTGTGTAAATGTCCTTTTGTTTTGTGAGTCTTTGTTTACTCCTTGGTTTTAATTGTTATTGTCTGTCAGTATCAATTATATTACTCAATATCATGTACTTTTAAATACGTATAAATATATTGCTACCTTGAAATTGTGCTTTCAAACATTTCGGTAAATTGCCGCATTTTTTTCTTTAAAAAGTACTAAATACATTATAATTTGAGATAAGGTATAATGTGCTTTAATAATTTTTTTTACTATAGCCCAAGACACTAAATAATTTTTTTCTAATTCAACATTTTTTTGTCCATTACAGACCTCTCTTGTCGACCAAGATCTTTCCCTAATGAGACAGTTACTGACGCTGAATGAAAGTATCGAGGAGCTGAAAAACAAGAGGCTGTATGGTGTCAGTAAAGATTCTTTAGATGACAGTGCAGACTATCTAAAGGGCAGCACGTGTCATCTGAGTAAAAGCGTGTCCACCATGTCACTTGGCAGTGACTATTCTTGTGAGTGTAGTGGATCTGAAGATGACACCGACCTGACGAAAAGAGATTTAGATTCCGAAGACACTGGCTATGGCAAATGATTCAATACTAAACAACTGTAACAGTATATCTGAATATTCTAGTCATATTCTGTGAAGGCTGGTGCACCCTCGTTACAACTAGAAGAGAAAATCTGAGTGCCGACCCCTTAATGACAACAAAATTGTTTTTGAAGGTGAGTTCAAATAAAAATCTTACGCAAAAGTAGTAATAGAATAGAAAACAGTATTAAAAACAATGCTAAGCTCTACATCTGGATTAATGTAAGTTTACGCGTCATATCTGACTGCACTTAAAGCGAACATTCAAACCAATACATTAGATGAATTGATGAAAGCAAGACAATTTTGGTATTTCGTAATTTACTAAAGCAAATTTTAAACTTTATCTGCTGTCATTACATAAGAGATTATAAATCGTAATACGGAATGGTATATACAATGGTACATTCTTGAAACTTTTCAGTTGGTGTTTTTGTATTGTCTCTTACACCTTATCAGTGCATCCATAGTTCTGTTTTATATGTATTGTATTTCATACTTTATATTTTTTTTTACATTTTCAGATCACAGAAGGGACCTAGTTACGAGCAACAGACCTAACTGACAAAAAGGCTTATAATCTATAGTGACAATTTCTATATTTTATCTTAAAGAACACTGTGTTAAAAAACATAGATTATTGAACAATTCAATTGACTACTTACGAAATGTATTACATTGTGTATGTACAAATTATAGATTAATAATTTATAATATGAATTAAAACATGATTATTTCTCGCTTTAAAACTTTTTTTCTATTACGCCGCTAATTTTGCACAGGACAATTTGCTTTTTACCAAATAAAAATATAACATAACTAAAAAAAAAAACATCACAAAACAAGAACAAGAAAAAAAGAAAGAGGAAGAAAAGAGAACGTGTTACTTTATTGTTCCAGATTCAATATGGTAATTCGAATGGAAAAATTAAAATAGATATGAGTTGTTTAAGTATTTGTCTACATGAGTTCTAGCATATCATATCAATTTATGAACAGTCGAATTGGCTATGAATGTTTTGGTGGTTCGATTATTATTATTAAAGTCAAAATGGTTTTACTCTGTGCTGGAACATAGTAAATTCAAAACAATTCACATGGCTAGTTAGTTATGAATATCTGTCAATAAAATGCAACAGCATTTGCTAAGATATAAAAAAAAAACCAGACGTGGTATGAAAGCCAATAAGACAACTCTCCACAAACCAAATGCAACAGAAATTAACATATAAAGGGCACCTTACGGCCTTCAACAATGAACAGAGCCCATACCGTTCACGAAGGATACATGTAGAAATAAACTGTGGTTTTGTGTGTGTTTCATACTTCCCAGCTTTCATTGTTAAATGTTTTAAGTGTCTGTCGTATAATCAAGTGATGAAGCCTCAATATTATTATGTAATAGAATCGAGTGTTTCTTGTGATATTTTTGACGTAGCTGTTTTCTAATATTACATTCAAATTCATTTTAATACACAAAGGTTATGAAAGCAACGAATAATGAATAAGATACACAAGACATGCTCTTCTTGGTTTTCTTCATCAAAATTAAGACACTGACAAAATATGGGAAATTATAAATCTTAATCCTTATATCGGAAGTATTGTTCATGAAAATAAACGAACACGAGTTGAAAGTGTCAATGAGGCAGCCAAAAAAAAAAAAAAACCCACACAATATCATACCGCAATCAAGGAAAACAAGCTCAAAGTAAACATACATCTGATATGAAATCAAATCGATCTATATGGTCAACATCCGTAGCTGTATTTCAGAGAAAATTCTATAAAGCAATATCACAAGCATCACATGAAGACACAAGCCGAATTGATAAATAAGGAGAGAAAAAAAAACATTTTTCGTTTAGTCTTTACCAAGAAATTATCTTGTTCTGTTCTGGGTATTGTATGACATAAATTAAATATCTGTCTGTACTTTTTTTAAACAAAAGCAAAACGTATACCTAAAAGTAAGATGTAAAAGATCCCGGCAAAAAGCGAAACAATTCAAAAGAAAAAACTAACAGCTTTTTCAAAGCCGTTTGCATATTTTCGAAATGTAAAAAACCCTAATCATGACACATGTCAACCGACGACAACTACTGGGGTTTCGGTCATTTACCGTAATAGTTCTGGAAAGAAACTGAATGAAAATTTGAAGTAATGTATCAAAAACTGCTTTAACAAGACAACATGTTCCTATGCCGGTCCCAGTCAAGAGTTTCTTTAATGATTGTCTTTTGTCATAGATATAAGTTTTTGTTTGTCATTTAAAGAAATAATTGTTTGATTAAGAAAATTTCAAGTTGAAGGCAAATCTTTGGAAGTTTCTTTTAAATGAATTTCTTTAATAATTGTTTTAGGCTTGTGCTGATTAAGAACGACTTACGTATCGTATGGACATTTGTCTTTTGTTGTAAAATGAAATGAAAATAGCACTATATAAATGGTATGTGCCCGAAGCGCTTTTCTGTATTTTCCTCCATCAAGAACGGACAAGGCCAAATATTTTAAAAGCTTGGATGTATGAAAAATGGAACAGATGAACAACGAATGACCAAATCAGGACTTGAAAATAATATCGAAATCTATTCAGGATCAACTTTACTGAAAATTAACCTTTATGGTGATGTTTGATAGCTTGTTTGCTGTCCAATTGGAGTTTACTCAACATTTTCCTTAAAACATATTGTATATTTACAAACAGTTGAAATTTATCGACTTACTATCTAACTGATAAAACAATGCTGTCTATTAGCCTTGAAAATCTCTTGGATGAAAAGTGCCTTCTAACCCCTGGTAGGTTTTGTTTTAGATTTGAAAATATTTCATGAAGTTGCAAGTACTTATATATGAAAATAGATATTACGATATCGTATTAAATATTTAAAAGTATTTGCTTTTATCTTTTGCATCTATAACAGTCATCGAAATTCTGAATAAAGTTTTGTTTCTTAACTAGTCTTAACTGGTCTAATAGTACAGGGTAAAAACTAGTGAACAAAGAGTGCTTTATGTGCTATGGCTCATTAAGGATTTGCTTCGTAATGAGAGTGACGTGTACATCTGATCGAGAGCTTAACATATTGGAACAGTTGAAGAATGTGAAGTTTAACAATTTCATGACTCTTCAAGGATACTTAAATACTAGTAGCAGTCAGAACCGTCAATACATTTTAGATACAAAATGATGTTAAAATTGTGAATGGAAATGGGGAATGTGTCAAAGAGACAACAACCCGACCATAGAACAGACAACAGCAGAAGGTCACCAATAGGTCTTCAATGCAGCGAGAAATTCCCGCACCCGGAGGCGTCCTTCAGCTGGCCCCTAAACAAATATATATGCTAGTTCAGTGAAAATGAACGCCATACTTAACTCCAAATTATACACAAGAAACTAAAATTAAAAATAATACAAGACTAACAAAGGCCAGAGGCTGCTGACTTTGGACAGGCGCAAAGTTAAGCGACAATAGTGTAATTAAAAAACAATGTATTTATAATAAGAAGCGCTTGTGTGGATATAAAAAAAGAAGATGTGGTATGATTGCTATTGAGACAACTCTCCACAAGAGACCAAATGACACAGAAATTAACCACTATAGGTCACCGTACGGCCCCAACAATGAGCATAGCCAATACCGCATAGTCAGCTATAAAAAGCCCCGAAATGACAAATGTAAAACAATTCAAACGAGAAAAATAACGAACTAATTTATGTACAAAAAAATAACGAAAAACAAATGTGTAAGACAGGAACAAACGACAACAACCAAATTACAGGCTCCTGACTTGGGACAGGCACATACATACAGAACGTGGCGGGGTTAAACATGTCAGCGGTATCCCAACTCTCCCCTAACCTGGGACAGTGGTGTAATAGTACAACATAGTCAGCTTCTTTCGCTTCAACATGTTCTACTGAAATAAGAGCTCATCCGTTCTGGCAGACATTTAGCGAAACAACAAGACGCGTATGGAAAACAAAGTGTTAAAAACAGTGTCCTTTTTATTTTAAATCAAGAAGGGGACAAACAGTAGCATTACAATGAATTTCATGACGTTTTCAGTGTATTGTTTATCTTTAGTAGGAAAGTATATACAAACTAACAGATTTATAAGGGGAGTATTTAAAGAGATGTTATCATTAACTTCAAAAGAGTGTAAATAATGATTTAACTTTATAGAAGGTGAAATAAAATATTTCGATTACTGTCTGACGTAAATTGATATAAAATAAGTACATGTATGAATGAAGATTATGCTGGATTAACCATAATATGTCAAATCAAACTCTTGTTTAATTTCAGATGACTTGTAATTACAGCGATAAAATGTCTATTATATTAAATCACAGCACTAAATTATATATAAATATACTAAATAAATAAATGATTTGGAAAATACATTGAAGGTATAAAAAGTCATGAGAATTCCGAATGCAATTAGGTTATATCCGGGCACTCTGGTTCTAAACCTTGGTTCCATCTGGGTTTTCTGGTTCTGAACCTTGGTTCTTTGGTTCGAAACCATGGTAACTGGTTCAACATCCGGGTTGTTTGGTTAAGGCAACCCAACTTCTTGGTTCCATCTGGGTTCTATTCTAGAACATTCTAATGTTCCCGTTGAACATAACAGAAGATAACCGCAAGTCTCCGAATAAAAAGGTAAAGTAGGTCAAAGACGCTAAAATTAGTTTATAACATTAAACATTTTAGCATCAACGGTAAAGGAAGCTATAAGGTACTTATCTTCTCATTTTAATTATTTTGATAAGGAAACTAGATAAAAATAAAGCATCGTATAGATTTTTAAAACAAACCGAAGTATACAGTACATCGTACATCTTTTTATTTAATTCAGTCATGCTGTTTTCTTTTTTTTTCCTTTACTCATCCCTTATTTACGTAAATATGTCTAGACAGTGGCGGATCCAGAACTTTTCCTAAAGGGGCCCGCTTCATTCATGCTTCAATGATTCCCTATATAATCAACCAAATTTTTCCCACGAAGGACCCCCCCCCCCCAACCCCCCCCCCCCCCCCCCTGGATCCGCTCTTGGTTCCATCTTAGTTCTATTCTAGATCAATCTAATGTTCCCGTTGAACATAACAGAAGATAACCGCAAGTCTCCGAATAAAAAGGTAAAGTAGGTCAAAGACGCTAAAATTATTTTATAACATTAAACATTTTAGCATCGACGGTAAAGGAAGCTATAAGGTATTTATCTTCTCATTTTAATTATTTTGATAAGGAAACTAGATAAAAATAAAGCATCGTATAGATTTTTAAAACATACCGAAGTATACAGTACATCGAACATCTTTTTATTTAATTCAGTCATGCTAGCTCTGTTTTCTTTTTTTTCCCTTTACTCATCCCTTATTTACGTAAATATGTCTACACAGTGGCGGATCCAGAACTTTTCCTAAGGGGGCCCACTTCATTCATGCTTCAATGATTCCCTATATAATCAACCAAATTTCCCCCACAAAGGGTTTGGGGGACGCCCCCTGGATCCACCTATGCTAGAAGTTTTAAAACCACCCAATTAGGACATGTTGTTTATATGGCTAACGATATGTGCATCTAGCCACTTGACCAGTTGACGACTTGCATATATATTTGATTGCACATTTATTATCAAGTTCGACTGAATTTTATTTAATGGATTTTTAATAATGTCAGATTTGAAAGAAATACATGTGAAGTATATGTTAGAAATCTTTTTGTTCAAAACAGAATATTAAAAGACATATAAAGGAAAGTTATGATCAATAAGTTGGTAAGCTTTAATTAGTTGGAAAAAAAGTTATAAATATAATAAAATGTATAATTATGTACAATAAATTTGTCAAATTTGATACTCATTCAGTCGTTGTGAAGGGCATGTATATAATCATTCGGCCAAAAATAAAGAAATCAAGATTAAGATTGAATATTATTTTTATAATAAAATTAATTGTACATGTGTTAATGACAGTGCTAGTGGGATGTGTATCACCAGCACAATAGTAAGAACTTCTGTGTTGGCGCCATGATTTAGGAACATAAAGAGTTACACTAGTCCGTCTGTCCCGAATGTCCCATAAAAACGGGTTCTGCTCTTCTTACTTTAGTTTGCCTCAATCAAATACTTCAAAACCTAAACACAATATATAAAAAGGAGCTGATGCATGAGTGCCAATGAGAACTCTCCACAAGAGACTAAATGACACAGAAATTAACAATTATACAATGTAGCCTAGGTCACTAACACGGTCTTCAACAATGGGCAAGGTTCATACCGCAAAGTCAGCTTTTAAAGGCACCGACATGACAATGTAAAACAATTCAAACGAGAAAACAAACGGTATAAGTTATGTACAAAAAATAAACGAAAAACAAGATAGGCACGTGCATATAAAATAAGGCGGGGTTAAAAATGTTAGCGGGATCCCAACCCTCCCCCGTATGTGGCATGAGTGCCAATAAGAACTCTCCACAAAAGACCAGATCACACAAACACTAACAACTATGGGTCATATGCAGCTTTCAACAATGAGCAAAGTCAATACCGCATATAGTCAGCAATAAAAGGCACTGAAATGACATTGAAAAACAATATCCAAACGAGAAAATAAACGAACAAATTTATGTACAAAAAATGAACGAAAAACAAGTATGTAACACATAAAAAACGACATTCATTGAATTACAGGCTCCTGACTTACCACAAGCACATACATACCGAATAAGGCGGGTTGAACATGTAAGCGGGATCCCCACCTCAACACTAAATCAAATTTGAAATTTTTAAGTATCACTTTTACCGTTCAAGAGTTATCATGTCCCTTTAAAAAAATATAAAAAGTGCTGACTCTTTCGTTTCCTTTGTTTTAAATAAGTCTGACTCAATCAAATGTTATGAACCTTATACGCGATTCACATTACCCCATAACACAGATCTGTAAAGCTCAATATTGGGTCACGATGGCGTCACTGTTCATGTTTTTTTTGGTTGTTAAAAGTTGTGGTACGAGCACCAATGATACAAATGTCAACCCGGAGCCTTGAGATAGGAAAACTGCTAAATCTATTGTTTCCGTTCTTTAACTTTAATTTGCCTCAGCCAAATGTTTTGAAACTTATTCACAATGCTTATGGTCACAAAACGGTCAAAATTACGCGAATCCTGCATCTATATGTGGAAGTTTACTCATTTTTTTCACAAGCAGGGGCATCTGTGATTAATAGACATATTCTACATTTATTTCAGTAATCAGCTTATTTTCTTCCATTGAATTCTTTTTTAAATAAACTGAACTTGCACATTTTTTTTCAGGATCTCGGTGCAGTTTGGTAACAGACAGTGATATCAAGTTAAATGTGACCAACTTAACAAAGTGTTTCACTAGATTGAGCTCTCTGTCTAAGTGTACTTTAATGGTTCTTAGCATTGAGTTCAGTTTATTGATATGCGTATACCTTCTGTGTGAATTTTTATGATGTAAAAGCAGACTATCCATACCTACATGTCCATGAAATGAAATCTAAGGTAAAATGATTGAAACATTTTGCATTATCTATCACAGCTGGCAGAACATGATGCTACTGAAGCAGTAAATTTTCTTACTTGATATTCACGGAAATTAAAGGATTTAGTTTCATTTGAACCAAACATTCTAAAAAATTGAGAATGGAAATGTGGAATGTGTAAAAGAGACAGTAACAATGTCAAAAGAGCAGAAAGCAGTCAAAGGCCATTTATGAGTCCTCATAGCTGACTATGCGGTATGGGCTCATTGTTGAAGGCCATACGGTGACCTATAGTTGTTAAAGTCTGTTTCATTTTGGTCTTTTGTGGATAGTTGTCTCATTGGCAACCATACCACATCTTCTTTTTTATATCTTCAACAAAGCGAGAAAATCCCTCTTCCAAAGTCGGGCTCTTAACAAAATGTGTACCAGTTCAAACTTCAAATTATAAAATCAACTTACAATTAAAAATATACAAGACTAACAAAAACCAGAGACTCCTGACTTGACGTCAAGGTAATCATACCAAGAGACACATCCAATATGCAAAGGCCAAGAGTCAAAAAGTCATAGTCTGGTCAAGAGATTCTTGTGAAAAAAAAAGGATTTTGATAAAAGGGTCATTGTGGTACACTAAACTAACAATATATCTTATGTATCTAATATATCTTAGAAGATGTGGTACGAATGCCAATCATACAATTAATTTTCCATTTAATTCAAACAAAATATACAAGTTTTACATTGAGGGCAAAGGTCAAGCTCACATGAAGTTTCTCGTGCCAATAGACTCATATAGAAAACCTAGGGCAGAGACAGAAACACAAGACATATAATAACTAAACTCAATTGAATGGAACTTGTATTGCAGGTCACTACAATTGCCTTCAACAAAGAATATAAACTCTCGCAACAAAGCAAGATTAACCCCGTCTTTCACTAAAGTTTGAGCAGGATTCTTTGCAACGATTATCTTAACACATATAATTGAGAATCGAGTCGTGCAGTTATGTCAAGAAATTAAAACGGTAAGATTAAACATTAAAACAGTAAAAAACTAGCCTAAGGGTTTACCATTAATTTTTAACCCAACCATATGATAGTACTATGGTAAACTTATGGATACACATGATACAGTCATGAAATTGAATATTTGAAATAGTACGACCAGAACAATACAAGACAGAGTTGTAAACAAAAGAAAGTAATGATGCATATCGAATTTTTAATTCCAATGCACAAATTAGGAACCGTAGTTTTCATTCAATTTATTTATCTAAAATGTACGCTTGGGTTAAACAATGGAAATTAACACTGTATATTTATATAAACGATCAATCTTGTAAATAAATAAATAAATAAGCTTTATTTAGAGTCGGCATGGTATATAAAACATAGACAAACATAAGCTCTAATGAGCTTTTAACCGACATATGAGACATTATTTAACAGTACAACATTTATAACAATACAATACATAATATAGTACACATGCAATAAATATCACAGCACAAAAATGAGGCACTAAAAACAGAATATAAGCATAAGCTAGGTATTAAGGCTAAAAGCATATAAGTGTAAACTAGGCATTAAAGCTGGTAAAAATGCTTAGCATAAAAAATTGAAAAAAATGGGATATGATCTAGATGGTAAATAAATTTTCATAATATATAAACTAAAAGTCTGCACAAACTGTGCACTTACAGTCATTTCCATTCCATGACTTTAAAATATTTTTGAACTGACTAAAATTAGCAATTTTTCTAAAATCATCAGGTAGATCATTCCATAAAACAGCAGCTGTGTATTTAAAAGAGTTCTTACCATAGGTTGTTGTTCGGACCCTAGGTATATCTACAATATTAGAATATCTAAAATTATATTTACAGTCTTTCAAAACAACTAAATCATGTAAGCATGGTGGTGACAATTTATATAAAATTTTATAACTATTTTCAAAGAAGAACTTACTTACTATACTCTGAAAATGAATTTGATTTTTTTCAAGCAGATAATAAGTTTTTGCAAAGCAATCTGCATAAAGAGAATAGAAACTACTAAAGTTCCAAATGGTTGAAATCATCTCTTCGTAAATTTTACGGACGCCATCACGAGTTGGTTGACCGTTTTACAAATGATATCGGATATGTTCCATACGTCGTAACTACAATCCCTTCCATTTCATGAATGTGACCTACCGAATTAGACTATTTACCGGATTTGTTATCTCATAAGCAACACAACGGGTGCCAAACTCCCCAGCAGTTCCAGCTCCGATCCGCATACGGGTCCACAAACTACTCTATACTAATGGAGTAAAGGAAAATAGTTCCGGAACGGAAACGATCACTGTACGGAGTATGGACGGGTGTCACATGTGGAGCAGCATCTGCTTACCCTTCCGGAGCATCTAAGATCACCCCTAGTTTTTGGTGGGGTTCGTGTTGTTTATTCTTTAGTTTTCTATGTTGTGTCATGTGTACTATTTTTTGTCTGTTTGTCCTTTTCATTTTTAGCCATGGCTTTGTTAGTTTATATTTTCGATTTATGGTATCTTTCGTCCATCTTTTCTAAAACATTCAGCCAAAACCATGCAACGTCGTATGTATCCGAGACGATTGAATAATCATAAAATAGGATGACGTAAAACAAACTTTTAAATTAGTTTAGAAAACTTATCTACGGCGAACACTGATAAAAAAATTAAGCAATAAAATAGACATTGTTTTACAATTAAGTAATAAAAACTATTTACCGAGCATCAACATTTCCTACATTAAAGTTATTTAGATAGATAAGTCCGAATTTGAATATTCTGATCTTTTTATCTGTGATGTTGCGTCGGATATTTTAGACTGCCTTCTTTCAAGATGAGATTTCTTATGTTGTCTCGTTATCACGCGTTGCATTGTCTTTACAACATTTGTCTTTTTTACAAATTCAATGTTCAATTCAAATACAACGTATACATTACACCTTACTTCAAACAGGTACATGTAATCGATACCATCATGATCACAGTATTATGAATATATTTAATTTTAATCGTCACTTGAAGTCGTATGTAAACTAAGGGTCAAGAAGGCAACCACCAACAGAGTTAAACATAGATATCAATTCTAAAGTTAATGATAACGTTATTTAGTATAACAAATAAGGGTCACCACTGACGTAGAGAACACTCATCACATGGAATAAGTTAAATTGATCCCATCAAACGAATGTAAGGAGATGTTATCAAAATGTCTTTATGCAATATCACATAAATATCAGCATTACTTCGAGTTTTACAGATATAGTTAAATGTGTCACGAAATCCACCTTACGTCGTAGTTTAAATGTATTGTGTAATCTATATTTTTAAATTTTATGAAGATAATGAAATAAATACAATATTTTGTACAAAAAATGAAAAATAATACATTTATTAGGCGCCAGTATTCTGCTCTTTTTCTTTTTACAAATTCATTCCAATTGTTTTTATATGCTCTAATTTTTTACTTGAGAAATGTGACCGATATTTTAAACGAAAAAATGTAAATATAGTGATATAAAGACTCTCGTTGCTGTTATTTTCATCTTGCATACTGAAACCACAGATACTAAAAGGTTTCTCTTTATTTGTTTCTGCTTTGCTTAAATTATGTGACATAAAATGTACACTTGACTAAGTCGATAACTAATTAGTATGTAAATAGTTTGTCTCCTGAAAGTTGGATTTGGTGAAGCTAAGAGCATACCAAATGAACACAGACATAATAAATATGATCATAAATTATGAAGCAAAGTTTAAAATAGATAATTATCCATGTATTTTCACAAACCATATTGTTTATAATTGTTTTACACATAAATCAGTAAGTTTTTTTTTGATAAATCGTATCGCATTTGTATGCATTCCTCACACATACGGTATGACTTTTGACCATTTTAAACGCCGTACGCTGGTAGTTGCAGCAATGAAATTTATTAAGAGAAGTTACAGATACTAAAAGAATAAAAAAAGTAGAAAATGAACTGAAAACGCCATGACAGAAAAAGGAAAAGGACCAAAATACAAACAACAGTTTTACTAAACTGAAAAAAGAGCAACATACCGAACCCTACAGAAAACGGGTGTGATCTCAGGTGCTCCGCAAAGGTTAGCATATCCTGCTCCATTTATATTTATCTTCTTTAAACTTTGCTTTCAGAATTATTAACATGGGATAACGGTTTCTTCAATAGTAATATACTTCGTATTTATAACAATATGTATGTGTGGGTTTGTGTTCGTTTGGCATTTTGAAAAACCTCTCTTACGAAATAGTCGAATACCTTTTAAGTAGCTTGCAAATATATAAAAGACAGTTTTCTTAGAATTGTTTTGCAACAATTTTGATCGTGTAAGAATATACTTCTTATTTTGGAAGGATTTTCAATTGTTATTTAATTGTATACCATTGGTCATTTGTTAATAGTTATTTATCTCATCCTTATCTTAAGACGACCAGGTTTGTACTATAAATAGTATTTAAGCAGTAGAAATTAAATAGCGAAAGTAATCCCTTTCGTAATGCAATGAGCATTTGGTATATTCTCAAGTAAATGCATGACTGTATTGTATGATTTGGCAAAATATAGAAGAATTCAGAGCAGTTAAGAGATTAAAATAAAGGATACGACATTTAAGCAATAAATATAAGTATTATCCATATGACAAGCACTTTTACTGACATATTTCTCGACATGGGGTTAGATTAAGTACAATTATATCCAATTGGACATGTCTCAAATGCTTTTAAATCGTATGGTAAGTTGATAATGCCCGCGTCACACTGTCCCGATTTTTATATACGATGGACACCCGAATGCGAAAATTGTAAGTTCGTACGAAGTTGGTCCCGATCTCGTTAAAATACCAAAAAGTGACCGAAGAAAGTACGATGAATAACGAAGTCTATACGATGGTGCCGAAATTATATATGATAGCAAAAGATGGACATACGAAGGTTAACCGAAGACGGGTATTTAAGCTTCTTATCTCAGCCGAAGCCTACACGATGGATCACGAAGGCTACACGATGGATTACGAAGGCTACATGATGGATTACGATGATGGCGCGAGGGCCATACGATGTCTAAAAGATACGAACAGAATTTCGACAACATATCGTTTCTGTACAAGTCTGCCATGCATGGCGGGAAATCAATCTTTTTGTCTAATTCTTATAAAACTTAGTTCATTATCCCCTCGCCTACTACATGTAAGTTGCGTGTATATAAAATTGTTATTGACATTCTAGACCCAAAATGCTCAAAACTTGGTATGGTGTTACTCGTTAAGAATATCTTAAGCGCTATTGACTTTAAAGTTCAAAGGTCGAGGTCACAGTGGCAGTTGTAATACAAGGCAATATCACCCTTGTGGACACTCTAAAACCAATATGCTTCAAAAGATTTTAACCACATTTGGTATATTATTCCTCCTTGTAATGATCTGACATTTTTTACGTTCAAGGCCAAAGGTCAAGGTCATGCAGATGGACTTTTTTTTTTATCCTTGAAATAGCATAATACACAGGAATTGGTTGCTCATTTTTTTACCTGCTGGTTCTAAAGACAATATTAAAGGTATTTCCAGTTACTGAATGTTTTGGTTGATTTCTAGAAAAATAGTTTATGTATCAAATATGCATATTCAATTTACCATTTTCTGCATGTGTATATACAAATATAGTGTCCATATTTGTCCCCAATATGTTACATACGAGGGGATGCCACGCTCGGCATTGCCTTGTTTGAACTGTAAAATGTGTGCACTAGTCTGAATAATCACCCATAATTATGCCCATGTTTACTGATCTATCTTAAAGGTAAGGTAATGGGTTCGTTGATCCCTTTTATTCAAAAAGAGCTCTTTCCAGGAGAATATCATAATAATATAGACAAAAGGAAGGATGTGGGGAAAGCAACAAATGCGGCAAAATATGACATATAGAAAACAAAATGGTTATGGAGTAAACATTCGTGTGGCAACAACTCAGACGATACATAAAAAAATCAGAATAATGAAGAAAAAGTTGGTTTCCTTATATACGTGTACCTGCAGTGTTGGTGTACGAGGCGCGTTTATGATTTTCATTATGTTACTTGATATGGAAAATTGACAAAAAATAATATTTTATTCGTAAAAGTAAATCCTGAGCCTGTAATACCTGCTCTTCTTGTTCCATTTGAATTAATAGAAACAACGCTGTCGCCTTTCTTGTTCTCATAGAATCATATGATATGAGCTCCATGTTTTGTGAACGTCTTTCTTAACTGTCATATAAGACTGACCAGTGCATATCGCGCATGGCACTTTAAATGTATTTTAACGCGAAAATTAACTTACATTTAGCTGGATTTATTGCCGTCGTAGTTCCATCTTGTCGCCTTCGTACTCTTATTCGATGGCAACACGACGGGATTACGAGGTCTTCACGAAGTCGTGTTGCCATCGTAAGACCTTCGGGTATCTTCGTGATTCATTCGTGTAGACATCGTAATGTCAAAACTGCCAATGGAAACGATGGAAACACGAATGCAATACGATGTGCAAAGATGCATTCCCGGTGACATTACGATAGTGAGGATGATGATACGAACTCAATACGAACCCTCAACATCGGACGCACCTTCGGGGATTTTTTAACATGTTAAAAAATTTAGAACCCTTCCCGAAGTTGTCCCCGAAGGCTAGAAAAAGTGACCGATGGTTCTACGATGGTTAAAGATGGCACTACGAATAGCCCGATCTGGATACGATCAGTCCCGATTTTGAAAATTTCCATTATCGTGTTGCCATCGGCGTAAAAATCGGGACAGTGTGACGCGGGCATTACACTAGTTTGACCAGATTTGTTTAACGTCCCCCAAGAACTTTACATATGTCAACATAAAAATATTAACACAGTCCTATACAAAAGTAATGTTTATTTACATAGTGACTCTGATAGAACATTTGTACACGGAGAAATATGGAAACAGTCCAAAGGTCACTTGGAACGAATGACAATTAGCAGGTGTGAGCTATTTCGTCGGGGCCAGTTTTTATTGTTGTAGAAAAAAGCACCGAACTTCGATAGGAATATTCATAATCCTAATCAATTTAGATTGGAGTCGATTGCCGACTGATTCGAACTCACAACCTCTGTGTAGACTAGCTAGGGATACAGTAGTTCGACGTAGAGCCACTTGGCCACCGAGATCCCTTGATAGAAGATAGAAGTTGAAAATTTCCTATTACTGTAGTATGTTATATAAAAAATAAGATGTTGTACGATTGCCAATGATACAACACGATGATAGACATAAAACCTAGAAATTAGCAACTTTATGTCACCGTACGGCCTTCAACAATGAGCAAAACCCATACCTCACAGCAAGCAATGAAAACATGAAAATGACAAGTGTAAAACAATTTAAACGAGAAAACTAGCGGCCTGTTTAATATACGGTAACAGTTCTCAAAGATATTATGCAACTGGATAAAGATAAATTACAAATTGTATTCATGTATTAGAATACTATAGCAGGTGTATATTTTTTATCCACTAGTGACCCAACAGTAATCATCCCTTTTCTTAAAATATGCCAATGATTTGCGCATAACTGTGATTTGTGATATTAAACACAAACATAAACGAAAAGAGTTTCCCAGTTGATAATAACTCCAAGAAATGTAGGACAAGAGCGGCGACAATGTTTGTAGTGGTCATAACTTCCTTCATCAAAAAGAATCGCGCTGCCTTTCCAATGGGTATAACGTCTGAGATATTGCTGATGTAAACATTACATACAAGTGCAGAATTGTGGATTTCGAAACTGAATATCCAGACCTTGTAAGACAGGATAAAAATAAATATTGTGCAACACAAAATGCAGGAATTAATGTTGTGGAACAGTAAAAATCAAGAAATAATACGCCATGTTACCAATGGATGAAAAATAACGATTAATTAGCAACAATTCATCATACTCCACTCCACTCTCCCCAAAAGATGAACAATCACTTAGTACGATGAATTTAATAAAAGTAAGTTAAGGTAGATACATTTCATTTGTACATTTTAAAAAAATCCAAGTGAAACTGTGAGCTACTGTTCACTGATGATACCCGGCCCGCTCAGGATGTTGTTGAGTAATGAATCTGAAAACGCATCATTTCACGGTGTTACGAACTTATGTAAACCCTGACACCTGATTTCAGAAATCCTTGTAATGCAGTTCCTGAGAAACGAACGAACAGACCGAAAGAGGTAAAACATTTGTTTAAAACGGGGGTTTAAAAACTGAATAGTTTACATAGAACATAAAAATGTCTACAGGTATCGTTGCAAAAAATTATCATTCGGTGTTTTTCGGGTAAACGTTAATTTCTACGCTTGGCACTCTCCTTTGCTAGAGGAATGGGATTTAACGTCTCCATTCGAACAAGACGTGGCTGAGAATTTATACATCCTACGGATCTAAAAAGACGAGTCTCTTGACCTGGTAGTCTATTTCTGTAAGCCTGATCGACCTTTGAGTTTGAATTCTTATTTAGTACATAATTCATAAACTTAGGCTGCAAGCCGACCTAAAGATAATGTATAACCATTGTGTTTTGATGCTCTTATATATATTTGTTTTAGCTTCTTGACCTCTTAGTCTCCGACATACCGTGTCGCGTGTACTGACACTCTCATTGTAAATATGAAATTCATATTGGATGAAAAGTTTAAAAAAAACCACTAATGGCATATACTTATTTACTCTTGATGTCCAAAATTTACAAAACAGTAATAATACTATCAGGACACTTGAATTCAAATCCTCCCTTTACAAACGTGCTTTGATTTTAATTGTTTTTATTTCAGGGGTATCATATTGCTTTTTCTTTCAATTAATTATGTTTGATTGTTTTGACGATAATCTAAATCATATATAATATACAATAATAAATGATAATGAAGATAACCATCTGACCTATTTTAATCGGAGGAATATGTTACGACATAGGTTCTTGGTATTTATTAAATATTCCGCAATAGAATGTGCTCTTTAGAACATTTTTGGCAATGGAAGATATAACAGCTTTGGATAAATACGAACAACAAGTAGACCTGATGAACGAATGTCGATCATTTTACTACAGTCGACTTCAGAAGACAGAACATTATAAGAAAATCTTTGGGGTCGAACCTACTCAAGATACGACAGGAAATGTAAAGACAGAGAAGCCGCTAGTCTCTTCCATGCAGCGCCTTCAAAGAGAAATAGTGAGTATAAAAATGCATTAAAATAATTCATAAATATTTGTATAACTACTTGTAAATAAATAAAATATCCCTTCTAATTAATATCATATTGGTTTACTGAAATGTGTTTATAATGAGGCGGAAGATACCAACGAGATCATCAAACTCACAAGTCGAATACAAGCTGACAAGTAATTTAGGGGCCCTTTATAGCTTGTTGTTCGGTGTGAGCCAAGGCTCCGTGTTAAAGGCCGTACATTGACCTATAATGGTTTACTTTTATAAATTGTTATTTGGATAGAGAGTTGTCTCATTAGCACTCATACCACGTCTTCCTATATCTAAGCCATGGCAACACGAAAAACGTCAAAAAACCTATCTTAAAACATAGATCCATCATACCCTTGACCGGGATTTTATGCGTTTAAATGACCGATACACACATTCTTTGAAATAGCATGTGATAAGGACTTCATCTTGGATAATCTTCAATGATTGTATCTGCAACCATTGCCTAACTGAAACACTTGTTAGAAGGATCTTGAAGCTTGGTGTGTTATAAATTATAATTCAACTGTGTTAATATAATATGCTTATTACTTCTATAGGTTTCATTACTTGATCAAGACTTGGTACTTATGAGACAACTATTAACACTTAACGAGAATATAGAGGAAATGAAATCAAGAACTTTTCACGGATATAGCAAAGAGTCGTTCGGAAGCAGTACTAGTATGTTTTATCTTCAAGGACGATACCTTTCGGAAAGTGATAGTCATGATCCCCTATCAACTGTTGCATCTCAAAGTGAAATGGAACATATGTGTCAAGAATCTGAAACTGTTTTTGAAGACATTCAGAACCTAGTCGACGGCCATCAATCAGATGATTTCAAAGACGATACTGTAACACTGAAACATATAGTGTCGACAGATTCTGGATTCGATGAATGCAAATGAACCACTTATGTAAATCCATTAGCTATGTTCATATATTTGGGATACTACATCACGCACTTATCCTGTGAACTGTTTCGTGGACGGTTTGGTGACAGTTGACATGGTGCATGAAGTGTAGGTTAATATCATTTTGTAAAACAATATCTAAAGCCGGTAAATCTTCTGGCTGTCTGGCTGAAATTAAGTGATTGTACGGCCTGAAAGTTAAAATATTTTCATCCAATATCTCGCTACAGTTAGAACATGTTATGCTTCTATTGCTCTTGATTTAAAAGAAATATCATCAATTCAAATGCAATGTTAATATTTAAATTATCCATTTTATTAAGATCGTGAGAATGATGGAAACGAGTTCTATCAACAATGATAGTTTGTTTACAATAACATTGAGAATGTTTCGTATACGATAACATTAATGAAGCACATCAGTATACACAAGCCAGTTATTCGGTCTCGCCGAATACTCTCGTATCTAAGAAAATGTGAACAAACTGACACACAGGTCAAACTTACTATCGATTACAACGTTAATTTTAAAGTCCACAATGTATGCATATTTTGATTTCATGTTAATAACTGTAATTTTATATGCTCTGAATCTCTGAATAAAAGTGATGAACTGTTGGGCTTCTATGTCCATGGCAAATACTACATGCACATCGAAGGCATGATAATTTAATCATTTGATACGGTTTGAAAAGTAGGAAGATCAACTCGAACTCGGGTATAAATTAAAAAAATTAATGGCCTTACAACACCAAAAGAGATGTTGCATAGCTGACATTTGTTGTTGAAACTTCGGAAGGAATACTTCTACATAAGCAAAAGCTGTACCAAGTCAAAACTTGACAGTTGTTATCCATTCGTTTGATGTGTTTGAGCTTTTGATTTTGCCATTTGAATAGGGACTTTCCTTTTGAATTTTCCTCGAGTTTAGTATTTTTGTGATTTTTTTTTCATTTTGCACGCCCTTACACTTTTCAGTTTAATAAGACTTAATTGTGTGTATAGTTTTGCAGTCTCTGGATTCAAAAATATTAAGAATATGAAATAATTATGATTATGAATCCTTCTTTGTATTTAAACAAATCGTTGATTCGGATGTTTGATCTTGCAAGTTCACAAGATAATGCATATGACTTAACCGGCAAACATATTACCCTTTACCCAAATACCGCATGATAAGTAAAGAAGCCAACTGTTCTAATTGTCAAGTTTGACCGGACTGGAGATCAAACCGGCGTCCTCTCGCACTCAAGGTAAGCACGCTATCATAATACCATAAAGACGATAAATTATTGAAATTAACTTAAAGGATATATAATCATGGACATTCTTGAAGCATCAATTTTAATGGGCAATAGAGTTACATTATATTATAAATGTACAAAATGTATAACGAATGGACGACGATTGAACTGCTACATAGAGATTTATTGAGATTTATGTGTTAAATAACATTTTTAATAAGAAATAAATGTCAACATTAAAAAACGTATCGTATTATGATCGTAGTTGAAAAGGTGAATTTTTCCAAAAACAGAAAATATTCTATATAAATAACTTGAACCCCTAAGCCAAGGTCGGTGAATGACTTTTATATTATTACTTATATAATGGGACAAAACTTTTAAGAGTTGATAATTTCTCTCAAAACTGACAATAGAAACAATGTACAGAGACGTATGTCTGTCGGATTTCATGTCACCTTTTAATAGTTTGTTTTTGTTTTTGTTTTTGCTTTTGTTTATACAGCTTATACAGTCATTCATGGTTTTCAAATATTCGGCATTGAGCGTTACCGATGAATGTAAATCCAGAAAACGATTCGGACGCATGATGATTATATAGTGTTTTCTTTTATTTGTTTAAGTCGAAAGCGACTTTGCGCAAAAAGGGCAAGTCTTAGGTGTGGTGTATTGCAATAAGAAGGCCTTTTATCTTCCTGGTATATGACTGTGTGTTTATCTTCCTGGTATATGACTGTGTTTCCATATGTAGTCATTGGAATCAATAAGAAGGCCTTTTATCTTCTGGATATATGACTGTGTGTTTCCATATGTAGTCACTGGAAACAATAAGAAGGCCTTTTATCTTCCTGGTATATGACTGTGTGTTTCCATATGTAGTCATTGGAATCAATAAGAAGACCTTTTATCTTCCTGGTATATGACTGTGTTTCCATATGTAGTCATTGGAATAAATAAGAAGCCTTTTATCTTCCTGGTATATGACTATGTTTCCATATGTAGTCATTGGAACAATAAGAAGGCCTTTTATCTTCCTGGTATATGACTGTGTTTCCATATGTAGTCATTGGAATCAATAAGAAGGCCTTTATCTTCCTGGTATATGACTGTGTTTCCATATGTAGTCATTGGAAATCAATAAGAAGGCCTTTATCTTCCTGGTATATGACTGTGTGTTTCCATATGTAGTCATTGGAATCAATAAGAAGGCCTTTTATCTTCCTGGTATATGACTATGTTTCCATATGTAGTCATTGGAATCAATAAGAAGGCCTTTTATCTTCCTGGTATATGACTGTGTTTCCATATGTAGTCATTGGAATCAATAAGAAGGCCTTTTATCTTCCTGGTATATGACTGTGTTTCCATATGTAGTCATTGGAATCAATAAGAAGGCCTTTTATCTTCCTGGTATATGACTGTGTGTTTCCATATGTAGTCATTGGAATCAATAAGAAGGCCTTTTATCTTCCTGGTATATGACTGTGTGTTTCCATATGTAGTCATTGGAATCAATAAGAAGGCCTTTTATCTTCCTGGTATATGACTGTGGTTTCCATATGTAGTCATTGGAATCAATAAGAAGGCCTGTTATCTTCCTGGTATATGACTATGTTTCCATATGTAGTCATTGGAATCAATAAGAAGGCCTGTTATCTTCCTGGTATATGACTGTGTTTCCATATGTAGTCATTGGAAACAATAAGAAGGCCTTTATCTTCCTGGTATATGACTGTGTTTCCATATGTAGTCATTGGAATCAATAAGAAGGCCTGTTATCTTCCTGGTATATGACTGTGTTTCCATATGTAGTCATTGGAATCAATAAGAAGGCCTTTATCTTCCTGGTATATGACTGTGTTTCCATATGTAGTCATTGGAATCAATAAGAAGGCCTTTATCTTCCTGGTATATGACTGTGTTTCCATATGTAGTCATTGGAATCAATAAGAAGGCCTGTTATCTTCCTGGTATATGACTGTGTTTCCATATGTAGTCATTGGAATCAATAAGAAGGCCTTTTATCTTCCTGGTATATGACTGTGTTTCCATATGTAGTCATTGGAATCAATAAGAAGGCCTGTTATCTTCCTGGTATATGACTGTGTTTTCCATATGTAGTCATTGGAATCAATAAGAAGGCCTTTATCTTCCTGGTATATGACTGTGTTTCCATATGTAGTCATTGGAATCAATAAGAAGGCCTTTATCTTCCTGTAGCTGTGTTCTATGTATTTGGAATCAATAAGAACTTATTTCTGGATGACTGTGTTTCCATATGTAGTCATTGGAATCAATAAGAAGGCCTTTTATCTTCCTGGTATATGACTGTGGTTTCCATATGTAGTCATTGGAATCAATAAGAAGGCCTTTTATCTTCCTGGTATATGACTGTGTTTTCCATATGTAGTCATTGGAATCAATAAGAAGGCCTTTATCTTCCTGGATATATGACTGTGCGTTTCCATATGTAGTCATTGGAATCAATAAGAAGGCCTTTATCTTCCTGGTATATGACTGTGTTTTCCATATGTAGTCATTGGAATCAATAAGAAGGCCTTTTATCTTCCTGGTATATGACTGTGTTTCCATATGTAGTCATTGGAATCAATAAGAAGGCCTTTATCTTCCTGGTATATGACTGTGTTTTCCATATGTAGTCATTGGAATCAATAAGAAGGCCTTTTATCTTCCTGGTATATGACTGTGTTTCCATATGTAGTCATTGGAATCAATAAGAAGGCCTGTTATCTTCCTGGTATATGACTGTGTTTCCATATGTAGTCATTGGAATCAATAAGAAGGCCTTTATCTTCCTGGTATATGACTGTGTTTTCCATATGTAGTCATTGGAATCAATAAGAAGGCCTGTTATCTTCCTGGTATATGACTGTGTTTCCATATGTAGTCATTGGAATCAATAAGAAGGCCTTTTATCTTCCTGGTATATGACTGTGGTTTCCATATGTAGTCATTGGAATCAATAAGAAGGCCTTTATCTTCCTGGTATATGACTGTGTTTCCATATGTAGTCATTGGAATCAATAAGAAGGCCTGTTATCTTCCTGGTATATGACTGTGTTTCCATATGTAGTCATTGGAATCAATAAGAAGGCCTTTTATCTTCCTGGTATATGACTGTGTTTCCATATGTAGTCATTGGAATCAATAAGAAGGCCTTTTATCTTCCTGGTATATGACTGTGTTTCCATATGTAGTCATTGGAATCAATAAGAAGGCCTTTATCTTCCTGGTATATGACTGTGTTTCCATATGTAGTCATTGGAATCAATAAGAAGGCCTGTTATCTTCCTGGTATATGACTGTGTTTCCATATGTAGTCATTGGAATCAATAAGAAGGCCTTTATCTTCCTGGTATATGACTGTGTGTTTCCATATGTAGTCATTGGAATCAATAAGAAGGCCTGTTTATCTTCCTGGTATATGACTGTGTTTCCATATGTAGTCATTGGAATCAATAAGAAGGCCTTTTATCTTCCTGGTATATGACTGTGTGTTCCATATGTAGTCATTGGAATCAATAAGAAGGCCTTTTATCTTCCTGGTATATGACTGTGTTTCCATATGTAGTCATTGGAATCAATAAGAAGGCCTTTTATCTTCCTGGTATATGACTGTGTTTTCCATATGTAGTCATTGGAATCAATAAGAAGGCCTGTTTATCTTCCTGGTATATGACTGTGTGTTTCCATATGTAGTCATTGGAATCAATAAGAAGGCCTTTTATCTTCCTGGTATATGACTGTGTTTCCATATGTAGTCATTGGAATCAATAAGAAGGCCTGTTATCTTCCTGGTATATGACTGTGTGTTTCCATATGTAGTCATTGGAATCAATAAGAAGGCCTTTTATCTTCCTGGTATATGACTGTGTGTTTCCATATGTAGTCATTGGAATCAATAAGAAGGCCTTTATCTTCCTGGTATATGACTGTGTTTCCATATGTAGTCATTGGAATCAATAAGAAGGCCTTTATCTTCCTGGTATATGACTGTGTGTTTCCATATGTAGTCATTGGAATCAATAAGAAGGCCTTTATCTTCCTGGTATATGACTGTGTTTCCATATGTAGTCATTGGAATCAATAAGAAGGCCTTTTATCTTCCTGGTATATGACTGTGTGTTTCCATATGTAGTCATTGGAATCAATAAGAAGGCCTTTATCTTCCTGGTATATGACTGTGTTTTCCATATGTAGTCATTGGAATCAATAAGAAGGCCTGTTATCTTCCTGGTATATGACTGTGTGTTTCCATATGTAGTCATTGGAATCAATAAGAAGGCCTTTATCTTCCTGGTATATGACTGTGTGTTTCCATATGTAGTCATTGGAATCAATAAGAAGGCCTTTATCTTCCTGGTATATGACTGTGTTTCCATATGTAGTCATTGGAATCAATAAGAAGGCCTTTATCTTCCTGGTATATGACTGTGTTTCCATATGTAGTCATTGGAATCAATAAGAAGGCCTTTTATCTTCCTGGTATATGACTGTGTTTTCCATATGTAGTCATTGGAATCAATAAGAAGGCCTGTTTATCTTCCTGGTATATGACTTGTGTTTCCATATGTAGTCATTGGAATCAATAAGAAGGCCTTTTATCTTCCTGTATATGACTGTGTGTTTCCATATGTAGTCATTGGAATCAATAAGAAGGCCTGTTTATCTTCCTGGTATATGACTGTGTTTCCATATGTAGTCATTGGAATCAATAAGAAGGCCTTTTATCTTCCTGGTATATGACTGTGTTTCCATATGTAGTCATTGGAATCAATAAGAAGGCCTTTTATCTTCCTGGTATATGACTGTGTTTCCATATGTAGTCATTGGAATCAATAAGAAGGCCTTTATCTTCCTGGTATATGACTGTGTTTCCATATGTAGTCATTGGAATCAATAAGAAGGCCTTGTTATCTTCCTGGTATATGACTGTGTGTTTCCATATGTAGTCATTGGAATCAATAAGAAGGCCTGTTATCTTCCTGTATATGACTGTGTTTCCATATGTAGTCATTGGAATCAATAAGAAGGCCTTTTATCTTCCTGGTATATGACTGTGTTTTCCATATGTAGTCATTGGAATCAATAAGAAGGCCTTTTATCTTCCTGGTATATGACTGTGTGTTTCCATATGTAGTCATTGGAATCAATAAGAAGCCTTTTATCTTCCTGGTATATGACTGTGTTTCCATATGTAGTCATTGGAATCAATAAGAAGGCCTTTTATCTTCCTGGTATATGACTGTGTGTTTCCATATGTAGTCATTGGAATCAATAAGAAGGCCTTTTATCTTCCTGGTATATGACTGTGTTTCCATATGTAGTCATTGGAAACAATAAGAAGGCCTGTTATCTTCCTGGTATATGACTGTGTGTTTCCATATGTAGTCATTGGAATCAATAAGAAGGCCTTTTATCTTCCTGGTATATGACTGTGTTTCCATATGTAGTCATTGGAAACAATAAGAAGGCCTGTTATCTTCCTGGTATATGACTGTGTGTTCCATATGTAGTCATTGGAATCAATAAGAAGGCCTTTTATCTTCCTGGTATATGACTGTGTTTCCATATGTAGTCATTGGAAACAATAAGAAGGCCTGTTATCTTCCTGGTATATGACTGTGTGTTTCCATATGTAGTCATTGGAATCAATAAGAAGGCCTTTTATCTTCCTGGTATATGACTGTGTTTCCATATGTAGTCATTGGAAACAATAAGAAGGCCTGTTATCTTCCTGGTATATGACTGTGTGTTTCCATATGTAGTCATTGGAATCAATAAATCAATTCATTTCAACAGTATTTTTAAAAGTTAATAATAAAAAGAATAGCCCTCAGACGTTTAAACATTAATATTTTAAACAATCATTCTCAAAACAGAAAAAAAGCCTACCATGTTGATATCGCCGGTTCTTTAATATCAATGTACCAAATGAAGGTTTGACAAACGGTAATATAACAACTGATATGTTTACCCTACATATGTGATGTCTGAATTAACATTAGTATTTACTGAATACGACCTTTTGTGATCTGATTTGGATATTTTCATTTTTTTCTCGTATGCTTTAAATTGCTGAGCTTACAGATAAGGTGGTCCTTGTTGACTATCCAAAATTCTACCTGGAGTGCACACACTGGACAGTCACTGCACTACAGAAAGAACGTATATTTAACTATGCAAATGTGCAAAAACGGTATTAAGATCATCGAGGATACTATATTTTAAACATTTTGTTCAGTTTGAACTGTTAGAGTCTGTATATTCTTGAAATAAGGCTACAATTCTGACCCCAAACACTAAGATAAATATGTAAATTATATGTAAAAGTCATTGGAATCAATAAGAAGGCCTTTTATCTTCCTGGTATATGACTGTGTTTCCATATGTAGTCATTGGAATCAATAAAAGCAACTTTTAAACAAATGCATATAAATTTGTGGAATTTTTATTATTGGGATTTTTTTTTTTTTTTTTTGCATTTTGCATATACTGATAATAAGACAAATATTTCTTTTTGTTTTTGGCTGGTGCCATGTTATCAACATATTTGCTGTTGCGACGATGGAGCTGAAGAAAATAAAAGAAGATAAAACGATCCATCTCTACAGGCATTCAATGGCATATCAAAGGTCAGGTTTATACATTGGGTTTCAATGGTAGAATCACTGGTTTCGACACACGAAAATTCAAACTGTATTTAGATTCACAACGTATGGATTGTGTAGCATTTTCACAAATCTGACACACACAAAAAAAAAAACCTCTCCGTTAAAAAACAAACATGAACATCCCATGTTCAATAATACTGAAGTGTATTTTTTCAGATTGACCGAAATTCAATAATAACATCAACGCGTAATGTTTCGGTATTCTGGAAATACCATGTTTCCATGTAGTGTCAATATACCGTCTCGAAATAAAAATTACTAATCAATCAAACAAAATAAATGATCAAGTATGTAATACATTAAACTTATTTCTTTTTCTTTTTAAGGGCGTCCTTGTTGTTAACTGATTTTGTAATGAACATATTTTGTACTTGTAAAACCCCAACGATGAATGACAAACGTGTAATCTCTCATCTTGGTATGTCTCAGTCTATACAAGTATTGTCTGATTACGTGTATACAGAGAGGTATTACAATACTAAGTAAGTGTAATTAGTGCATTTACAAAAATGTGCACAACATCTATCATCTTGGGTATTTACAAGTATTGTATGATTACGTGTACATATTGGGGTATCAATACTTAGTAAGTGTAATAAGTGCATTCACTTGATCAAAACAAAAATGGTCAAGCCTTACCATCATCTTTTATCTTGAATGTTATATTAAACGATCGAATAAAAAAACATAATTACATCATCAATAGTTATGAAAAATAACTATGTTTTCAATTCATTTCAACAGTATTTTTAAAAGTTAATAATAAAAAGAATAGCCCTCAGACGTTTAAACATTAATATTTTAAACAATCATTCTCAAAACAGAAAAAAAGCCTACCATGTTGATATCGCCGGTTCTTTAATATCAATGTACCAAATGAAGGTTTGACAAACGGTAATATAACAACTGATATGTTTACCCTACATATGTGATGTCTGAATTAACATTAGTATTTACTGAATACGACCTTTTGTGATCTGATTTGGATATTTTCATTTTTTTCTCGTATGCTTTAAATTGCTGAGCTTACAGATAAGGTGGTCCTTGTTGACTATCTAAAATTCTACCTGGAGTGCACACACTGGACAGTCACTGCACTACAGAAAGAACGTATATTTAACTATGCAAATGTGCAAAAACGGTATTAAGATCATCGAGGATACTATATTTTAAACATTTTGTTCAGTTTGAACTGTTAGAGTCTGTATATTCTTGAAGTAAGGCTACAATTCTGACCCCAAACACTAAGATAAATATGTAAATTATTCTAGTGACATACAAATGTTTCCGAGGTTTAACCTTGTTTAACATCCGTGATGAAATGTTTGCTCCCTTGCTTCAATATCGACGATGCACATTTAAAATAGCATATAAGGTAATTTGGTATAATCGGGGATCAACTGTTTTGGCATGTCTTTTTATTATACTCTTTAAAGTGGGCCGAATTGACTTTTGAATTGGATTGATACTTTTTTATGAGCAACATGGTAGTTTTTACTAAGGAAACACGAACGTCTTCCGAATAGTTATCAAAGGTACCAGGACTATAATTTAGTACGCCAGAAGCCGAAGCCAGAGTACATCACCGAGGTAATATTTAGCCAATAAACTATGTTTAATATGTGTTCTACAGACATATGCAAAATGGTTCATATAAATATTCTCATCTAAATGTAAATAGAAAAAACAATCGCAATAATGATTAATTTATAGTTTCTAACGCCAACTGCCAATCACAAATTAATGTAGTTCGTACACATTGAAGATGACAACGAGATGAAACAATAAGGTTCTGTAAATCAAATTGATCTCAATGAGGGAGGTTAAATTTGGACTGGTAGAACTGTTGCCATGCATTGTGTCAACTACGTATACATTAACTATTGTCCCGCCATTGTGTTATAATTGTTCTATTATAATTTTTGCATACTTTGAACGACAAAATTATATTATATCTCTACCGTTATATAACGTTGACATTTTGACGCCAAACACGCGATTCTACGCCAGAATTAATGTTAAAATTACGATTCGGTCAGAGTGCTTAAAATCTCCCGATCCTTTTAATACGGGTAGATATGGCTTACAGAAATAACATACAAAAAAAGTTAAGCAATGCACGATGTTGTTAAATGTGATATATGTTTTTTGTGCCTCTTTGTTAAATATTTGTTTGTTTTTGTTGTGATAAAGATTGTGACACGGTGTTGACTGCTGTACCCCTATTTTGACATTTTTACCTATTATATAAAAGAAGAAGATGTGGTATGATTGCCAATGAGCCAACTATCCACAAGAGACCAAAATAACACAAAAATTACAGGTAACCGTACGGTCTTCAACAATGATCAAAGCCAAAACGGCATAGTCAGCTATATAAACTATGTCTGTTTATTTTAGTCACTCATCGTTTTCAATATAATGGAATTTAATGCGAATGTCATACATTTTGTACAAGTTAGAGGTTAGCGCTATAAAACCAGGTTCAACCCACAACTTCCTACATAAGAAAATGCCTGCACCAGGTCAGGAATATGACAGTTGTTGTCCATTTGTTTGATGAGTTTGTGCTCTTGATTTTGCCATTTGATTAGGGACTTTCCGTTTTGGAATTTCTTCGAAGTTCAGTATTTTTGTGATTTTACTTTTTTATACATTAGTAAATTACAACAAGGGTTTTGTGATCTCTATATGTACGGGACATACAATATAACAGCCCATTCATACTACCGGTAGTTGATGTGAATTTATGCATTCTGTTCTTAAAATTGATACGTTAGCACACATAAGAAGGCATTATAACAAAAGACAAAATACCAATTATATTGATCACTACATAGATGAGGTCCAATAACTAATTTTTCTATACCTATACTCCAGTCAAGCCTTCGTTGGTGACCTACACATATTCAAAGTAATGATATTTTTAGCTGATATTAATAAGAACGGCCTCGCTCATCAACATTGATAAATCAGCAGGTAGAAACGCTTCATTTAAGTTTTTAAATAGGTTTAGTAGTAAACATATTCTGTCCTCCGAACACAAGATAGCTAAAAAACAACACCAAGTTTAGAGACCTCTTTTTCTATATCATACACGACTCACGACATATTGACGATAATTGAAAAGAAATTCGTCGAATGATAAATGGTATCATCTCATGAAATAGAAAGCCTCATTTTAAAAACATTTTTTCTTAAATGTTAGCTTTTTCTGCTTACTATCTTATTTTCTAACCCGAATATTACTGAATAACACCCTTTTTACATTCATTTCTGTTTATGATGTCACCTGAAAGTTATTATTTACATGTTACATGTTAAACACTCTTTTTTTTGTGAATGATGCACACAACAAAAAACTAAATAAAACAATTAAACCTACTTAAACTATTTAATGTAAATTGAATTTAGTAGTCAATTTTCACGCCTTGTGATTCATGTTGTTATTAACCCACAACAAATATCATTGCGTCGGTGGTATGTCATTTAACGAGTTTTATGTTTGTTATGAAATTTTAATTACCTGAATTACATATGCATTTTCGAGACTGCATTTCTATTATAAAGTAGATCTTGTGTCGCCTACATTAGTTATTCAAGATATACATATGCATCAATGAATGCCATCCATATTTAGGACGACAACATGCATGATGTATGGGTATGTATGACTAGTATGACGATCATCAAACACGCGTAACGTCAAATCATATATCTAGTGTATAGTGCATGTACTATGGTGCTTATATCTAGGATTAATGCACAAATAGATGATTGTTGTTAGCTTAACATCCAGTGGCAATAATGATATCAGATATGTAGATGCCTACGATCATATATTTAAAAGTTGAAAACCAAGATCTTAAAAGGAAAGAAATCATGTTATACTATGAATAAATAAAAAGAAAAAAAAAATATCGAACTCCGAAGATAATTCAAAACGGAAATTCCCTAATCAAATGGCAAACGAACAGATAACAAGTGTCATAATCCTGATTTACTGGCTGTATAGCTAGCTAAACCTCATAATTGTATGACAGTCAGATAACATATATTAATTCGAAGAGGCCATTACAATGTGGTGTTTATGATTAGTTGAAAATAAGGTGATATTAAACGACAGTATAATTCTATCGAATCTAAGGTATAAAGTGTTATATTACATGGTAGCAAAATATCTTACGAACAAAGACAACAGTAGTATACCACTGTACAAAAGTCATACATCGATTGAGAGAAAACAAATCCGGGTCACAAACTAAAACCGAGGTAAACACATCAACTATAAAAGGAAAACAACGTAACAACAAAAACACTAAAGTGCACAAAAAAACACCCCACGACAATGCAACACACACAGAAACAAACTATAAGATAACAACTGTCATTTTCCTGACTTGGTACAGCACATTTTAAGAAAGAAAAAAATGGTGGGTTGAACTAGATTTTGGGGCTAGTCAAACCTCGCGCTTTTATAGCAATGTTAAATATACCACTAAAATGACAACATTACATGACAGGAATACAGTACAAATAGATGCAAGAACATTCAAGTTTGAGAATACACAAATAAACAATACATACGTACGTGAATGATGAATACTGTATTAATACTAAAGGCAGATTTTTTTTTAGGAAACTCGTCTGTTTTAGACCGAAAACGCTCCATATATATTTTGTAATTGTAAGTTTGCTTTATCTATAAAAAGGGAAAAATATAATGATAAGTTTATTGCTATCTTATAGTTTACATGTATTCGATATTGTTAACAAAAAACTATTTTATATAAGGATCTTAAATTAAGAAAGCCAGATACATAGAGACATCGACCGTTCATTAAAAAAGCAAAGGAAAACAACAAACGGTCGAGTCAAGGTACCTTTTCCATTTTTGTCTACAATGCTGGTGTAGAACGAAATATACAAAAAAAAAACCCAAAAAACACCAGCCTTTATTATTTTTTAAAATAGACCCATGAACAAGGTGTTATTTATTTTGAAAAGGCCTATTTTTGTGAAATTATCCTGTACTTCATAATAAGAATAAGAATAAATAAGAATTTAAACTAGGTTCAAAGGGAGATAAGCGAGAAGAAAAAAGTTGACATTTCTTTCATTACATAAATACATAATTCTAAAGTTGTTTATTAAATTTATATGTAATAATAAAAGTGATATAACATATGAGGCCAGCTTGTATATATTGAAAGTTATGATTGCTATACTCTGTTAACTAGATTACCACATTATCTAGTGTTTGCAAAAAAAGATATATTGGGTTGAGAACTTGTTCCGTTTATTAATAGCGTTTGATTTTGTCAGTTTTTGTTGGACTTACCATTTTTGATTTTGTTTTTAGATTGGTAGTTTAGTTATACTTTTTACAACATTAAATATAAAGCAAGTATAACAAACTGCAACCTCTCATATTATTTGTATACTAGTACAATGTATATGTTAATATTGTTGATTCATCTTGTAACACGTATGTAATAAGATTTGATAAAAAAAGTTATTAAGTTATTATGGACTAATGACTTGCAATATGTGCACTTGATTTTTATATGACGAAGACATAATCTTTCAATCAATTTAATTGAGGTCTGGAGCTGGCATGTCAGTAACTGCTTGTAAGGGACTTTTTAGCAGCTTTTCCCTCTTTTTTTGTAATAATCATGTAAAGTAGCCAATTTTCAAGTTCCAGTTTCAATACAACATTCATAAATGCTGAAGTTGTAGAGATAATGCAAAATTTATACTACAGCCTATATTGCGGCCAATGTATATTTGGTATATAAAGTTGCATATTGACTGTTCCTGTTACTCCAACATCAGGAGCCGAAACTATACAGCCAGAACTGAAGTAGAAAAAAGTGCCAAATATGAAAAAGTAAGACTGGGTATGACCAATCTTTGCATTTTGAAGATTAAAGTAACAATTTAGAATATTTAAAAGCAATCATTTAATACAGTAAACCAATTTGAAATACAAACATTAAATTTTCAACACTAGTTTCATAATTGATGGGCATGTAATCAAAAAAGTTGTCTACTTTTTTTTTTTAAATAAAGAAACGCAATGCGTTATGTAAATATAAATGGATATCTTCATGCATCAGATTATTCGAGTGTTAATAGTTATCAAAGGTACCAGGATTATAATTTAGCACGCCAGACGCGCGTTTCGTCTACATAAGACTCATCAGTGACACTCATGTCAAAATATTTATAAAGCCAAACAATTACAAAGTTGAAGAGCATTGACGATCCAAAATTCCAGAACGTTGTACCAAAACTAAAATACTTGAAAAGTGCTTATTTACACCTTGTTCTACAACTTAACATGGTGAAACATAGCTTAAAAAAAAAACACTGTCAAAGGGAGGTAATTCTGATTTTCCATATGATTTTACACATTATGAGGAGAAATATGTGCAAAATGTGATGTAAAATGGGGAAAATATTTATGTCTTTCATTGATATCACAATCCTCAACTGTAATTCCTATTGTTTCTTTCAATCTGGATACAAAAACGTTTTTTTACCATATACTCCATGCTTCCTCTCACAGTTCACTCAGTGCATGTTGGATAGCTGAGTTACATTAACATACACAGGAAATGAGTTTTGTGATTATTGTGTGGCCTTGTACAAGTACAGTGACAGAATGCATATTTTCCTACAGGGGTAAATTCAGTAAAAAATCTCCCATTGACTTTAATGCTAATCCATGTCTTGAATTACATTTATACCTGATTTACCTTTAGAAATTAGAAAATTTCATATATCATTCATGAAAGTACAAATGTAGCCCTATCTTTTGCAACAATAAAAACATAGGGTCATGCGGCATTTTTGGGCATTCACATGGCCTTGTTTACAACACTGTAGATTCGCACTTAATTCCTTCACTGACCCCCATTACTTTTCAACCCTGTAGAAATTTGTTTAGTACATTCAGCATTTATTTTGTTATTTTTTTTCAAATCTAGTTTTGATCCATTTATCAAAACATATTTATTACAAACATTATCTACCAATCAAAAGAGAACATGACTTCAGTTTTATACAGAAAGCTTTCCCCAAAATGGGCGGTCCCTGATGACGTATATTTATTTACTGAATTTACCCCAGTGGTCCTTTATTATTTATGTATTATTGTCTTTTTGTGTAGGTTCTTTTATTACTTATTCTTTATACTTGTTTGGCTTTATAAATATTTTGATATGAGCGTCACTGATGAGTCTTATGTAGACGAAACTCGCGTCTGGCGTACTAAATTATAATCCTGGTATCTTTGATAACTATCTGACATCGTACTCGGACTTCTTTTAAACTAAATTTATTGTGCGTATTGCTATGTGTTTCTTTTATTCTGCATTGGCTACAGGTATAGGGGGGGGGGATCCGAGATCTCATAAAACATTTTTAATTCCGTAGTATTCCTGCACATGTCCCAGGTCAGGAGCCTCTGGCTTTTGTTAGTCTTGTATTTTTTAAATTTAGTTCATTTATAAGTTTTGGAGTTTAGTGTGTCGTCCATTTTCTCTGAACATGTATACATTTTTATTTAGGGAGCTGCTGATGACCATCTTCGGGATTTGCTCGCTGCGTTGAAGAACTGCCGTTCGGCTTCGGCTGTTGTCTTCTCTTTGTTCAGGTTGTTGTCTCTTTGACAGATTCCCATTTCCATTCTCAATTTTATAAATAAAAAGGCGGGTTAAAAAGCATTTCTTATGTTTGATAATGGTGTATAGCATAGATGAACGTCAATTTTGTTTTGAAAATCAATTCGATTTCTCTGATATTCTACATTAAAATAGTAGAATGGTTTTCCAGGTACGCATATTCTGTATGTTTTCTGCACTTTAATGCAGTTAGTTTTGTGTTTGATTCCTTTTATTTGCAGTAACTTTTCGCCAACTTGCTGTTCAGATTCTAATAATGCACCTAGTTTATTCCCTTTTGTATATTCCTGATTTAATCTTTAATTTCTTTTTCTTGCTTATTTTTTCTAGTTTCGTTTTCAGAGGTTTAACCCTTGAAGTTTTTAAAGTAGTTTAAAAGTTTGAGTTAAGGTTTTGGCCATTCTACAAGCTTTTCAATTTCTCTTTCGTCTATTGCTTCAAGCAACTTCAATAGTTTGTTAACATTGAGAATAAATCATGCATCATTTGATATTCGTGTTGCATGTCATCATTAATATCAAATTCCTTTCGAGATATCATAAAAATCATTTAGGGATTTTGTTGTGTGCTTTCATGGATTTACAGTTTCCTATGATATTTTCGCCATACTCTAAATTGATGCTACTAAGAAGAAGATCATTTATCTTTTATGTGGGAAGTTAAGCAACAAATGACTTATCAACATTAATAATTCCAGAATTTCGACATCGCTTTCTTATTTTTCACAAAATTATGTCACCAAACCTTTTTTTATAACAATCTGTTGAAAAGGACCCCTGCCCTTGGTTTTTTGTTTTTCAGAATTCAATTTTAGACGCTACTTTTGTAAAAAAAAATCTACTAGATTTTGTAATGGTGAATACTCGTGTCAAGTATGTTTTTTTTCCTGCTCCAGAATGTCCATGTATAGCGGGGTTGTAATAATCTTGTTTAATATTTCCTGCTCCAGAATGTCCATGTATAGCGGGGTTGTAATAATCTTGTTTAATATTTCCTGCTCCAGAATGTCCATGTATAGCGGGGTTGTAATAATCTTGTTTAATATTCCAATTGCCTGCATCCTGTATGGTGTTCCTTCAATTCACATCTCTAAAGATAATTGCACAACAAACCTTTCAGATTCAAATTATGCCTTCAAAGTTCCCTTTTAAGACCATAGATAATATGATATCTTAAGTTGTAAATCGAACTTGCATTATGAAATATAATGTTCAAGCAAACGGTTCTATAAAAAGTTTTGATTTGACAACAAAGTATTGCATTTTGTATGAAATATGATCTTAATTCCAAGCCAGCTTCATTTTTCATTGTTTACAACAGCTCCCAATACCTTGCCATCTTCTTGTACAAAATTTATTTTTGATGATTAATTAATTGACTTAAACCAAACTTATTTGTGCTGAGTTCTGAAAAACTAAAAACTGTAGACATTCTACAAATACGAACTGAAAGTATCTTTTTTAGTAAACTCATTCTATTCATAATTATTTTCCTACCTAAAAGCATATTTTGTAAAATGTTGATGTACTTTTGCAAGTTTATATACAACCATCAAGGAATGTAGTTATCTCACCAGCTAATTAATAAGTTCTACATTTCACTAATTCCATACCTTCTACTATTTTGGCTTTGGCTGCTTGTACGGAATCAACACTCAATTCGTGTCCTTCTAAATTAACGTCTGCTTCTTTCAGCTTAGATAGTACCGTAGACTCGTGTTTAAACTGGTTCTCGTTGCGTTTTCATCTGAATAAGTAATTATCAGTAAAGGTCTGTTCGATTTTGAACATATGTGACTGTAAAATGTCCTGTTGAGATTGTTTGAGTTAGATAGGAAAAACGATAATCTTGAATCCATTAAAAAAGAAATGCTATTTGAATGTTCGAGATTGTATTTTTAACTTCCAAAGATATGACGTGTCCATTTTCAATGTTACCCTGTCTACGGCGTGCTAGAAACTGATATTCTCAGGAAAACATTTCCAGCAATTAGGCGAGTGATATGAGAGCCAAATCTACATTTTTAATGCACCTACCTAACACACGGCTAAGTTATATATCACTAGAAAGCTAAGAATGTGTACTTTCTAAATATCCCGGTCGTCAAAAGAAATTATGGTGCATTTTTTTTAAATTGAGGTCAAAGGTCATGGGTGCAATTTCAATTCACGGATACTTCCAGTTGTAAAATCGAGTCAAAACAAATGCAAAAACGAAACAATTTTATAGGAATGCTGTATTACTGTTGGGAAAATATATTTCTATCATAATATTAATTAATTTTGGTTGATTTTAACGGTAACGCATGTTACATAACGTTTTCTCTCGGAGACTTTGAAAATCAGCATTTAAGTCACACAAATGTATCTGTAGTCGCCCTTGCATTATCTAAATCATATAATACCTCCATATTATTTGATTGCACGTATTTACAAACATATATATCTGCAAATTTGATATAAATAATCCGAAACAAAATATTTGAAGCAAGGGGAAAATATAACATATGACGTATTTTTAATTGTTTAGAAAAGTCCCATCATGAGCTGTTTATTAAAATTGAGGAAGCGTATGGTCTCCTGTTAGTTTGAAAGCCTGACAACCATAGAGCAGATTTTCTTTTATATATGTTGCAATATGTTGATATATAAAAAAGAAGATGTGGTATGATTGCCAATGAGACAACTATCCACAAAAGACCAAAATGACACAGACATTAACAACTCATACATCACTAAATCAGATATGATAAGAGTACTAACAAACATAACTAAAATGAGTAAAGTGCTACTGGTATATTTATATCAACAAATTGACAATTTTAATATAAAACATCACAAGGAAAATATGATCACTCATTGTACGTCAAAATGTGTTTGATTTTACTTCAGTCGGCCGCCGTGTATCTTAAGATATATAATTAATCAAACAACACTTGACAAAGTAGTTTGTACTCTTTTTAAATATTACACTAGTGATGACGTTCGGCTACTTTGGCACTAAGTATTACGTTTTTTTTTATCTTGTTTCACCGCTTCAAACGGAGGACAAGGCTATCCTAATATTGAACCTTTTATTTGGCTTTCTAATGTTAAAATCCCGTGATCGAAACGTCGGACCAATGGGATGTTGGACCATTTAGGTGTCGGAATATTGCGATATCGGAATATCATAGCTTCATTTTAACTTGTAATCTCATCATTCTTATCGGTCAATATATCCATACAAAGACAACTTCCTTGGCATGGGCATAAATCAGTACAGCAGAGGTTTTGCTCAAAGCGGACACAAGATCTACTATCTACAGATTGAATTAAAAATTTGGAATAGACATGAGGGATTTGTCAAAGAGACACCAACCCACTAAAAACAGGCAACGGCCAAAAACCACCAATGGGTCGTCAATGCAGCAAGAAACTCCCAAACCCGGAGGCGTTCTTCAGCTGGCCCCTAAACAAAAATGTACTACTTTGAAATGATAATGGACGTCATACTAAGCTTCGAAATATACTCAAAAAGTTAAAATAAAAAATCAGACAAAACTAAGAAAGGCACGATGCTCCTGACTTGGGACAGGCGCAAAATTGCGGCGGTGTTAAACATGTTTTTGGAAATCTCAACCCTCCCCTATACCTATACCAATGCGTGAACAGATCAAATCTTGTAGAAAGTTGGATGACATCATACCGGACCGATGTTGCCTTTTAGCCAACCAAAGTCATACGGAGATCTTTTATTGTTTCTGTAGTTGGGTCGACATTGTCTTGGATAAAATTTTAACCCCCAGAAGAAAAATAATGCCATGTAGAATGTATGCCCCATTTTCATTGTTTCTAATCTCCTGATCAGTCAAACTTGTTAATAGTTATCAAAGGTGTGTCCATAAACACGGTGCATTAGTAGTGATAAACCTAAATGAAAAAGAGTAAAAAAAATATTTATAGATATTATACATTCTACTAAAGCCATACATCTAAGAACTTTGTCAATAGGAATATCGTACGCTTTATTAACTGCCGCAGATGTGCCATCATCCAAAAGACAACACAGAAATGTTTTTAAAGCAGGTGGCATAATTTCAATTGAATAATCCAGTGAAATGTTTTTAGATAATGGATATTCATCTGATTGGATTACAACTTTACCCTATATCTGCTTCCGTAAAGTAGCTGCACTAAGTGCTTGCAACCAGTTTCGCAGTCACTGCTCAGATCTTTAAATTTTACAGACCGAATATCACAGTCATTTTAAACGGGTAATTTTCCGTCATTACGGCATAAGACAAAATTATAGAGCTACTGTATACAATATTGGATGTACCTTGGCTTTGTTGAAGCTGTATACATGTAACTATGAAGCTGATAATATGTTGTGTAGTTTTTTCGGGCAGAAATTAAGCCCGGTTAACTGATCAAGTAAATAAAGTTGTTAACCAGAATACTTCCTTGTGTACAGGCAAGTCATCTTTAATCGTCGAGATGTTAGTAAAAGCTGTTTTATGTTAAGAACTAAATAGCTCTTTAATTTCTGCTTTCAAATTTTGTAGCAAATATTTAGCGATGCAAGCTCGATGGTATAAAGATTTAATAGTAAAATTATCATGAGTTATTTTGTAAATCAGATCATTGTAGGAGATATATGTAGTAACACTCAATACAGCTTGAGTTTCTCCTCAGAGGATACCTTATGAAGTTGTGTAACTTGCTTATAGGCTTTATACATTTGCAAAATATACAAACAGACAAATCAGAATGAGTTGTAGGTACTGTCCTCGTTGATATATGATAAGATCTACTGGTCGGTAGAATTGGTACATGTAGTACAAAGTCTTTGTACAGACAAAACAGAAGTTGATAGGTTGTGCTTACTTTTGAAATATTTATAGCAACTCTTATGATATTTTGTATTTTCAAATGGGATGTTTTCATTTTTTTCATATTCATCGACCAGTCTTCTGTAAACTTCATCTTTTAGTTTTCCCACTGCGGCAATACAACTGTATCTTCATTTAAGTGTTAACTACATAGTTTCTATGTAGTAAATATATGACAGACTATGCATCTGTGTCAATAAATGGATAGTTTTTTTTTGCTTTTTAGCAAAGGAAGGGTTTCATTGTGAACTGGACTGTGAAAATTTGACACGACTCGGAAGATTTTCTACAATTTTCCGATACGATTCCTTATTTAGAAAGGGGTGAATTCTACAGAACTCAAAAACTATGTTTTACTTTGATTTGATCTTTATTTTGGACGATTTTATATCTATTTAAGCTACACTGAAGTTAAATATAGAAATAGACCCGTTTAAATATGATTTATCGTACTCTAATAGCACTATTAAGTACACGGAAATCGACTAATATATTCAGTAAAAAACGATAACGAAATAGATAAGGGATTCCGGAAATTATAGTGATTTTACCCAACATCATAAAATTACAGAAATTCGTGATTTTAAGAAATGTTGAGATAAAGTCTTGATCTTGAATGAAAAAAACGATAACTGATGAGTAATTTGGTGTGATCTAAAACGGATAGATTGCAAAAAACATTTAATAAAAATTTAATTGTAGATCCGAAAAGGTCGGGATTATGAAAATTTTCGTACAAAATGTCAAATATTTAGAAGGAATGCAAAAGCATGCGGACTTACAGTTGTAAATATTGTTTTTCATTATTTTAAGAATCTAATTCACTTAATTATTCTGTATAAAAGAAGAGATACGACTAATTTCCTTTGCTTGAAAAACATGTCGTAATTATATAATTTTCAACTGCACCGTACGATTTTGTGACGACCGGGCAAAAATCAAAGTTTAATCATTATTCTTTCATTTAAAAAAAAAATTAGCCGTGTGTTAGGTGGGTTCATTAAAGTCCTTAACTAGACGTCTTTTTTCAAATATTACACTCGCCTAAATATGATTAATCACGTGTCATATAACTGATGACGTAAGGTTATAAAACTATACGCTAGTACCGTACATACAATATTTTCAACCTAAACTAACAAAACGTGAGAAATTATACTTATTTATGCTCAGTTACTTAAAAGATTTTCTTTATCCCTTTCTTAAAATTGTGAATATTCTACATACGAAATGAAAATATTCTGAAAGTATCTTTGAACACATGAACTGCTTATTTTATATTTCTGTAGTAAACTCATTCGATTGATATTTTTGTCTTGCCTAAAAAAGCATATTTTGTAAACTTTTGCTGTACTTTTCTGTTTTCAAACAAGGATTTAGCCAAAGGGAGATAAATGATAATACAAAAAAATAACCCGCAAAACAGACTAAATAAATGTTATAATTACTAGCGTTGTCTCCCTTTGCATGTACTAGGTGTTACATATATATTAAAGACGGGTGGGAATATTTAATTTTCATTATATAATCTACCAAAATCTTCATAAATGGAGCTTATTATACTGCAACTGATGCTAATTCGAAAATAGATGGTTCTTCAGGGATTCCCGAGGCCAACATATTCTATACTGGCATATTTAATACTGAAATTATATATAAATAAGGGGGGAAAACTCTACTGTATTCACAAATATCTATATACCATACAGGCCTTCAACGAACAAAATGTGTAAACAATGAATCATTAAAGGTATAAGTTTTGAATCAAATGTGAAACAACAAAGAAAGCATTTCTTACTTGTCCTATTAGAAGTAGAGTTTCCTTCATTCATTATCGGAATCTTTCGACGCATTGAATTGTTATCCCAAATGCTTATAATTGCTGCCGAATATTTAAGTTGACTCTCACTTAGACAAAACAGTAGCTAGTAGTGAATGGTTTCTAGACCATTTCCTGAATCCGTATATACAAAAAACTAACAGAAAACTATGGGAAGGATGAGTATCAATAGACAACAACTACGAAAGAATAGAAATGATGATGGAAATTGAATGCAAAACAAGTTGAAACAAAATCAACACACGTAGACATCAACCCCTGTAAATAAAAATTTCTATAGACAAGTATGCAGTGACATAGAAATAATTTCAAAAATCTATAAAATACACCATTGAAAAAAGAGGTCAAAAACTACCTGGAGAGTTTTTTTTTTAAATCAACAACAGATCAACTGGATATATCAACTATAACATAATATAGTAAAACATTAAATGAAAAGCGTATGGAAATCACAATTGTAACGACCCAACCAAAACGTAAATTAACCAACTAGATGTCAAAAAACATAGATCTGATCCTGAAAACACTGGATGTAACACAGGGCTAATCAAAAGTCAAAGCACACCTTGGGATTAGTGACTGCCAAGTAGTTAAAACAGACGTGAATCTAAGAGCCAAAGCATCAAAAGAGATGTATAGACTTGTTAACATCATCAAAAAGGGATATATAAATAGACTTCAAAAGAAAGCATCAATGCAAATTCAGAGTACAGATTAAACAACACTAAAACAACACAATAGAAAAAAATAGGCATACATCAAAAACATATTTAGTGCAACTTAAAGATGCATCACTCAGAAAACAATAAGAAGTAAACAACATGTACCATGGATCTATAAAAATATCAATAGACTGATTCGACGTAGAGAGCGGAGATATAATGCTGCTCGGGAATATGACAGCTGTTTTCCATTTGTTTGATGTGTTTGAGCATTTGATTTTGCCATTTGATTCGGGACTTTCTGTTCTGAACTTTTCTTAGAGATCGGTATTTTAGATATTTCACTTTATTAAAAACATCAAGACAAAGAAGAGAAATAAAAGACAAACAAACTAATTCGTCGAAAAGAAACTGACAATTTCATGGCAATACAAAACCGACCAAACGACAAAAAAAACAGCAGTAAACAATACAATATAAAACATGGAACACTGAAGACTGAGGAACATACCTGTAGTGTTGCTTGTATACCAACACACCCGTTGATGACAAACTGCAAAATAGACCAGAGGCGTTATGAAAATAACTTTAAGAAGAAGTAGCAACTAGAACATCTTGAAAGAAGCAAATAGCGAAATTGCACATTCACCAAAGTTACCAACAGTACTACTACAGTGTAGATGTTCCTGAAGACTAGTTCCAAGACTATAGACGTCTACAAAAAGAGAGAGAGACCAAAGCCAAGCAGTCAACAAATGACTACATTCCATATTTCTAACTACATATTGTTAAGTTGTGGAAAACACTATGGAATATCTTTGAGATCATCACGTGCAATTCTTCTTCAAAAATGGGTTCGGTTGACACGCAGTAGATATTGTGAAACGCAAGTATATGCAGTCAACACAATTGGAAATGAAAAATGTCTAAAAAGAGTTTGATACTGTTTATCACCCATGATTTCTCTCTCAAATGTCAAATTAAGCGACATCAGAATACATAGATTGAGAAATCAGTAATAAAAACAGTCAGATAAAGAATTCCACGAGGCACAGTAAAACGACTGCAGTGTTTCCTTATTTACCTCAACGATATGAGAAACACAATGCCATCAACATAAACCTCACCTTTACAGATTATTGCTGATGACCTACTACTAAACATACCAAATAAGAGCAGTGAGGATAACAAATAACAACAAGATTTAACTGGTTAATTTACTGGGAAGGGAAGTTTTCAATGACCTTTACACTGAGTTACAAGCCCAGCCCAGCAATAATGGCATATGACAAAAGAGGACAGACGGTAATTCTGGTTCACCAGTACCCCTACCTAGGAGCTGAATTATCTAAAGATATTGGTTGGGAACCATACATAAATGCCACCAAAAAAAATTACTATGATTCATAGTGTGCAATATCTGGCAGTGTCCGCAAGCAATCAAAGTACAGGTCTATATATTGGTAAAGCGCCAGCATCTGGGGTACACTTTACCTTATGGATTTTTTCATGTTACCCAAAAAACAACAATTGAAATTCAAATAAGAGCTAGCAGATTTGCACCATCAACAAACAGTCAAGAATCAGGAACAGTGACCTATACCATGCAATCCCAAAGATTTTTTTTATATAAGAATTAAACCGTTAAAACTTTTAATGACAATGATTTACAAAGCAACAAAGAAAAGGGCACCAGTCAATATACATAAACATGTATGTGAATGGATCACAAACCTCAACAAATCAATACCACCCAGAGAAATCCACCAATATTAGTGCCGATAAGTACACCAATATATCACGAACCATCAGTGAATGGAAGAGATCTACGTTCAATAGAAAGTCGCCTAAGCTTAATCAGGATTAGAATAACTTTTACAACAATACCGTTCTGCTAGTTTTGTAAGTTTAAGTAAGTTTAAAAATATTAATTTAAAGTGGATTGGGAAAGAAGTTATTGCAACTTATATTAATCCCTTTCTACTTTGAGGATGCCTTGTAGTGGCATTAGCCTGCTATTTTTCGAAATAGAAGGCTATCTTTTACGTGCAAGAGATATGGCTCTCTCTTAACATGTGCCAGCCATTGATTATTCCCTTCCGATGGACTTTCATCGTTTCTCAAGACCATAGGGTGCAATCAACAGTTTTTTACGTGACGTCATTCTGTAACAGGGCATGTAATAGTGGACCCATCATGCAGAAGTCAGATATTCATAGTTATATAGATATCTATACATCAATGGAAAGATAATTCTATGAACTTTCTGATTAAATAAAAAAAAATCCAACATCTCTTGTTTAAACATGCAAATTGGTACAAGTTATCAGCTGGAAATTAGGCATTTTCCCCCTAAAAAAACTTAAAAACAGACCACCTTTGGACACACGGATCAGTAACCTGTGCATATATTTGAGATTTCTTATAATATGTATTTCGAAGAGCTTATCCGGCTGATTTAAGAAAATGTAGTTCCAGCCTACGTTCGCCTGCTCCGAAAGGAGCTATCTTACCTGACAAATCAAAGTGCTTTTTGCAACAGGTGAAAATCAGCTGTTTATGGAGTTGCCTCCCATATAGTAGGAAGTCACAAAAACATTTTTTTTTTTTTAAATCTTGACAAAAGTGGCATTTTAATTGAACTTCAATATATGTTTTTCACATTGAACATAAAAAACAATCAACTTTTTCATTTAGTGGTATATAAATAGCAGGGAATTCCATCAGTATGTAAATCTCACTGGGGAAATACCCGTAGTTTTTAGTACGAAACTGTTTATAGCACCCATACTCACAAATGGTGTCAAGGAAAAGCCGAAAATTAAGTCCCTGAAATTTTCTCCCCTGAACTAGGATCGAACCAGGAACCTTTATGATGCGATAAACACTACACCACGGTTCTAGTTTTTTAGACTTGTAAGGATGATGAAGTATTTGATTGTCATATGATTAGAAAACTTTACTTGTATGACACATACGGACTGCTCTATAGAGTCATTTCATTGGAAGGATGATGCAGAATTTGAACTATTATAGAGATGAGGAACTCGACTTGTATGACAATTACTGACAACTCCTTATATTAGAGTAATATCAAATTTTGTTTTTGTACAGGTACAGTAATCATGGAAACTTTTCAACACGGTTTATTTTCACAACTAATTCCACCTGTATTTTGTTTGGATGAGAGACATGGTATTTTTCACCAATTTCTATGCATTGAGATTTTCTTTTCTCTGCCGGGGTATTTGTCATTAGGGAATTCCATGTGCCGGGTTTTTGCTAACAATACCATGCCTAAAAATAAACCAATGAATTATTTCTAAACTAAATCGCTGGAGGAATCCGAAATACAAAATTAGAAGGAAGTATATCAATGGGAACAATCAAAAACAATTGGACAAATATATAAACAAAAAACCCATGTCGTATGCTCTTCTTAGATAACATATCTAACACAATTACCTCTAAATTACCCAAGATATTAGTCTCATACCATTCCTATGGTCGGGTTGTTGTCTCTTTCTCCATCTCGATTCTCAATTGTACTCATTCCTATGGTCGGGTTGTTGTCTCTTTCTCCATCTCGATTCTCAATTGTACTCATTCCTATGGTCGGGTTGTTGTCTCTTTCTCCATCTCGATTCTCAATTGTACTCAATAATGTTAAGCATTTTATTCTGAGAGGTTTTAAGATCAATTAGAGGATATTTTATATATTAGATTTCAAGTGTTTACTAAATGCTTGCGCGAATGTCACCTGAAATGATTAAAACACTAATGAGACAATCCAAACATATTATAGGCGATCCTATGTACAACACAGAACAACAATCCATATACACTGCGGTTATCTAATAAGTCTTAGTACACCAAAATAAATGATCCACAAGTTCCCAGTATCATCAAATTCATAAACTATTTAAAACAGCGACATTTAGTGCAATGATCTTTTGAATTGTTATAATACATACAAGTTAACAGAAATTAAATCATGGTATTTTCCCATGAAGAAGTTTTCTCTTACTTTTTTTTTGGTATAATGATAAGCTATAAATCACTTTTGCGTTACAACCGGGTGATTCTCAAATATTTAGTTATATAAATACTTGAAAGAAGAATAATTTATTAATAAATTACATATTTCTATAAGAACTTAAATGCATTTTAAAAAATCATTTTGATACACAATAGAGTTGTAGAGTTGAAAAACACATATAAACACAATCTTAACCATTTCTTTTTCGTCGTCAGTTTGTGGTCTAGGATAAACTTTTACGAATTACAACTCATCAGAGACATACAATACATTGTATTATATGTCTCTGACCTCATGAAAAGTTAGAAGCATACGAGTAATAGTTACCAAAGAAAATTATGACATCAATCATCTATCATACAGCTGTAAAAATCTGGTAAAATGTAACATACGTTATCCCCTGAAAGATTATGGTCGATTACCAAAACCGTAATGAAACATGAATGCAACCAGTATTAAAATGGCAATGTGGATAAACACATTCCGTTTAAGTATCTTAACAATCTGGATAATAACAAATAGCAACTAAATATTAGGTATAGTGATAAACTTTTGGTCTTCTAAAGGATTCAGGATTTCAAAAAAAGTGGACTCGTTTTTGTTATAGATATAATCACGTAGAAATTACATCACTTTTAAATTAAAAATTTAAAACATTTTGCTGTATTCAAATGTATTTAATGGGAAATTTGATAGCTTGTTTGCCTCATAAGATTTATTTATATACTGAACATTGCTGAAATCTATATGACACTAATCGCACTATCCGCGACATAAGTTTGTGCGAATTGAATAACTGTTTGCCCTTATAATACATATCCTTTTTTGAATCATATCACAGTATTACCAAAATAATCATGCATTTATTTCACTGTGTATGCAACAACCGTGCCGGTATCAATCATAGCTGAAAGTAACTTTTTCGTGTTTGGTTTCTGACACGGAATAATTTACTGTAGTATCACTATGACCTACACGTTTTAAAATGATAACAGCAGCGGACTATTTGATTGTTTGACAAATAACATAGTTATCTGATACAGTATAACAACTAAAGTTGAACCACTTTTATAGTTTAACTTTGAGTAAACGTTTACTTAATTGTGTAAAAATTATCAAATATTTTGATACCCGTTTATAATCCCTGGGCAACGTACGAAAAGTCGATTCTAGTAACGAAAGGGTCAACATCTAAATGAAATTAAGTGCAATCACATTATAACGCTTTAAAAAATACACACAGATTTACCTGGTAGTTTAATATTTAACAATATGTCTGAAAAGTTCAATATTTATTATTTGATTTTAATATATGTTCAATAACAATGACCAATTTCAATAACCTAAAGTAAACTGGTAGTGTTCTTAGGCCTTTGTATAGATTAGATTACGGTTTTGTTAGTCCTACTTTGATGAACACCTGATAAAAGTTCTTTTTCAGCACAAAAACCTTGGGTCTGAGATCCTAAACTCAGGTTAAAAAAAATCTTTATTTGATGTTATTGAGATTAAACTAAATTAATAAGTATAAATTTAGAAATTAAAATAAATGAAAAATAGGTGCAAGTTCAAAATAGCAATTATATTTTTACATCGATGGTGGGAATGTCGAACAATTCAATGTACTTATTATGACGACATCAAAAATAAAAGGTTAAAGATAAGATTCACCATTTCCTAACGGAAGATTTAAAGTTTTGGTATATAGTTCAGAATGCAATTATAAAAACTAATGCCGGTGTCACACATTGGCGTATAGTGTTAACCGTTTATATAATCATGTATTTTCCATGTCGATTCCTTCTTCCTTTCAAGTTGGCGAATTAAAAAAAGAAGGCTACAAAGATGTAAGAACCTAACCAGTAACGACTATAGCAGACACCGTGTGATTGATTGGTTAATTGTTGTTTTCTTTTTTTTTTTTTTTTTTATATCTAGAGGTTAATATTTAAAACATTTCTGACAAGAACGAATTTACAATAATTTGCTAAGAGGGTTGACTGTAATGTTAAAGATCAGACTATACCAATAACTTCTTAAACCTATACCAAACCAAATGCAACTAAAATTTTCAACTACAAACACTGATTGCACCTTTGCTAGTTCCCGGTTCACATATAATCCGGCTGGCCACGTTTATATTACCGGAGACCTCAACATTGTCAATAACACTTCTCTGCGAAATGTGTTTTCCAAAGGTTCGAAATATTGTGAGCCTTAATCCATTAAATTGGAAATACAATTTCAAAATACTGATGGATTCAGTCGAGGATTATGCTAGACAATGGGCTAAACGCGGAAAGAAGATGTAGATACTCTTTCCAAATGGATTAAGGCTGTGCGGTCGTTGATATAAATCACAACCAAGAAACTAAATGAGTCTATCAATACCTACACTACGTCAATCTTTAAAGACCCATATCTTGCAAAACACATGTCCTTCCTCCATGAAAAATATGTTGATGTCCTCGGAGGAAAAGCCCTAGAATGAAATTCATAACAGTGTAGCTATGGCCATTCATTGACTGGGGGAAATTAGGTGAACGTTCGTCTGTAATGCCCACTGCTCACGACGTACTTATCATAGAAATTTAAACTGTGAGGTCACCAAAGGTTCTAAACGCCTAAATAAAATAATTAAAAATACTAATCAGGAATAACCTTTGTAATTTGAAAATAAATAAAAATGGCCTTCAACACGGAGTCTTGGCTCACACCGAACAGCAAGCTATAAAGGTTGAATACTTAAAATTCTTTACTTGATTTTTTGTTATGGTTTGACCATCAATTTTCCTAATATGTCATTGATATCGCACGTTCCTTCAGATTATTTTTTTTACTTAATTGGCTTTAAAAGTTACAATGCATGATGTCGTCTGTTTATGTAGTTCATATGTGTTTTTCGTTTCTCGTTGGTTTTCCCGTTTGAATGGTTTTACACTAGTAGTTTTGGGGCCCTCTATAACTTGCTGTTCGGTGTGAGCCAAGGCTCCGTGTTGCAGGTCGTACCTTGACCTATAATGGTTTACTTTTATGAATTATTACTTGGGAGGAGAGTTGTCTCATTGGCACTCATACCACATCTTCCTATATCTATCTATATCTATACATTTTTTTTTCAACAAAAGAATACATCACAAGAATATAAGTTTTGTAAGAAACGTGAGAAATTGTGTTGGACTTGAAGATAAGGCAAAGTGACAAATATCTGAAAGAATGAATCGTTTTATGGTATTAAACAAAGAAATCAAATGATTTTTTAATTATCCAGAACTCTTCACAAACAAAACCCACATGTATACGCATTGAATAAATAGTAGGCAATTCTTAAATGATCACACATTAGAAGTAGTTGTGCTCTTAATCAATGAGATATTTTGTGAATTAACCCCATCAACTTAATAGTTTTTTTTACAATGGATAAACCTATTTTTTTATTATTATTAAATAATATCATCTCTGAACATTATTATTTTTATAAATGACACGGTTGTATGTGATGATTATAATAAATATTTAAAACAAATTCCTTTCAAGCTTTGTTAAAAGAAAGTTTCATTTTATGTATCGGAATGTGAAACAAGTGAATATTTCAATCCCACTGGAAGGCCTCTGACAGACTGGGTGAGCATAAAATCATAGCCGTTGACAAACAAGTTACAACCTACAAACGTTTTACTGTCGACCACACTGTTATGCAATTAATTCTACAAATAACATCGTTTTTGTGCGTAAATCTCATTACATAAAATGCTTGATAGATGAATGAGGTATTGACAATTCACTTGGAATCTCAACATATACCGTCACGACACTTACTTAAGAGGAAATCGTGGGTAATCATAGGTATGTTGTATGTTCCTTTGGATTTTCAAAGATGAAGAACTGGACCTTCCATCACTGTATTAGATACCTTAACTCCGTAAGTGTCCTTACAAACAACAATATATTGCTGGTTCCTCCAAGTGCTCCACGAAACCTCTTTCTAAATTATTAACGTCTATTCTATCAGTAATTAAAGCCGGACTTCAAACTTATTGTGAAACTGCCTATTCTAAAAGTGACGTGAATCAGATGTGGATATTAAACAATCCAAAGATATTTTAGTTATTGAATAACCGTTTCAAAGATGATATATGTAATATTCCTTACGTCGTAACAACAATATTCTTCCATTTTCACGAATGTGACCTACCGAATTAGACTACCGGGGTTGTAATAACATGAGTAACACGGCGGGTGGAGCAGAATCCGCTTACCCTTCCGGAGCACCTGAGAACACCACTAGTTTTTGGTGGGGTTCGTGTTGCTTAGTCTTTAGTTTTCTATTTTGTGTCTTGTGTACTATAATTATGTGTCTGTTTGTCTTTTTATTTTTTAGCTATGGCGTTGTCAGATTATTTTCTATCTATGAGTTTTACTGTCCCTCTGGTATCTTTCTCCCTAAGTACATTCGGTGATGTCATAATCCAAGAAAAACGAAGACAAAATAGCTACAACAAATTAAAAATTATTTTACCAGTGGTCATTTGGGACCGATATTCCCTTACTATCAAACAACTTGCCAATAAAACCCTCGACGAAATGGGGCGTCCATTTGCACATGAAGAATCCTGCGACAACTTTTTTTTTATGGAGACGGTAGGTGGCCTATTTTCTGTCCCCATCCAATACACCTTCAGTCATTTCCCATTGACAGTCTAAATCTCATAGATCTTTATACCGAACGGCCTCATTTACAGAAACTACCTATTGAATCAATTGTTGATTTGTTCTCGTCCTGAACATGCATGAATTTTTTGCCACTGTACGTTGAGCAAAACACAATCCCAAACAATCAATGTAAAAGTGTTGCTCTCGTTCTAGTTTTTTGTTCTATGCCGTTGTCGGTTCGACTAATAATCTTTTGCCTTTTTGAATGTCGTATACCTTTTTTTGAATGTGAGTTTTTTTGGAGAAAGTTGGAAACCTGGGGCCGTGTCAATGTAAGTATCCTAGAACATGTCCTAAGATAGGTCTTATGACATTATTTAGGATGGTCTTATGACGTGTCTGAGACATGTCTTAGGATGTAAAACAAAGCTGTCTTAGGACAGTCCTAACTACGATGGTCCTAGGACCATCCTAACACATTTATTTAATTGAAAATATATGTAGAAATTTGTATGACATAGATTGAATTGTATTTTAGAACCTATATGTAAAGAGAGGGAGGATGACTCTTATATAGAAAACAGTTAACGCAAAATAAAAGTTAAAGTTTTTACGTTATACTAATAAATACGTTATTAAATATGATAAAATATATAAATGAATTTAATACGAAAACAAAAGTAAATGGTCACAAAACTTTGTGATATTCGTGCTGCAATTTTAGTACATAAACTAGTTTTGTCCTTAGGTCCACTCGATTTCATTACATGTATCGAATCGGGATTAGGTAAAAAAAGAAGTAAATTTTTTCCCATATTTGAATTATTTAAAATATGTTGATTATGATGATAGTATTGTTTAGGCTTCAAAAAAAGGAAGCCGAAATAATTTAATATAATACAATTAAATCTTTAACAAACATTAAACAATATTTTTTTTAATTAATTTTATCTAATGATAGTTTAATATTGTATTAGTATTGAGTTTATGCCATATTTGTTGTTTTTATTAAGTTTTAGGACGATGTAACCTTTAGGACTACCCTAAGACACCTAATTGTATATCCTAACTTTAGGACCAAATTTAGGACATATCTTATTTTAGGAGACTTTCGTTAACCCGACTTAGGACTAAGACGTGTCCTAAGACCATCCTAAGACATGTCTTAGTCCTAGGACAGCTTCGTTGACACGGCCCCTGATGAAAAAAAAATGAATAACAGATTTATTCTTAGTTTTGTCGATCGTTGTTCATAATTTTAGTTTCGAATTTTCCGTTTTAACATAATTACACTTTATCAAAACTATGCTGTAGGTAAATGTTTATGACACATAATGCTTGGCATTTCGAGTACAATTCCATACATGTGTTACATTAAATTTTGTCTTTGATAAACATATGAACGTGAAGAGAAGGTGAGTCAATGATATCAATGACAGTGAAGTTGTTCTGTGCATTGAATACCAATTGTTAGCCTTCGGCTGTTGTCTTCTCTTTGGTTTGGGTTGTTGTCTCTTTGACATATTTCCATTCTCAATTTTATCAATGATAGTGACGATGTTCTGTATATACATGACATGATTGTTTTTTTAGATAATTATTCTTCTTCTATCATTTCATTCGAAGGAGGGACAAAAGATACCAAAGGGACAGTCAAACGCATAAATCGAAAACAAACTGACAACGCCATGGCTAAAAATGAAAAAGACAAACAATAGTACACATGACACAACATAGAAAACTAAAGAATAAGCAACACGAACATGTATGCTGCATTGAAATAACTAAGACATGTTTTCCAAAAGATTTATTTTGTTAAAGATCCAATTAATTTCACAATCGATCATCAAGATTACATGTGTATTTTAACTTAAAGATTATCCACGTTAGACACACCCGTTAAAATATACTTTCTAGTAAAATGTATTTGATCATATTCATTTTTTTCGTGAATTTTTGTTCTAAGTAAAAGAGTTTGACTTGTGAAATTATAATCTGATATAGTAATTTGAAATAAAAGTTATAAGACTAAATAAATTTTAAAAATGAGGGTCAATGACGAAAAATCATTAAACATATCTAATTTTGTTCAGCAAACAATATTTGAAGTTTCTAAAGTGGATGATTTTAATTTTTAGAGAAAATATGTGAGAAAAATACAAATTACAGAAATACAAGCTTTGAAATAAACTTCAAAGATCTTTAAGCAAATAAAAAAGTATGCTTGTTTTTATATGTCTCATATTTGTTTAGCATTTGTGAGAAATTTGTAGGAAAAGGTGAAACATATTAACATGACGCAAGTTTGATATTTATTATCGATTCACATGTCCTTATAACAATATCTCTAACATGGATAAATTAAACATCAGTATAGATTTTACCTTATTGTAATTCTGCAAAGGATTATTTCAATATATAAGTTTGTTTGCAGAACAATTTAAAATCAAAACAGAACAAACTTAACCCAAACTTGTTTAAATTTCACTAGTACAAAATAAACAGACAATTTTGAATTGATAGATCAAACACAATTATTTACATCTTCACTTTCCCTGTGCGTTTTAAAAGCATGTTAAACACAAAATACAGTCATAACGGTAGTAAACTCTATACGATCTAAGTAACACAGTTTTGATCATGCTTTGTATGTAGACATATAGATGTTATAGAATTCAAACTAGAGAAATAAATTATGAAATATCGAAACTGTTGAAAAATCATGTTTTGCCGAAAAATTCAATTGGTAACAAGGATATTTATTTTGTCTACCATAACAAAAAATAAACATGGTTACCGGATATGTATACATACTATCAAAATAGTTGAATTGTTGAAAAGTAAAGCGCTGTTGAATATTAACATCAAAATAAGTTTTATCGACTTCAATAAACGTTATTTTCCCCATCACGTTTATAATGAAATAAACAAGTTTGCACTTTTTTTAATGCATGTTTTTTTTTTAAATTATGCATTTTCATAAAAAAAAAAACTTAAAAGAAACTCGGACTGTTTGTTTATGACGTCAGAATTTCACAAAGGGAACTTAATCCCAACAATTATGCATTATTATAGTAGTTTTCTCCTACTTTTGGGACACCTTTGAAACTATCGAAATTGCTACCTATGTAACAGACTAATCAATTTTTTTCCACTAACAGTGAATACGAAATATTTTAAGTTTCAAAGGATTGAATTTCCCTTAATTTCTGCATTCTATGCCTCTCTCGACAAAATTCTCTCGAGACTCCTCTCCCCCCTTCCCCCACCCCACCCCCCAAATACTTGCACGTTTGTTCAGTTCTACTAGTTTTATGTGCAGTGAAAAATATTTAGATCGAACATTTATAAAAAATAACTTAATAACAAGATGTTTTTGAAAATATCAAGTTATTTTTATATTGATATCTACGATACAAGCTTTTTCTCATCTTCATGGTGACTTTTTTACATTTTTATAAGTATTGTTCCATCTGAATAAGGCCTCGCATTAATGTTTCAAATAACAATTATGAATTTGTATTATGATTCGTTGAATTTCATGACAAAGAGCCAATCGTTATAAATAGCTACCCTCAATGAAAGGTGTGTCTAAATACAAATTCATAATTATACAAAAGAGATAGCTGACGAATTATTGGGCCTATGGGATCTTTCTAAATTTCTTCATTGTTTAAATATTCAAATCTTATTTCTCTATATATCTGCACTGAAATATCCTTAAAGGGTATTTTTAGTAAATTTTCCTCGCACCTGTTGCAAAATTTATATCAGTCACCATGTGGACAATATTATCAGATCAATTTTAACTATTGTCTTTCAATTATTTGTGTGCAGTTTATACACCGCCTATGTTAATCGATGTTTCAATCGTCAGCTATCTCGATCTAAATCTTGTTACATTTAAATAACTATCTTAACATATAGTTTATACATTGTTATTCAATATTGATACCAGAATCACACGAGCCATCGAGGTCCAATAATTTATGACTGACTTCTTCTAATAGATTTCCCGTCGTCCACATTTTGTCGTCATTTATTTGATTGTTTAAAACTTTTGAATTGTCTAATTGGAATGTTTGAGAGTCACACTTTGTTTCCACTGAGTCACATTTGTGGTTTTCGGATGAATTTGTATTCACTTCTTCGTTCTCAGATTGGAATACCATGTCTGTATCTGATAAGGATATATCTGACTCGCTCAGATCGCACGAACTTGTAGAGAGTGTTCTGCTGTTATTTCTGCTCCGCCACTTCAAGTCTTCTATGGCTTCGTTGAGAGTTAAAAGTTGTTTCATTAAGGATAGGTCTTGGTCCATAAGGGAAGCCTGTAAGAAACATTAAAGAATATTAAGACGTTATCACAGTAATGTAAAATTTTATGCTTTGTAATTTAGTTATATTTTACCTATACATGAGAGTGAACGTACACAAACATCTATATTTCACTCGCTTTTTAAACTGTTTTGCAGAATCTGGTTTTGTTTTGAATAGTGTACATGTATAATTGATTGTATATGAACTAATCAAACTGAAATGATAAACCGTATGTGTACAATAGATAAGTCGTCAAAAGCATACATGCCGATAGAATTCTGTTAAGTTTACGTCGCCTCTTAAAATCCACTTTAAAATTAATATTTTTTTTAAAATAATTTCAATGTTTTCAAAAGAATGATATTTTACGTATAAAGTCTTAGTCTGTAAAGTTATTTGTAAATTTGTTGTATAGTACACGTATATTACACGATCTTTTGATTCAATTCTGTTCCCATATATAACGTATTTGTCAAAAGTTAAGTAAAAATTTTCAGCGACGTGCAGAGAATATTACAACAGAGCTAAAACCTAAACTATTGAACCATAACTTTCATTCCTTAACTAGAACAAACACTTTTAATAGAAAGCGATGGTTTAAAACCAAAATTTATAGTTTTTAAAATTCGCATAGTCAAAATGAACATTTAACCATGTGTTACTTTATTCGATGAAAACATAGTTTTGTGTTTTAGTAAGTAGATGAGCAAAAGTTTTCCCATGCAACTTTTGCATATATCAAAGTCAAAATTCACTATGAATAGGTACAGTTTCAATGCATTTTATACACTGAAAAGGTTTCTTTATCGTAATATATCAATTTATAAAGCTACCTTGTATATTTACTTAATCATTACAAACATGCTTTTAAATTGCGTAATACAAACATATTCGACCATAGTGCTCAAGGAACAAACAACAAATAACAATATGACCTTGTGGTACTTAGAAATACTTATGTAAACCTAGTATTACTTTTTCAATATTCTATAAGTCATTTAAATAAACAATAATTCATCCTTTTTAATTTTGAATCAAGGTAAAACAAATTATCTTATTAAAATGTATAAGATAAGCATTGTACAGGATATGCACAATGTTTAAACAGTGTCCTCTGAATAAATGTTTGTGTTATTCAGAAATATGCACGTAAACTTGTGTCCTCAATATAAGTATTTATATAGGATATGGGTGTAAAGAAGGAAAGGAAACGTCTTATTCTAATTTGAAATTCAATATTTTGCTAGTACGCACTTCCCTTATATAAAGTAAACATATAACACCTTTTAAAACAGAGGAAGTCATTGTGGTAAAAAAATCTATTATGTTTAATCGATCTTTTAACATCTTAATCACCCTTATGTAAAGAAGTCCCGTTGCGTTGTATCTTTGTGGTTTGGGCAAACTAGGACTAGATTTAAAAATAAATTAATCGGCCTCAATTGCCTGGAAACGACCTTTCTCTCTGTTACTGCACATTACGCTCTCTCATTTGCACAGTTCTGTCCATTTTAAGACCATATTTTACGTGTTGGTTATCAGTAAGTGTTATTGGAAACAAGTATATCTTGTTCAGCGGCTTATCAGAAGAATGTATGACAAGTATAGACAATTTACTTTAAGTAGGAGCTCTAGTGGGTTTACACTGAGACATATCAACAGATAATTCGTCACGTCTTTGGTTTATTGTTCAAAATGTATTCAAAACTGATTTCCAGGCCTACATACGTCATGTTATTGTTAACCTTTGTAAAATACAATATTTATCAAGAATCGCAGTCACCAAATAATGAAGTTTCTAAACCCAAAGTAAATGTCTTTTTCTAATTTATTTCTTAAATCATGTATTGTTTGATAAGATAAATCCTTTCTATCTAAATCATACCAATAAAAAGTACCCCCTGGTGTCTGTCAAGAAATGTAATTTAAACTTATTTCCAATAAAATCGCTATCATGATTTATGCACTCTAGATATTAAGATAGTTTAGGGAAACCGTACGTTTCGTCCGTCCGTCTGTCACACTCTTGTCTGATAGTTACTGTACTCTAAATATGGAATTTGTTGCCTTAAATATTTGATATCGAATAGTTTGTGGATATGTCTTATGATTTTTATTTACATCTTAATCAGATGGACACTGTTTATCTAAGAACCTGATTTTGCATCTTTTAGGCTTGGTTTTCTTGCTTCTTCATTAGTATCCTTTTTTTCAATCAGTAAACATTTTGTACTTTTTATAAATTTCAAAGAAAAGTATTCTGCAATACCTGTCTTAACTTTTAATAAAATATTTTTTTAGGGAAAAAACTTTCGTTAAAATGGATTTCAAAGGGAAATGCTTAAATGATATTACTGCGAACTAATATCATTATACTTCTATTTGCGATATAGCCAATACTCCCGTTTTAGCTATCCTCGACCAAATTTTACCCCTGCTCCAAATATTTAAAAAAATAGGTATATAACTCATTGAAATTTTAATGTAATACATATAAACATTTTTTAACTCTATTTTGGCAAAGGAAGAATCTATAGAAGTTTCTAATCGCCGTTAAAAATTAACAACTGGAAATAAACCTGGTAAAGTGGTATTTGATGAAAGTTCGGAATAGTAAATTCTATATTTATAAGTATTTATAAGTACAAATAGTTTTAAAATGATGTGATTGAACTATTGCCACAAAAATCAAAAGTGAAATTCAATAATATTATCAATTATAAGGCGAATGATTAAATACTGAGTATTCCAAAAATAGAAAAAAAACCTATTCAATCATAAATAAAGATGACGCCCTTGTCATTTTTGTTGTATAAATATTGAATCTATGACGACACGTCAATGTTATTCTTTGTTCAAAGACAATACGTATTGGATAGTGTAAGGGGTTTTAAAAATAGGCGTTTAAACTATCAGACATTCATGACGGGCAAAACATCGAAATTTGAGACCATAAACGATTCTTTATGTATTTTTTTTTTATAAATATTATCTTGTTGAACTAAAATTCCTTTGGAGATATCGATAACATCGATGATTTAATGTCATCTTTGTAGACACCACAGAAGCCAAAGGTTTTCATATTTAAAGGGGTATGCTATGGTGACAAGCAGAAGAATGACACACATATTGTAGCAATAAATGATCAGGTTTAAGCCAAAGCCCAAGGAAAGGGACAGTTCTACAGATACTCGGAAACTAGATTTATTTGGCACCCTCCTCCTTAAGTCGTCACCTAACAAGTCTATAATATATGAAAGCCAATGAAATGATTAATAGATTTCAATTGTCTGTTTATCAATGTTTCTGTGTAAAGTTTTCTAGGTGATTTAGAATAAATAAAATTGTTAAAGTGAATATCTCCACCAATACTAGAGTTTCCATATCACGCGAAAATTCCGGGAACATGACTGTCGTATAAATAATAGATCTGTGCTGATTTTATAAACTAAGATATTTGGATGGTAACCTTAGGTGTAAATCTTGGTAAACTCCCGATGACAAGCGTAGGATTGAGAGCACTTACAATATTGATTTTCGTGGATCAGATTTCAACGGAACTTTACCCACCAAAAAATTTGATCATTACTGATTTTTCATATTCATCCTAGATATTTTTATGTAAACCGTTGAAGAAATCGAGATAAAATTGCAATGAGGATAGCTACAATTTTGTTTTCCATACTATTTATACTTAAAAGAGGCGTTAAATCCAATCTGTGGAGATTTTTTTATTTGTCCGATATATTGCTGATACTTTGTTACGAACTTTCAGTACACTAAATTATTCGTAAAAGACGGTGCTTACAATGTAAATCATATCATGTACATTTCAAAGTGATGTAACTTCAACAAAATATTTAGCCAGAGCGCTATCAATGTTGAGTATTCATTTTTTTTTTCATTTACAAAGGAAAAAGTACATTATAATTTTCAATTGTCCGATATATTTCTAATGTAATGATAAGAACCAATCTTATAGAGTGTGATTCATATTGGGTTAGAAATTTCAAAGGAGATGAATTTTGAAAACAAACCCGACATATTCGGATTCAATAATTTGCAAGACCTCACTTGTCCCTTTTAAAAGATGAGCAATAATTCATATCTTTTGAAACAGTTTTTTCCTTTTTCACAAATCAAACCCATATACAGTTTCCTTAAACATAAAATAACTTTATAAACGAACAACTTAAGACATATATGTCAGTATCGAAGTACCTACCACAAAATGTACTTTCCCAATTTAACTTTTTTATTCTGTTGTGAAAAATAAAAAGATTAGACGAAAGGAGTGTTAGTATTCTCTGGTATGTCTGATACATTAAAAGAACTTCCTTGAGAAAATTATATCTGTATTTTGATGGTAATTTGGTGCCAGATTGTGCTGATTGTGTAATAAAGTGCATGATGCATGTTAAAAACATAATAGTTTTCAGCTGTGATAAAAATTAGGGATGATAAAAGTAAGTAATGTACATGTATGTTGCTGATCAATTATAAACAACTTTCTCTGTACTTTTATATTAACCAGAAAAAATATACATAACTAATATTTTCAATTTTATATAAAGTGTATATCCAGTACATATTATGTCTGAAATGTTTTTTCTAATTAATTTCATGCTAATTTTTGTCTCATACACTTCTTCAAATCAATGTAAAAAATAAAAAAATAAACACAAATTTAAACACCGCCTTTCTATAGTGTATAAATTTTAGAGTTACAAAGGCAATCATTGACAAAATTATTAATATATTATACTTCAAAAACTAAAGCTTACCATTTCATTTCCCAGTTTTTCCATCGCCGTGTCTATTGATGATCTTTTCCGTTCTTTTCCTGGCACTGGAGATAGTCTTTGTTTCACATTTTCTGCTGTTTCCATTCTTTTGTGGTAAAATTCTCTACATTTGTTAGACAGTTCTATTCCAGCTGTGTATTTATCATTCATTTCACATTCCATCTTTAAAAGTTATATTGGCCAAAGGCTTTCGTTTAAGATTCTATTGCTAAATTACAACCGTTAGGTCACGTAAAATCTGTCAAGTTCCGAAGAGAACTTTCGTCTATCGTCGTCGCTTTAATACTGAGGTGAAATCAGTATACGTTAGTTTATAAATTTATATATGTAAACAGATATTATTCAAGTAGGGCCCACTTAATAAGTTATCGGCAGCTATTTAAAATGGAACTTTGCGGATGAGTCATTTATCAGACGAATAAATCTTTAGACTATTGAAAAATTATTAATTAATTGTGATATTAAATTTTAAAGAATAAGAATTATTAACGGGACTGATTAGATCCCATTAAACCGTTTGACAGATGATAGTATGTTTGGCGGTTTTATTGTTGAAAGGATTGTTCGCTATTAGTCGGGTATTCAGGAATTCATAGGTGTTTTTCCGAATGGATTATTTCGTATACAGAAAAATCATGTCAAAGTTTTAATGTGATTATCATCAATCAGAACAATATTTATATATTAATTAATCAACCTATCCTGATCTCGTTAATCTTGTTAATATGTTACAACAGGAACTTTTGCAAGATGAATACTCGACATTTGGAACTTACAAGTACAAGTCGCCGATATATTAGTTTTTATACAATTGGAGATTAGACGGATTAACGGATATTTCATAATAAATATTTTTTTTTACAAATAGCACAATCTATATTTAGTTCGTAATTACCGTATTGATTTTCGTGTTGTAATTAAAGAAAAAATCCCTAATAAAAAGTAAACTTTTTTCAAGACTCTGATACCAATACAATATAGAAAGAAGATGTGGCATGATCGCCAATGAGAAAACTCTCAACAAGACCAATTGACTCAGAAGTAAACGGCTATAGGTCATCATACGGCCTTCAACTATGAGCAAAGCCTATACCGCATAGACCGCTATAAAATGCCCCGATTTCACAAATGTAAAACAGTTTAAACAAGAAAACTAATGGCCTAACTAATGTACAAATAAATCAATATTGGCCTGAAACCCGCCTCCGATTGCGTTTTTGTTTTTCTCTGTGTCGAAGACCCATTAGTGGCCTCGGGATGTGTTCTGCTCTTTGTTCGGGTTTTTGTCTATTTGACACATTCCCCATTTCCATTATCAATTTTATTGGTCAGAAGTTGTATTCTTTGTATTTACTGATGTATCATGGATATCTCCATATAGCTAAGATAACTTCTGTTTTTATAATATATTTATATGGGGCATTATTATCGTTTTCAAATGCTAGTGGCGGATACAGGATAATGCATAGAAGGCAAACTCCTTCTTTTGATCGCCATATCAATTAAAAATAAATCTCATGTTTTTAACAATTTTTGTGATTTTTTTATGATATCTTTCTTTAATTTCTGGTGTCTTATGTTTTCCAGAATTATGCTTCCATTCCAAAATCCTTGATCCGCCCAGAAAGTCCTTGGTTTAACTGAAAGATAGATGACCACTGGTATTATTTTGAATAATTTTGCTTTAAAGGTAGTAAGTTTGATCTAAAACACAAATGAGAAATCAATTCAACTGAATTATAAAGAAAATGAAAAACACCAAAAACTTCTAGAGGTCAATAACTTGCTTTACACAATTTGTATGATAGAAAGGTCTTGAATTGTATATTTAACACTAAATAAATACACACGATGCTAATAAACTACAAAAAACAGAGGTCTGTGTACTAAAAATCCTAAAAAAAATCCATATCAAACAATAATCGCCAAAAAGCTGACCCCAAAAAATAATATATCATTCTAATAAAGAAACATTACCTTCCTATACACTATTATATCGAAAGCTGTACTTCAGTTACTCTCATTATGAAAAAAAAACCAAAACTATACGCAATTCATAAGTATTTTAGTTTTGAATTATTTACAGTCAATTTTAATCGTAAGATGTTTCATGTAAAGAGTGTCTGATTTCATAAACAGATCGTCACGAGCAGTGCAGGACAACGACATCGTAAGAGAATTGACATAAATCTACCAATATACGTAATGATTGGACAACAACAGAATCATCAATAATAAGTCTATAACGACAAAAAGAAAATTTAAATTTTTATTTTTTTTACTTGTTTACATCTTTGCTGCTTAAAAAGTTACCAACCAAAGATGAAGACTGGATCTTCCATCACTGTAATGGATACATAAACTACATAGGTATCCTTAAAAAAACGGTATATTGCTCACGGTCTTCCAAAACCTCTTTCTAAATTATTAACATTAAATTTATTAGCAATCAAAGCCGGGCTTCAACGGTATTGTGAAACTGCCTATTATGGAAGCGGCGTAAATCAGGTGTGGATATTAAAAAAATCCAAAGATCTTTTAGAGTACATAAAATATAAGACTCCTTCATCTTGCATTAGTATTAATACATTTGACTTTTCTACACTTTACGCTAGTAATCTCCATTCCAAACTAAATATCAAATTGAAGAGTTGGTATTGCTTTTTTTCATAAAAAAAAAGAATGACCAACGTAGATACAATTAGTTATCAAAGGTACCAGGATTATAGTTTAGTTCGACAGACGCGCGTTTCGTCTACATAAGACTTATCAGTGACGCTCATTTCAAAATATTTATAAAGCAAAACAAGTAAAAAGTTGAAGTATCTTGTCTTTGGGAGGGAAAAATCCTACTTTGTAAAAAATCACTCTGATTCAAACAAAAAACTCTCTTAAATTGACATTATCAAGATGGTTGATTTCTTGATTGACAACACATTTGTTACGTTTGAAGGACGTGTTTTTCAACAAACTATGGACATTCCCATAGGAACCAATTTTACCCATCTTCTTGTAGATTTGTTCCTTTAATCTTATGAGGCTGACTTCACACAGGAACTTCATAGTAACAAAATCCTTTCACTTTACCCTCCGCAATATAGCTAATGTTCTCTCACTAAATAATTCAAAATTTAGTAACTATGTTGAACGTATTTACCCCATCAAACTACAGATAAAGGACACAACAGATCCGGTAATTCTACCTCATATAGTGAAATGTCTAAAAATTGACAGGGTCGGTTGAAAATAAAACTTAACGACAAAAGAGATGATTTTAGCTTCCCAATTTTGAACTTTCCATTTCTATGTAGCAACATTTAGCCTGCAGCGCCTGCATTCGGAGTATATATCTCCCAATTTATACGATATTCCTGGGGCTTATATTTATTATCAGGATTTCCTGGATAGGGGATTGCTGCTCACACGGAAGCGATTAAATCAAGAGTCCCAAATGAAGAAGTCGAAATCATCCTTTCGTAAATTTTACGGACGCCATCACGAGTTGGTTGATCGTTATGTAATATCCGTTTCACAGATGGTATCGATTTGGTTCATAATGTCGTAACAACAACCCGTTCCCTTTACACGAATGTGATCTACCGAATTAGATTATTTACCGGGTTTGTAATAACATGAGCAAAACGACGGGTGCTACACGTGGCACAGGATAAGCCTACCCTTCATGAGCATCTGCGATCACCCCCAGTTTTTTGTGTGGTTCATGTTACTTAGTCTTTTATTTTCTATGTTGTGTCTTTTGTACTATTATGCGCCTGTTTTTTTTTCTTTTTATAGCCATGGTGTTGTCTCTTTAATTTCTATCTATGATTTTGAATATCCATCTGGTATATTTTGCTCTTCTTTTATATGAAAAGTATGCTTTTGAACAAACGGTTAAAAATGGCCCAAGTTAAAGTAAACCCTTCGAAAGATTTGCGAATGACAACATGATCTGCATGACCGGTATGTCATATTTGTGTCACAGATATCGAATATGCTCATCACCAAATTTGAACATGCTATGTATGGATAACACGACGGGTACCACTAGTGAAGCAAGAACTACTCGTCCACCTTGAGATTTTGATTTCATCCCGTGTTTTAAGTGGAGTTCGTGTTGATTTATTTTTATCTTTCTGTATAGTAGACATGTTTTTCTTTTTTAAGCATGTTGTTTTATATTATTCATTGGTTAATGGTTTTGATTGACCCATGTATATCTTTCCCCATTTATTACATAATATAACCATAAAACTGTGTGTAAAACAACTCGATTTATCAAGTCTTTTTAGTCGAATGTTACTTCCCTTATTATGAAAACCTATTAGGGTCACACAAAAACAAAAATCTAGTAATTAAGAGATAAATATCTCGTAATTACGAGAAAACTATCTCATAATTACGAGAAAACTATCGCGTAAATACAAGATAATTATCGCGTAATTATGAGAAAACTATCGCGTAATTACGAGAAAACTATCGCGTAATTACGAGATAACATTTTTATATCGTAATAACGAGATAAGTATTGAGTAATTACGAGATACTTATCGCGTAATTACGAGAAAACTATCGCGTAATTACGAGATGATGATTTTTTATCTCGTAAGTACGAGATGATTATCGCGTAATTTCGAGAAAACTATCTCGTAATTACATAATTACGAGATAAAATAACACACATATATATATAGATATACAGATCATTGTTACCATTCCGGGGCACCTGATGAAGCGCCCGTAAGGGTCAAGTGATCTTTTCCCATCACTTTGCGTGCGTTGTCCGTCTTCGTCCGTTAACTTTTACGAAAATCTTCTCCTTTGAAACCACTTGGTCAAGTTGGACCAAACTTGACCTTAATCATCCTTAGGGTTTCTAGTTTAAAAAATGTATCCGAAGTCCTCGCCCACCAACATGATTGCCAACATTGCTGAGAATAGAACATGGGGGAGGGGTAAAACGAAGTTTATTGTTTAGTTTCTCTGAAACTAAAGCACTTAGAGCAAATATGACAGGGTAAAATTTTTCAGACAAATCAGACTTTTCGTTGTAAGGATGCTGCCCTTGTATTGGTAATTTTAATGGTTTTTTTTCAGTTTTGGTTATCATCTTGAATATTATAATAGATAGATATAATCTGTAGCAGCAAAAAAGCCAAGTAAGATCTACAAATAAGTCAAATGATCAAAATTGTCAATTAACCCCTTAAGGAGTTATTGCCCTTTAAAGTCATTTCTGCAATTAAGTATTTTTTTGTAATCTTTTACAAAATCTTCTACTCTTAATCTACTTGGCAAAATGAATTTTTATCTCGTAATTACGCGATAGTTATCTCGTAAATACGAGATTAATAACTTCTTATCTCGTAACTACGCGATAGTTTCCTCGTAATGACGCGATAATTGTCTCGTAATTACGAGATAAAAATCTTATCTCGTAGTTATGCGATAACTATCTCGTAATAACGAGATAAAACAATGATTATCTCGTAATTACGCGATAGTTTTCTCGTTATAATTAGTTAAATTGTTTTTTCTTGATCTTGATAGGCTTTCGTACCTTATACATCCGTTACATTTGTAGTTGAAATAAATTAGTCAAAGTTAAGATACGTGAATCCAAGATTTTCCGCTGTATTAATATTCTATTTCGCTACCTGTTTTGCCAAACAATATTCTGTTCTACAACTAATTTTGCTTTGTATTAAAAAGAAAATCAACATGAACCACTTTAAGTTATTATACATATACCACTTCTTCATTACTGCCCATCTTTTAGACCCTTTTTCAAAATAGAAAAAGAGCAAATATTCTTGTTGTAAAAATAATTGTTATTTAAGTTTTTGTTTACGAAAACACTCGCATTTCGAACCAGTTAAAAAGGAGAGAACAAAACTATCAAGAATGAAAGAAAAACCCTTTGGTATGAAGACTACTATGACTACATCAGTAAAATGGAAATATCACGTTCAAACATTGGATTTAGTACGAGGAAGTTCAGTCAGATAAATTTCATTGGTATGTTTTGAAACATCTGGATTATTATGAGGGGATGTGTCGTCTAAATATCTGCAGGTATTAACAAAACTTAATACCAAGTGCGGCTATAAATCAATGATAAATGGGACTCAATTAGTTTCAATTTATATGGATACGTGTCACTTGACGGGAAACTTTGTCTCCAAAACGCGCATTACTATTTAAAAAAACGTAATCAATATTTATTTTTTGGTTATCGAAAAAGTGTAACATGTCTCTTAATAACTCTAAAAAAATAAAAAATAAAATAAACATCGGGTATAATTTAATACATGATATTTTAAAAAGAAAAATATTTCTTTGAAACACCTTTTTGTGTTGTTCACAGAATCAAAAATAGTAAATGACAAAGAAAACAAACCTACATGGGAGTGAACGTGCTGTATCCAAGTCTCAAATGCCTTTAACTCTCTATATTGCTTGATTCACAATCTGTGTCAGAATTTTGAGAACGATTTTCTCATAGTTGAAATAATCAAAGAATTCAAATGCTATAGTGGGTTCTTTTATGAATCTGAATGTGTTTCGTTTCTTAAGTTCTAAACTAAAATAAAAGTCAATGCAAAATTAGGATCATGCGATTTATTTTCAGCTCTGATGTCTTGTCCGGCTTTGACTATACTTTTTTTGTCCATTTGTGGTATAAAGCTTTGGATTTTCAATTATTTTGACCTCGACTACAACTGAAGAGACATTGATAATCGAAATGCTTGTCTTGTACCATTTATATTAATCCTACCACTGGGTCGATGCCTCTGATGGTGGAGTGACAGTTCCCGAGCGTATCCCCATCTCAGTAGCCATACGATTTTGCGTTATTAAAATTTGCTGTTACAAAATTTTTGAAATTATCTAAAATCAAGGAATGTACAATATCTCCCTCATGCAAAGCTCTGATACCTTGCCCGACTTTGGTAATGCTTTTTTGTCCCTTTTAGTTTATATAGCTTTAATTCTTTTAATAAGCTTTGGATTTTCAAATATTTTGGCGTTGTGCATCACTTTTAGACATTGATTTTCGAAATACGCACTTGGACAGAATAAAATGGTACCGCTTATGGTATTTATGTTCAGTTGTTTATAGAATTTGCTTCATTCACGTTCAGTTTATAAAATAATTTATTCATATTTGGGACGAAAAAAATAAAATCAACAATAAAATCAAATACTATGTTATGTAAAGTGTGTCAACCTGGATAGAGAAAAGACAATAAGATTGCCACTTGAAAAAGATAATATTTTAGATATGGCGGGAATTTCCTTGACCATTGGTGTGCTGCTGACCAAATAAGAAGGCATTCTTGTGAGATGTGCTAGAGATGTACTTAATGAAAAATGATCATTAAACATGTTAGAAACTTCAAAGTATTGGGTAACATGTAAAATAGGTTGTCATGCTGGAGAAGAAGGTGTCTGATCCTGATAGTTATCAAAGATACCAAGGCTTATAATTTGATACTCCTAAAATGCTCACACTTTTAAACAATTTGTTTACTAGAATGTGAAATTTTGAAATTAAAAAAAATATATATTGGCAACAATTTTATTCAAATATTTTAATTTTCAATATCTGTTTACATTTTGCTGTTTACATATTTGTTGACAGAAGTCGAGTGTAAACATGTATTGAGTCTTGTTATTTAGGAGCCAACGTATTTCTGTATTCCGTATGATAGCTGTCGAAGTTTTTATCGCCCCATATGAAATGCTGCGACATATCTGGCGAATATTTGCTTGCAGGGGGTGTCCGACCATAAACCTCTGCAACTATTCTCATGAAATGGGATGCATTTCCGCAACAAAGACCAACATACTGAACGCCAAGTTCCCTCGCCTCCTCTGCAAACTTCCGAATTTGAGTTCTACTGCAGTGAAATGCTGTTAAATCTTCGGGAAAGGCTTGTTTTCCTAGAATAAAGGTTATTGTTAATTAAATCAACACAGTTGTACATCACTCTGTAGTCTGAATATCTGAAATATTCAGATACTTGTAGATACCCAATTTAAGAAAAAGTCGACCAAATTATTTTAAAAGTTAATATGAGTAATGTTCATTTACATAAAATATGATTTCTATATTGTTTAAGAGTTTTCTCTTAGTTTAAATACAAATTGTGTATACCAAATGTAAGTTTTGTTTCAGTTAATCTATTCTGCTGTCTATAAATATTGCCCATTTCTTTGCAAAAATATCTTCCTATGTCAACTCTTGCAGATAAGGAGGATCTTATACTTGATATTTAATACGTTATTTAAAAACAATATAATCAAGATCTGGAGGTTTGATGGACATTATATTTGGAACGTCTTGTGAATGGTTTTCCTGTTGGAACAATATGTACTCTCCCGTCAACTAGTTTGTCATCTTACAGTGGTTTATCGCGAAGACTGCAAAGAATTAACGTTATCATCATGTAAGCTAGGTAACTATTTTCACAAGTAGTTTTTAGCAAATATATGTGCGAAAAATACATTCCTGCACATACTAGTTGTAAATAGGGACATCTTACTCATTGAGTTCAAAAACAAGTTTATTTTAAAATTTGGGGACTCGAAATAAACATGTATAATTTCTTGTTTATATTTTAGGTGAACATAGCCGTACTTCTGCACAAACTTATACTGAATTTCGTTTTAAAAAAAATGGTTTTCTCCCTCAACTGTCAAAAGCATTGTGTTCTATTCAAAATGTGACAGGAACATTTAGAAAAAAGTAAAATCACAAAAATACCGAACTACGAGGAAAATTAAACGAAAGTCCCTTTTCAAATGGCAAAATCAAAGCTCAAACACTTCAAACGAATGGATAAGAACTGTCATATTACTGACTTGTTATGGGCATTTTCTTATTAGAAAATGATGGATTGAACATGGTTTCATAGCTAGCTTAACCTCTAACTTGTATGACAGTCGCATACAATTCCGTTATATTAACAACGATATATAAACAAAACAAAAAGACATATTAATGGGCAAAAATGTCAAAATAGAAGCTATCAATAACTGTACATGGTTAGCACCATATACTCGTTAAAGGTTTATTTAATTTTAAGCTCGAAAAACAAATAGAATATTTTAGAATAGTAAATCAGATGCTAGTGTCTTGGCAACAGGCAAATCCTATGTATCATATATTTGAAAGAACACAAACCTGTCCTTTGGTGATTACACGATTAAATTTGTGAAGTACCCGATTTTAGTAATACATGAAAAAACCTCAAAAATCTGTTTCCTCCATGGCATAGCCCATGTGTATTGAATTATGATGGCATGTATGTCAACTGTCTTAGGGATAGCTGGAATATTTGTAAATTTATAGAATCCCTGGTTCAATAATTTCACTGTAAGTAGCATCTGTCTATCAAGTAAGTCATGATAGGAAAGAAATAAAAAAAGCATCCTGACAATCTTAAAGATTGTGCAATATTTCTCTAACACCAATTATATGAGAATGGTCCAGTTGAAATCCACTTATGGAAATCTCGATATAGGAGATGAGCTATGATAAAACAGATTTGTTTGTACAAAAATCTAGGGTAATTTGAAATATCGTCTTGTAGTCAAGGATCAGTTTTAATTATGTTGATATAAACAACAACACATGTGATCAAATAGGAATTATTCCAAGGGAAAGGGCAATTTGTTTATTACAGGAGAGATACATAAAGTGACAAATAGCATACATGGAATATATCATACCTCACTGACTAATGTGTGAAAATAAACATAGTTAAAATAGCTGCAAATGTTTGCACCTGTCCTAAGTCGGGAATCTGATGTACAGTAGTTGTCGTCTGTTTATGTAGTTTATATGTGTTTCTCTTTTCTCATTTAATATAGATTAGACCGTTAGTTGTCCCGTTTGAATGGTTTACACTTGTTATATTTGAGGCCCTTATAGTTTGCTGTTTGGTGTGAGCCAATGTTCCGTGTTGAAGGCCTACCTTGACCTATAATGATTTACTTTTATAAATTGTAACTTGGATGGAGAGTTGTCTCGTTGGCACTCATACAACATCTTCCTATCTCATATATATATATATATATATATATATATATATATATACATAAGTACGTCTGAGTCAGTGACAACCCTACAACAGATGTATCCATCGGATCGCCATCAATGATGGTGATACATGGCTGTGTACATAATGTATATACAACTCGTCTAAACATCAACCCAACAATGTTAGATAAGCAAATTTACAGATCTAACATTGTTGGGTTGATGTTTAGACGAGTTGTATATATATATATATATATACAACTCGTCTAAACATCAACCCAACAATTTTACCAAACTATACAGATAACAAGAAGCCAAACCAAATGCATATTTTTTACTAAGAGAAATACATTTATCAGTGCTTTTGGTTCAGTAATAGCAAATAAAAGAAAAGAAATGTGTAAGGAATTAAATAAAGTCAGATGTGATCTTTTTCGAATTAACCATATGTGTTTTATACCATCAAACATTGTTGGGTTGATGTTTAGACGAGTTGTATATACATTATGTACACAGCCATGTATCACCATCATTGATGGCGATCCGATGGATACATCTGTTGTAGGGTTGTCACTGACTCAGACGTACTTATATATATATATATATATATATATATAGTTACGCAGTTTTCTGAACAAACATTATTCTTCGTGACATAATTTTCTTTGACATGTGTCTAATGAATATGTAAGTATTTTGTTGCATCTTCAAAAATTACCTGTTTCGAGATTTATTATAGACTGAAATGTAGGCTCATCTGGAGTGGTTCTATAAGGAACAGGAAGTGCCGCCATGGGACCCTATTATATAATAATTTATTAAATTTACCAAACTATACAGATAACAAGAAGCCAAACCAAATGCATATTTTTTACTAAGAGAAATACATTTATCAGTGCTTTTGGTTCAGTAATAGCAAATAAAAGAAAAGAAATGTGTAAGGAATTAAATAAAGTCAGATGTGATCTTTTTCGAATTAACCATATGTGTTTTATACCATCAAACAATGTCTGTTAAATCTCGTAAAGGTATGTTTCTATTTTGAAATATGTGAAAACGAGAGCATTTGTCGATCCATTATCTATAAAAAGAACATGGGAACAGTATATGTTCCTGACAGAATACTCACAAAATGTAATAATGAAATGACGGACCTACCTAATGCCAGTAATAACTCTTAGTAAGTTGCACCAGAAAGTGCAAAAACACATCTAATTCTTAATCCGTCGATTTCTACAACTCCAGAAAATAGCTTCGGACGCACGAAATTTATCAATTGTAGTTGTTGTTACTAAAATATTTAATATACGATAAGATTTTATATATAAATGATGTTTCGCACAAACAGCTGACACATCTACAGAACTTAAACATCCCAAAAACATATTCAAAATTCAGCATTGAGGATTAAAATCGTTGTCACAAATAATACAATTCGTGTTCACAGGTTAAAAATACTTAAGCCTTCAAAATACCTTGTATGTTTTTCTAATGTCCCGAATCAAAGACAACATGGTAGTCGGTCCTCTTCCACAGTTTAGTCCTACAATATCAGCACCTGCAGCGTACAACCTGTTCATTGCCTCACCAAATGCTAATCCGTCTACTGTTTTGTCTTCGGCATGTGCTATCATTGTAACAACAGCAGGAACTATAAAATATCCAACGAACAGGCTTTTATAAAATGGTTTGACTTCGAACTTATAAATAAAAGGATAAACGACATACTTTTATGTATCATCTGTAAAGTGTATGTTATACATTATATAGATGATGTTCTCTCACTAAATAATTCAAAATTTGGTGACTATGTTGAACGCATCTATCCAATCGAAATAGAGATAAAGGATACAACAGATACAGTTAATTCGGCCTCCTAACTTGACTTACATTGACAAATTGACAATGAGGGTCGGTTGAAAACAAAACTTTACGACAAGAGATGATTTCAGCTTTCGAATTGTGAACTTTCTATTTCTAAGTAGCAACATTCCAGCAGCACCTGCATACCGGGTTCATATCTCCCAATTGATACATTATTCCCGTGCTTGTTTTTCTTTCATGATTTTCTTGATAAAGGGTTGCTGCTCACAAGGAAGCTATTAAACCAAGAGTTCCAAATGGTGAAGTTGAAATTATCCCTTCGTAAATTTCACGGATGCCATCACGAGTTGGTTGACCGTTATTGAATAACCGTTTCACAGATGATATCGGATATGTTCCTAACGTCATAACTACAACCCCCTTCCCTTTCATTAATGTGATCTACCGAATTAGACTTTTTACCAGATTTGTTATCCCATGAGCAACACGACGGGTGCCACATGTGGAGCAGGATCTGCTTACTCTTGCGGAGCACCTGAGATCACCCATAGTTTTTGGTGGGGCGTGTTGCTTATTCTTTAGTTTTATATGCTGTGTCATGTGTACTATTGTTTGACTGTTTGTCTTTTTCATTTTTAGCCATGACGTTGTCAGTTTATTAGACTAGAATAACTTCAAAAGACTTTCGTGCCTGATTTTGTAATTTTGCGCATTGCTCACAAACCTTTACTGTGACAATGCGTTATATAATGACGGCGTAAAGTTGTAATCGGTTGATGATACTTAAGAAAAACAATATACACGAATATCTTTTTGACTACGCATAAGTCACTTTTGTCGAGGAAACTATTGAGCAAAGATGTTTTAAAGGACGCCATTTATTTGGTTGACTGATAAGGAATATATGTGTCATAGTTGACTATGTTCCACACTTCGTAGTTAAAAAATCTTTTATGTGGTTGTGACATTACCAAAGTTTTCGATTGTATGAAAATACTGTAAGAGAATGAGATGTCAGTAAGGAAAATCATTATCAAAAATTCAAATAGTTACCTTTTCCGTATTCTTTTATACATTCTAAAGCTAGAGCTGCCTCTGCATATTCACTAAAAGTTTCTGCAACAATGTAATCCACTCCTTCAGATATAGCCCATTCTATTTGCTCCTATAAGTTACGAAGACAGTTTAATATCCATATATAATAAGTTGTGATTAGGTCACAACCATATAATGGTTAAGCACGCAGTCATTAATTTAGAAAAGGCGGAATATACCAAGGGACTTCCAAACTCATAAGTTGAAGACAGACTGACAACAACAAGACCAAATACAAAAAAGGAAAGGAAAGGTTATCAAATCATGTAAATACAAAATCAGTGATACTTCGAAGAAAAGGGGTTTGGATTGTGGTAACACAATCGGAGCCTGCTCTTTTTTACGTTTTTGAATGATGAGTCTTTTGTAGACGAAAGCGCGTCTGGAGATAATACAAAATTTATTCCTGGTACCTGTGATGAGTAAATTCGTCATCATTTATGAAACGGTCCAGAAAATGATACCTTCGATACATTTTTAAGGGATTGTATACAATTTTACCACTTCTTACTATCCAAGAATTGACAGATGCATAAGTAAGCAGCAACATAATTTCCAAGAAATCATGATAGAAGACTCAAGTTCTGGAATATCATTTAACCTTGATGGTTTTTCTGCAAGCACTGCTTGACTGTTATTATATAGAAATGGAAAATTTACAATTGGGAAATTGAAACTTCTATTTTGTCGTAAAGTTTTGTTCTTAACCAAATCGTATAAAAGAGATCAATTTCTAGATGTAAGTCAAGATATGACGCGGACTGAACAGTATCTTAGTATCCTTTATGTGAAATTTGATAGGATAGATTAGTTCAACATAGTCTAAAACTCTAAACTATTACGTGATAGAAGATAATCTTCGCATCGTAGAGTTTCATTCGTCATTAGAAATTACAAGATAAGAGTTAATACTTAAGTTAGACGAGATATTATAAAACTCGGTTAGAAAAAGACAACCTACACTTTTTTTGCTGGTAGTGAAATTATACTATAATTTACGCTAATCAGTAGTCAAATCATCTCGTCGATCGAATTTACTATGAAATTGTCAATAAACTCAAGATGCAAACCAAAACACTTCTCTTTAGATTCATAAAAACACTCACAAAAGTGATTAATAGACTGAAAGCGTTCTCATTTTTTAAAGGACGCCAATGCATATTGATTTGAATAAAATATAGTAGCAATTTCATACTCCTTTTGGTAAATAAGACCAATTATCTGTCGTACAACTAGTTGCTGATAAGAAGCCATGTATCAACTTGGCATCAGACGCATATAGCATGGTATTGTACCAACATGCAGAATCTATTAACTAAAATTTGCTTTCTATGCAAAGAATTGCTATTTTGTCTACAAGAGAAACACAGTACCTATCTTGTACAGCATTTGTAGCATTTCCAAAGTACACAGGAAGGAAAATGCAGTCATAGTATTAAGGTGCTCTGGCATAATAATGATTGTTTTCATCTTGTTTCAATAATGCAAATATGTTTAAATTAAACAAGACAAGTTGGCATAATTTTGTAATTTTAAAAGAGGGACAAAAGGTACCAGAGGGACAGTCAAACTCATCAATCGAAAATAAAAAATAGTCTAATTCTGTAGGTCACATTCATTAACTGTCGTCATTTGAACATGAAGAATTTACCAACTCATATTTTTGGTGTGACATCAACCGATTTTCGCAAATCCGAGGAAAAACACAGATTGGAGCTCTCCAGTATCGTGAATTTCCAAGTTTAATACCATCGTCCCTCTTTTAATTAAAACACACTCAAAAGAAATATCAGAAGCGATCACACTATCTAAAGCTTGCAAATTATAATATCGCGGACAACCTTCAGTAGAAAGAATTAATACCAATGATTAGTTGTAGTACAGGTATTTTGCTAGTCAATATTTTTAAATTATAATTTGTGATTTTATGGTTGGGATGGGAAGACAGACTCCGTATATTCATTATTAATTCTTTCTGCTAAAGGTTGTCAGCAATACGATTGATTGCAAGCTTTATATAGTGACACGTTTCAGTTTGATCGGTCCTGATATTTCTTTATTTTTCTATGTCTGTTTTGTGTACTGTTGTCTCTCTTTTCCTTTTTAGCAATGGCGTTGTCAGTTTATTTTCGATTTATACTTTTGAATGTCCCTCTGGTATCTTTCAGTCCCTTTTTATGAATAACTGATACAGAAATTTTAATATTTCACCTTAAAAATAGCTCTCGCTTTCTCTGCAGCATCAGGACAATCTCTCTTAAATATAGTAGAATTACAGATATTTCCGGCTAAAAGAGCGTTGGTACGATCTGCTACATCCTTTGCTAGACGAAGTGCTTTTATATTCAAACTTTTAAGTTCGTCTTCTCTTCCAATTAGCTTGAGCTTCTCTCTGTGGCCATAATACTAGAAAAGGATAAAAAAAAACGTGAATTAAACAAATGCACCTCTTTCTTAATTCAAATGGTTTAATTCTATAACGTCTTACGGTTAACAGCTGTTCACCTCAATGTCGTTTTGACTTGACTTTCGCTGGAAATCAGGAATATGATGGGAAATTGAACCTTGTAGTATTAATAAATTAAAAAGTTCAAAAATTTTGACAGCAACACAAACTGAAACCTAACATTCATTTTAAGACTTGACAGGTCAACAAACGGTCTTCAATAAATGTTTTAAAGTATGACTGACATACTCCAAAATAGTCAATAGTTTGATTTTTTAAAATACATTAAGTGGAAACTACATATGCTCGTCCATGCATGCCGAATTCCGAATTCTTTAAATGACAAAAAAAAATAAGATATTACTAAGAGACTAGTATCATGATGTTTCTGTCATGAGAATAAATCAGTTCACGAAAAACAATCAATATCGTTATGATAGGTCATCTTTACACCCCCAAAAATATTTAAAGGGTCCTCTTCTATTAGGGATGTCGCATTTATTGACCAGACATAACAACGTATTATGATATATTTCTTACAACCAAGCGGATACCTTAACAGAAGGAGCGGGCTAAATGCTGAACGAGAACAGTCCATATTTCTAATCCACTGTTACTAAATAATCCTTTCAAGGAAAGTTTGGCTTATTCTGATACGCTGTAAATTCTAATGCAATTTTTATGTATCGTATTCATAAGGTGGCGAATGAAAACTTTTTAATCTACGTATCGTAAAAAGAATTATTTTTGTAGTTCGAGCTTTCGTAATATTCGTGGAAATTTACGCATGGAATGAATAAATGACTATCACAAAACTAAATGAAAGATAAAAAAATGTTTTACTGAAATGAATCATTAACAGATAAATTACCTAAAACGGAAGTGAATGAGAATATTTTATTCAGTATTGCATCTGATAGAAAATGACTGTGACATATGCATGGTACCTTTGATAACTATTTACACCACTGCGTTGATGCCACTGCTAGTAAACGTTTCTTCCCGAGGTTATCACCATCACAGCAGTCAACACGTATATTAATTATATGGTCATTTATAAATAAACTGTTTGCAACATTATGAATTTTTCGAAATATTGAGGATTTTCGTATCCCACGCATACGTTACCTTAGCCGTATTTGGCACAATTGTGTGGAATTTTGGGTCCTCAATGCTCTTCATTTTTGTACTTGTTTGGCTTTCTAACTGTATTGTTCTGAGCGTCTTATTTTGAGTCTTATGTAGACGAAACGTTCGTCTGGCGTATCAAATGATAAGTCTAGTTCTTTTATTACTATTAAGGCTTATTGAAATCAGCATTTCTTTTTTAATTTGCAATCATTCATTTACTTAGCCCTGATTATGTCATCTAAATTTATGAGAGTACGTTTTCCAAAGATCCAAGAAGGTATGACGATTAATACATGATTCAGTGGGTTGTGAACAACATTATCTTCACTATATATTATATTTTAATGCAACGAGATATCATCCATGAAATAAAAAGTTTTGAATATGTTGAGAATATCTGCAATCTTTAGATTGTTTTAAAGATTTGTAAACACAATTGTGAAAGCAACATTTTACAAATCCTATCAATTTATGTAACGGTAATTAACATGAAACACTATCATGTATACATTAATCGTTTTAAATTTTGAATTATTTCAACAAGTTTGACTTTTGAAAAGATAAGAATCCATCTGGACATATTCCATTCCGTAGACCAACTGACATTAAGATTGACGAGATGATGAACGCTTAACATCTAGTGGCTAGTACTTAATGCATTATTTTGGCGTACCAACAGACAATAATGATGTTTTTAACCATATTAAGTAAATTATATTATCGTCAAGGTATAGGACAATTTCAAATTTGTTTTTCTACCTCGCTCATTGTCTCCGTTTAAAGAACTATTAATATAAAGTAATAATTAACATTAATTACAATTTGAATATTGACTGAAACTTATTTACTGTAAATGCCAGCACAACATCACTCCCAGCATGTACGTACTCCTCGTGCACAGCCTTTACTTGTTCTGGATGTTCTAACACAACCTCGGGAACAAAACAACCAGCACGTAAATATCCTCTTCTCTCCAATTCAAAAACATACCCTTCTGCAACTATGATATTATCACCAGCTTGTATTCTCTCTTTTAACCCTTAAATAAACACCAATAAATGCATATTCAAGCTACATTTTTTTTTGTGAAAACAAAGCAATGCTAAACAAAGTAAAAACGAGGTATAACAAAATATTGAACTAATTGCCCCTTGAAGTCACTCTATTCAACTTGAACGCTTGGTTAGGAAGACTTAGTTTTATCATTGATGATTTTATCTCAATCATGTTGTCATATTTGTAGAATCGTACTGTGAATCATTTGTGCTTTGTTTAATGTCTGTATAAAGGCAAACGTAGTATACCTGTGTTCAAATGTCACACATCTGTATATCTGTTGTACAATAGTAAACAAAAACAACGCCAAAATGAGTAAATAGTGAATTTAAAGGTACTTCTACTACTACTAACAATGATAATAATAATATCTATATTTAAAGAAACAGAAAAGGGTAGATTTACGATTCAAACAATTTGTTTTGTTTGTAGATCTTGCAAAGCTGACCATTTAATCTGTTTATTCTAGTCAATGGTTAATTATTCTCTTTTAATCTGAGCATTTTTTCCTAACTCTAAGATGTCGCAATGAGTTTTTCAGATATTCGACTATAACTATAAGACTTCCTGAAAGATGGTTATGACCATGATATACATAAACTTATTTCAAAATTAATTATGACCTTCAATTAAGTGCTAGTCAAGGTAATAGAATAGCAAAACCTTTTTCAGATAATACAGTGCATTACAGTAATTGTATGCATATAGTTCTTAATGTAAAGACAAGTTTTATTCTGGAAAAAGGATTTAACATATTTTACCCTTTTTCGGCATTGTCTTTTCAAGTATGCTGATTCTACTTTTTTGGTCCTTCTCTATCTGTTTCAAACAAGAACGAGTAGTTATTATATACATATACAAAGAGAAAAATAGAACAGTTATGTTTCGCGAAGAAGGCCTCGTTGTGACTTTGAGACGAAGAGCAGCAATTACAGCACTTTCTTTGTGCTTTTTAGAAGTTATGAGTCTATTGCACTGATGAAATGTCATCGCTAGATTTCACACGTCTTTTGTCTTTGTGAATATGTTTTGATTCATTGCTTAAATTTTAGTGGAATCTTTGGTTGTTGGCGCATTTGCTTTGCTGAACTAAAAAGTATATTTGAATATTATCCCAAATACATATATATGCTTCACTCATCCATAACACGTCATACATATTATCGATTATGGTATATTAAATTGCTTATTATTTTTCTCTATGTAACATGCATATTCAGATACCTTACAGAATTTTATTTTCTAAGTGATTATTGATCGTTTTTTGCTTAGCGTTAAGTAGCACATATTTCATATGCATATTAAAAATGCGACAAAGTCTACAAGTTTCCTTTTACAGAGTGAATGACCGGAAAGAAACCTTTAAGACATGTTAATCTGAATTCGTTGAAATGTGTTGTAAAATCACGTAATATTTACTGCACTACCCAAATGGACTCTATTTTTGTTGAACTGTTATAAATAATTTACATATTATAGTTTTTCAAAACTTTTTATTATTTTTTTCTTTATAAATGTACTTACTTTTACTGGCCTTTGCGAGCTTGTTTACGACTTGAACACAAAACAAAAAAACGTGACTACGTTCGCTTAACTTATCAGTGCAAATAGGTAGGTCAACCATGGTAAAAGGCGATAAAAGTCGTAATATTACACTAATGCATTGACACGTATTTTAAGAATTGAAACTAATGAAATTTAAATTTAGCTGAAGCTGCACATATATGCAATCGAATATAAATATTCATTAAGTGAGTATAAATATTTCTCTTCAGCATAGAACATGGCAGTAAGGTAAAAATAACTGGAAACCCAGATCAATATTGCTGCCAACTTCCCGAGTAATTTTGGTAATAAACTATCAAATTGTTTTATTTTTACACCGTCAAAGACGTTTTTGAGTGTAACATAATGTGAGGCCTTCATTGATTACAGGATGTATTTGTAATATGTATCTGATACACTAACGACAAATTATAAACTTTAAGACAGTTGTAAAAAGAGCAGTAACTCTATTCGCATTTTTTTCTCTGAGCATTATTCTTATATAACACATTTGCATTCAGATTCGAAGTTTTCATTGTATTGAAAATTAATTGAGACACATTATTCCATCAGGTTCTAAACTTTTCATAATGACAAAGTCAAACGTAAAAAAGCTAGTTTAGGTATTTGTAAAGCTAACATTCTCTATTCAATATAAGTTTCATACTATTATTCATAGTAAAGGTCAATCTAATAAGCGTTTTGGACGCACGACAGTATATAAAATGTTACTTACTATCACTGAGTATATGCCACTGCTGGTGGCCTGTCAGACCCTGATGGTTTCGTCAGCTCAGTAGTGAGTGCTACAATCTTTCTTATAAAATTCTCCGTTGATGAATTTCCTGTAAATTTTCAATTATAGTGAAGTACTTTTTGGACAAATTATATTAGAATTATAGAAAAAAAATCACAAGCTCTAACTAAAAATATTGACAATTCTATGTTACGGAGACCTATAATACAGTATAACAGCTTCATACATAATTATATTTGACATTTTGTAACTAGACCAAACCCTTCCTCTACCTAATAAAATTCTCGCCCAAATATTTTGAACATGTAAATCTATCCCCCTACTAATATTACATACAAAACATATAAATACATTAAATTTGAAAGTGATCGAAAAAAAACTATAAAAAATTGTTCACACCAGGGACTATATATTGAAATCGAATGCAAACGTATTCTTTTTACAAAAATATACTAATAAATTGCTTGTAAATGCAAACACGCGGATTTCGAACTTATTGAATAAGGGATCAAAAAACCTATGAAGAATAAAACAAAAATACGAAAATAAAAGTCGTCCAAACTGTCATATGCTTTGGTAGGAAAGATCAGTAGAATGACAATGATCACGTTCAAACATTGGATTGAGTACGAGATAGTTCAGGTGAGTACATTTTATTGCAACATCATTATAAGGAGAGGTTGTGTCGTCTCAATATCGGTAGTTTTGAACAAAATAAAAAATCAAATACGGCTATACATCTACAATTAGTGGGATCAAATAGTTCCTATATGAATACGAGTCACTTGACGTGAAACTTTGTCTCCAAAAAAGAGCATAGATATACAACAACAACAAAAAAGCCAGGTCTCTATCGTTTCCCATTTTTGTTTAGATTTCCAATAAGTGTACGGCTCTTGATAACTTTCAAAATTCAAACAGCGGATAACAAGAATGTGTCCTCAGTACACGAATGCCCCACTCGCACTATCATTTTCTATGTTCAGTGGACCGTGACATTGGGATAAAAACTCTAATTTGGCATTAAAATTAGAAAGATCATATCATACAGAACATGTGTACTAAGTTTGAAGTTGATTGGACTTCAACTTCATCAAAAACTACCTTGACCAAAAACTTTATCCTGAAGCGGGACAGACGGACGAACGGACGGACGGACGAACGGACGGACGGACGAACGGACGGACGGACGGACGAACGGACGCACAGACCAGAAAACATAATGCCCCTCTAATATCGTAGATGGGGCATAAAATACATTACTTATTAAATTAAGAAAATATGTCTTTGATATACCTTTGTAATCTAGTACACAAGATTAAAAATAGTAAATATCAAAGAAAACATACTGACACTGGGGGGAAAGCATTATCCCTTTGTCAAATTTCTTAAACGGCTCCAGAATTATCTGTATTGCTTTACACGCAATTTGTGTCAAAACTTTTGAGAACGAGTTCAATGTGTCGATAAACTGAAGGTAGGCGCCTGACAGATCTAAAAAGTGGTTATATTGTTTATCTCTGTTTTGATGTTGAATTATTAATTCAAAACATTTCTTGACATCTGTTTTAATCAAAGATAACATTTTACATCTTGTTATTCAAATATTTCATTTGCAACATGTTGTTAGTCTCTGTAATTTTGGACCAACCTCTATCTATATTCCAAATGGTAGCTGTCAAAGTTTTATCCCCCCGAATAAAATGTTACGACATATCCGAAGAATATTTGCTTGCAGATGGATTCTTCTGTATACTTCTGTAACTATTCTCATGAAATGGGATGCATTTCCACAACAAAGCCCAAAATACTAAATACCAAGTTCCTTCGCCTCCTCTGCAAACTTCCGAATTTGAGTCCTACTGCAGTAAAACGCTTTTAGATCTATGTCCTCATAAATGACTACGTGCAGTATAGCATGTATATTTTTGGATGAAATTTTGGTTCACTTGTATGGTTCGCTGAACAAGTATACATTATCTCGCTGTGTTGAAGATCCTTTGGTGGCCTACGCATTTTTTTACTCTTTGGTCGGGTTGTTGTCTCTTTGACACATTCCCATTTCCATTCTCAATTTTATAATTTTAGGGGCTAACTGTAGCCCGAATCTTGGTGCGGTATTATCTCGCTGCGTTGAAGACACATAAGTAGCCGTACGAGTTTTCTGTTTTGGTCTGGTTGTTGTCTCTTTGACACATTCCCCGTTTCCATTCTCTATTCTCTATTTTATCCTATATCGTTATATTTGCTGAAAACTTGTCTCATATTTGGTCCAGATTTAGTACAGAAAGCATGGACGGAGAACATTGATGGAGGATATATTTGAAAATACCTCTATATATTCTGGGAAAAGTAAATGCATGTTGACGATGCAATAGATCCCTAATTTCCCTTTTCTATCTCAATTATAAAATTAGACTATTTCCGTTTCATGTAGTTTCCCTTTTTTAATCATCGTCACTTCATGTTCATTTTAATTCATTGATTTTCTACTACACCTCCCCTCTTATACTCTGAAAACAATAACAATCAATCAATTAATCAATCAATAAGTCAAAAAAAATATTAGATTGGCAACAGGGCACACTATTAAATCTATCAGTCAATCAATCAATCAATCAATCAAACAAAATATAAGATTGGCAACAGGGCACACTATTGAAAGATAGTCTAGTTGTTGTTCAAGGTCTTAAATATGTACCGTAAAATTCCCCCAAACATGTTTTTAATTTATGCCACGTTGTTTTATCCAGCAATAGTGTTGGTCTTACAATTACATGTTGGAAGGGGTCTAGGTAGACATACTTCTTTGCATCCCATAGTTGAATAAGAATGTTCTGTTCTATTCCTATCGAAGGTCGGTGGTATTCTCCGGGCACTCCGGCTTCATCAACCAAAAAAAAAATCAATTTGTTCTAATCAGAATAAAATTTTAAAATGATCTTACACATGTTGCATGTATGTTGTAATAAGAGTTACCAAAGTCGTGGTTTTTTTTTCATGCGATGACGTAGGTTTTACATACATGATCTCATTCGATTATATGCAGTACATTTGTACAATTATTAAATGGTTATCATTGATTTTTGTTATGATACAATAAAAGTTGCATATTGAAAGCAGCAGGATTTAATATTTACCTTAATATACTTAATTCAACATCATAAAATTTGACTTACCTGGTTCCAGTATTAACATATTTGTAAAAGAACCTTCGGGTCCAATGGTGTTATTATAAAGCAAATGCAGTTTGATATTTATTATTCAATTAATGTTATTGTATTGATAAACATATACATGTACTTCATGTAAACATCAATTCATTAATATTTTTCCACATCCGTTGTTACAAAGAAAATACATCAACCTACGAAAGCCGAGAAGGATCATTCATAATTCAGAATTCAAAACTCGCAAATCAAGAAAGATAATCCTTTTGCAGTTGCAATCCAAACACAACAAATATTATCTTAATCTGATCAACTGATCTGATAAAGTATACCGTATATTAATAATATAATAGTGCCATACAAACATTATATACTTTTCAAAGGATATGTGCTGACATTATGTCAGACAAGTGAAACATTTTTTTGTTATCACTTTTACTCCGGGAGAGAGAGATATCGAGTGTCACTTCAATCCTTATTCGAATTTTTTTCTTCTTCTTTTCATGACTTGAGAATCCTTCATCATATAAAAATAAGAAGATTGGTATGATTGCCAATGAGACAACTCTCCACAAGAGACTAAAATGACTCAGAAATTAACAACTATAGGTCAACGTTCGGCCTTCATCAATGAGTAAAACCCAGATCACATAGTCAGCTATAAAAGGCCCCGAAATGACAATTGTAAAACAATTCAAACGAAAAAACAAATTTGATATACAGCAAAAAACGACAAACACCGAATTACAGGCTCCTGACTTGGGACAGGCACATACAGAATGTGCATCATCCTCATTTATACAACACAAAAATATGTCGTCCACTTTTCGGTGTAGTGAATGAGAATTATTGTCAAGTGTTAAAATTAGAGAATAGGTAGGCGAAGAATGGAGATCATAGCGTTGTTTTTTTTTATCCACACAGGGAACACATTGAGAGTTTTATGCTGTAATAAATTAAGTACTTCGCATGGTGTCTGAAAAGACAAATTTTCTTTCATTGTAGAGGATGCTTACATAGTTTTGACATACTAATGATTTATTTATTAATTTATTTCTGTTATTTCTTTAACCCGAAACCGCCTTTGAAACTGGTGAAAATGTTTTGCAATGTTCCTGGATATCAATTTTACCAAGGGTTTTCGGATTTTTTCATTACTGTCATTGGGAAATCTAGTGTCAAAATATTACCTTCTAAGTAAACACTGAAAACTTGATCTTTCAATGTTGGTTTATGTTTTAGCAAAGACACTATAAGTTAAAAATTCACAAGAACACTTTCTGGTAGTAACAATAAAAAAGATTTGCACTAAAAAATAACATTTCCAAATAAAGTTATCATTTCCCTCCTAAAATAGCAATTAAACGACGAGTACAACAGGCTACAGAAACTTTGTGTATAATAAAGATAAAAAGAAGAAGCTTTGTGTCAAATTAGGTGAAAATACTCCTATGCGAATATATTCCTGGAGTACCAGCTTTAATTTATGTTTTTACCGGCTGTATATCTCTTTGGAACATGCTTATTATCCGCATATGTATCATATGTACATTTTGGTTCAGTGGTGCTGATGGCATTTGAAGCAGTCCTCTTTTTTATATAATGACATCGGGGTTTTATATGACTTGCTATGTGGAATGGGGTTCGCTCATTGTTGAAGTGGTAATAAACATTGTATGTAACTTTCATAACATTTGGTTGAGGCAAATAAAATTAGAGCGCGTAGACGACAAATTTAACATTTTTTCCATTCAAAAATGGGCTTGAACGGTGAAAGTGATGCCAGCCAAATTTAAACTTGATCTCAGTTTGGTGGTAATAAGAATTGTGTATAAGTTTCATAGTATCTGTTTGAGGCAAAATAAAGTTAAATTGCGGAAACTTCCAAGTTATAAATTTTTCCCATGAATACGTATGGACGTACAGACGGACAGGGGTTAAAATTTATGCCCCCTCCGCTGTAGCTGAGAATATTCCGGCGGCACGTCTGTCTGTGTATACCTTCGTATAGAAATATGCCATTTATAAGAATGGATAAGTTTGAAAAAAGTTTGTGTGTAGAAAAGGGGGGAGGCAAACTTCTGAAAGTGACAAGAAAAAAAACCTGATTTTCTATGTAGTGTAATAATCTTAAATTAAGTGATTGTTCTCTTTCATTTTCATTTTTTAGTTTCAATTTTTGTCTTCAAATGGGAGGGGGCATAGTTTTGTCCCCTTTTTGCCCCTGGCTCCTATACGTACACTGTTGTTATGACATATTTTTTGTAATAGCAAGGAAACGAGTCAATTCGAATACCGGTATGAAAATGAGACTGTTCTATGACGACTTTTATTTATTGAAGGCACTAATTTATAAAATACAAAATTATTGTATTTATTGAATCTTAGTAATGTTCAATCGCGTATTTGAATAAAATTTCAAAGAATTTTTACTACAATACAAACAATTCTTAGCTCTATTTTAGAACATGTAATTTAAACTTGTTGAAACGAAGTTAGTTTAAAATTTGTCAAATTATGCTTTAAGAATTCCTTTTCTTTCCAATGTGTCTTCTAATTTAGATTTATCATGCATGTCTCTAAACAAAGTATGCGACGCGTAACAGTTTATTAGTCTTGGTGTTCTCATATATGCATTTGATACGTTGTATTTATTATGGATATATTTCAGACTCCATTTATGAGAGAAAATCTACAGAGCAGAGCATTTTGTTTTGTAGCTCTATTTTAGAACATGTGATTTTAAACTGGTTGAAATGAATTAAGTTTGAAATTTGTCAAAGTAAGCTTTAAGAATTCCTTCTTTTATTTGATATTTATTATGCATGTCTCTATACATAGTATGCGACGCGTAACAGTTTATAACTAAGTGTTTTGATATATGAATTTTATACGGTGCATTTGTGATGGATATATTTCAGACTCCATTTATGAAATAAAATCTATAGAGCAGAGAATTTTGATTTTTTTTTGTGTATCAATTTAAAATGTAGATTCAAATATTTTTCACTTCAAACGATAAAGTAAAACTTCTTCAAAACTTATATATAATGTATAGTTCGGCGTCCGCAAAAAAGAAGCCATACGTATTTCTTTGAATCTCGATATTTTCATGTTTATAATTTTTCTAACAATGACGTTCTAACTCCATAAGCCTGGAAATGTCATGGCGGGTCACAATTTTAATATAAATATAGGTACTATATATTAGTTAACATTATATAAAAATGGGTACATTGTTTTAAACAAACGTAGCACACCCTTACCAAAATAAATCGAAGTAAGCCCCTCCACCCAGATTAAAATTGATAATTCCAAGATTAAAGTCGACAATTTGACAAAAATAAATAAAAAAGGATGACCCTAATACACTTTCGTAATAAATGGAATTACATAAGTAAATGCCAAAAGTATCATCTTTCGTCAATCATAGACCGTAACTCCCAAATAACATAAAGAAAAATCGTCAAAAACTTAACACGAATTGTGTTGATATAACAACATAAAATTATCAGAATTTGATAAACGATACACAAAATCTGTCTTTTGTATATACATATTTTAATAACTAGATTCTTCCGATGGAAAACTAGGTTATTATAAGAGATTTGTTGTTGTTTGCTTAACCTCCAGTGGTAAATATTTCATGCATATTTAAACTTTACGAAAAAGCGATGATTTAAATTTTTCCATTGTGAACGTTCCATTTCAGTGATGCGACTTTCCAGCTGTAGTAGTATAGGGCTCGGGTTTCCTTTCCTATTTTCTTGATAGAAAGGTTGCTACTTGCAATGACGCTGTGTTACCAAGGGTTTCAAATGGTAAATTTGGATGTATCCCTATGAAGGTGTAACGGACCCTTTGCCTTGTTTCAATGGGTTCGTGTTCTTAACAAACTTTCTAAAATAGCTTTCAGTAGTATATTGAAGTGTAAAGTGCGATCTTTTTTGGCTTTCGTAAGCGCGGGGAATCATGATAGATTAATGTAGGATTTTTGAGTTTTTTTTGAATTTTAATTTGAATTTTGAGTTTTGAATTTTGAATTTTGAATTTTGAATTTTGAATGATCCTTCTCGGCTTTCGTATCAACCGATTAAAATTATTTTGACAAATACTTTACACAGTATAAAAATGGCGACGTACACTGAAGTCAGTACAGATCAGTACATACTATAAGAAAGAATACTTCTAATTTTTTCATATCATATATTTCGTATCTTTAATAGAAAATTATATATATTTTATAAAAAGAATAGATACACGGTGATGTTAAATGATGCAATCCATGATTAAAGGCGAATTAGTATAGCAGTTTAAATAATAGGTTCAGTGTTCCATTACGATAAATAAGAAGTTGAAACAAATTCTTCTGTAAATATTTCAAGTAATGTTGGAATCCAAATGATGCAACAGAACTAAGTTCTATTCGCATGATTCTCACAATGGAATATAAAAGAGGGACGAAGATACCAAAGGGACAGTCAAACTCATAAATCCAAAATAAACTGACAACGCCATGGCTAAAAATGAAAAAGACAAACAGACAAACAATAGTACACATGACACAACATAGAAACTAAAGAATAAACAACACGAACCCCACCAAAAACTAGGGGTGATCTCAGGTGCTCCGGAAGGGTAAGCAGATCCTGCTCCACATGTGGCACCCGTCAAGGAATTTTAGAAATACTCTTTAAAATGATCTTCATAAAGGGAAATAAAGTAAACAGTAGTGTTGGTTTTTTTTTATTATTCAACAACAGTATTGTACACGCTGTTAACAATTACTCCACTGACACAGCAATCTCAGTGAGGGTCCCTGTTTCATTAGTTTCGGCAACAGTAGCATACCGCTGTTCAAAAGTCATGAATCGATTGAGAGAAAACAAATCCGGGTTACAAACTAAAATCGAGGGAAATTTAAGAGGAAAACTATTTATTTTCCATTCATGCTTTCTACATTAAATTTATTCATAATATCTACATTAAAAAACAAAAAGATGTGGTATGGTAACTTATAAGACAACTATACACAAAGATGGAAAAAATTTCGGGTCACTTTACCGACTATTACAATGATGTCGTGTAGTAAGCAAGTATGTAACGTCCTTCTCACAAAATATGACACAATGCCAATTAGAACCACGCATGGTTTATACTACAGTTATTTTAAAATGAATTAATTATCAATTTTTAATATTACAATGAGTTTGGTAGATGTTTGATTGTGTCATACTCGAGTGCTCAAACACATATACATAACATAACTATGTTACATGTAATTGTAACAAAGCTTACAAATAAATGCATCTGTTTCTTATTTGCATAAAAATGAAATTTAAGAGCAATTCTTCTTGTTAGCATCAAAGTTTACTTTTAACCAGTATTACTTATTTCACAAAGATATTGCATGTTAAAGTTCAATCCTTTCCAGTGATACAGTGAAAATTTCACACTAAATTTCATTGCATATAAGAAAGTAACCACGCCCAGGGTAGACAACCCAATTTTTACACTGTTATTTACTGGTTACCTGCTTTGGTAACTATGTAACCTTAACGTTCCAATATATTTTATAAGACCATCAAAAAAAAAAAAGAATGATGCTTTCAGACACCCAACATACATATTTACGACTCAGAAAAATTTAAGTGCATTGAAATGCAGGGTTAATTTTCTACAACTGTCAAATTCAAGGGAATATTTTTTTAGGCCTACTTTCGTATGCAACCGGATGTGACGTACCATGATTTGGTGTATTACACCTAAAGAACACCTAAATGTCAAATAAACTTAATGCAATTTTTCCCCTCCAATTGCAAGTTATTTCAAGCATAACTTTCAAGTTTTGTCTCAGTCAGAACTATAGTTTCAGAGAAAATCACTATAATGTAAGGCCATATCCTACGGCAATTTCAGTCCAATTTCTTCGAAAAATCCTAATTTCAGTGTTCATTATAAAATGCAGTGTTGACTAATATCTGATCATAAACTCATGATATATGCATTCAAACAATTAAATAGAATACAAAAGACAACTTTAAGATGATAAACAATTTTATTGCACCTTTTAGAGTTCATTTGAAGGTCTGTTTTGGTCTGTTATGGTCCATTTTTCCTCCTTCCTTCCTTTTTCATCAAAACTTGATATCTTTTGTCTAAAAAATAAAACAAATGTGATTATTTTCCCACAAAAATGAAATAAATGTAATGTTAAATCAATAATTAGTGTTTTAGCTGAAAGAACTGTCTCTATAAATGTTAACAGTCTACACGGAAGTTTCTATAAGCCCTTATGTGTAACTTGAGTTTTTAGTCTGTTCCCCTAGTGTGAGAAATAACGGTTCCCTTTCAGTCAATCATTTATTGCTACTGGTATCAAAGTCTTTTTATTTACTCATAACAGTATATTTCTAATAGATTTACACAAAAAGTCCACTTTCTTGTATTTTACATTAGAAAATGGGGAGAAAGAGTAATAAAAAAATACCTCAAAATGTTTTTAAAAAGGGTTATGTCCCTTGGAATGCTGCTACAAAAAATAATTGGTAAGAATTATAAAGTTTAAGTATGTGAGACTGGATTCTGATGTGTATAAATCCAGGACAAATAAGTGTTTAGATGAGTTATTGTCTGTGCAAAATGTAGACGGCACAATGGCAAATTGTAAACTTTTGCGGCCAAAACAAAAACAAACATGATGATAGTTGATACATACTTTAATGCTAAAGTGTCATCTGCAGACCAATTCACATATAAGATTTTTCAACAGAATGCTCTTCAGAACATGGTTAACACTGAAATAAAAAATTCACATGTTGTATGCAACCGGATGTGACGTACCATGATTTGGTGGTATTACACCTCAATAAGGACTGGGAAACCATAGGTGTCAGATTTTCACCAAATTTGGCATATATGCTTCAAATATGATTATATTGAGAAAAAAAATGTGTTTTCTCTTCTCATGTGTATGGTTGCTATGGTAACCATTGACCTAAATTTTTGGCTTCAAATTCAATGCTTTTTTAGGTGAAATTGGGGTAACTTTGGACTTGTGTACACATATCTGTACAAATTGAGCAATACAATGACTTTTGATATTGTAAAAACAAGCATAGTACTTGACTTTTTAAATAACAAAATAACATCAGCAGTCCATAATATTCTGGTATAAGCAAATAAAAAATACCGAAGATTTCAGAAAAAAAAAGAAAAGTTTCCTTTTTCTAGGGAAGATTTATAAAAGAACGCAGGCATCGACAGAAAAAAACTTTATATCAGAATAAAGACCAATGTATACTCTATCAAATATAAAATCACTGGAGATGGTATATCGCTGAATTTAACAAAAAATTATTTGAAAATTGTTGCCATGGCATTTTCTAAAATCTTATCTGTGGTAAAAACTACTTACAGAAGAACTTATGGTCCAACAAACATACGAATTTACTTAAAGATAGACATACAAGGCCGCATCGATCAGTAGACCGGGAATATATTCAAAAATCATATTCAATAGAGTATAGTGCATTTTCATGATAATATTCGTGAAGTTACACTCTTTTCGTTCATTTCAACTGAAAAAATGTAAATGGATTTAAAATGTTAAATCCATGTTTGATTTCAATGGTAAAAAGTGTGTTAAACGACAAAACAAATAATATCCAGTTTTACTTTATTGGTTTATTCAAATGGAAAAACTATTCATGAGGTGTATTTTCTTTCGAATAAACACAGGAACAAGTCTTGAGACAGGATTTATATAGCAAACTCAGAAACTCCAATAAAACAAAAGCCCATAGCATCGTTGATTTTTATCAAATTATGAACGAATTTCAATCACGACTTATAATGTTTTGTCATGTTGAACTTTGCAAAAACTTTGCAATAACTAAATACGGTACTTGTAGAAAACTTATCTCGAATGGAATATCACTTCCTTAATTTTACGACGATGTTGTTAACCGAGCCTCGAAATTTAGATACAATCTGGATAAATTTATCAATTCTTTAATCAAACTTATTCTAAAAGGATACCAATTTAACACTGTGAATATATCATAGGATATTGTTTAATTGGTATAAATATTGATTTTGTTATCAGTTTATACACATGATACTTAATATTTCACATGTACTTTCACAATATTACAATCTGTCGATACATATATTTTGGCATTGCACAAGGTCGTGTTTTTGTCTGACCGTTAATATCCCATTTGTCCTAAATCCCTTGAATGTTGATGTGTACTGATTGATTTTTTTTGTTTAGATCCATGATCTTTTTGTTATGTGATTATGGCTTTGAACTAATTGTGAGTAACTGCGAGTACTCTCAGATCTGTATTTAGTGTACTTTTTGTTGTTAGGGATAAGGGGCTGATATATTCCCTGTCACGGCCTGTCTGTGTTTTTGTTAGATGTTTTACATTGTACCGATCATAAATGTTAAGTTTTTTCAACTGATTTTTAAAGTGTGTTCTAAGGTTGTGCTGTTACATCACTGTCCCAGATTAGGGGAGGGTTGAGCGGCCACAAACGTGTTTAACGTCGCCATATTCTTTATGTGCCTTTCCAAAGCCAGGAGCCTGTTGTACAGTGTTTATCGTTGGTTCATGTTTGTCATATTTGTTTTTCGGTCATTGTTTTACTATAAATTATACTGCTAGTTTTCTCAATTGAATTATTTCATAATGTTTATATGGTGGGTTTTCATTTTTTTTTAATGTCTCACAAGACTCTACATAAAGAAATCGTAAAACCAAATTCAAATTTTTACTGTAAAGTTATTCAAACAATAATGTGTATGGGGAAACGAATAGATGAGTTAGAAGCATTTTGATCACCTAGAATAATATGTACTATTATTGGAAGTCATTCCTCCAATGTTTTGTTTTTTTCCATAATGGTTTTTGTGAACAGTAATTTTTCAATTGAAACTTTGATCACTCTGTTATTTATCAAAAAGATTACATCTCTACGATTTTTACTTGCAACAGATTGCGGAACAAATTTTGTTGTTGTGTTGCTAGCTCATTGGCTTATTCTCAAAATCTCGCTTTATGCATGATATAGAAAATCTTACTTAACAAAGCAGGTGAACCATATTTGTAACTTCAAATTAAAAATGGTTCGGGTAACTCAGTTTTTAGTTTTCGATGGAGTATTTTGTGGACTTGTTTGTTTCGTCTTCTGTCGTGTTCTTGCTATGGCGGTGTCAGTTTCTCTTCGACTAAAGAGTTTTGAATATCCTCCCTCTTTTCTTACCAAAGCATTGGGTAAATATTACAAGATATACACTTTAATTTTCTTGATTTTAAAATATGAAAAAAAAATACATTACCATGGAATAGAGTTGAAAAAAGAACATTACCATGGATAAACATATTGCGTTTACATAAAATATAATCATATCATTCAAGATAAGATTGTTGGAGTTTTTGAAGCGGTTTCGTATAAGATTCAATCATCTTTTAAAAGTTTGGATTGGAGTATACGTACAGACGGATGTTATGTGTTCACATTGAGCTCAAATCAATCATTATGAATGATAAATTATACATTTCGTAAACATGTTTGAACAAACCTCATTATTTATGTCTCTTTTACCAAGTTAGGATCCCGTTATTCATAGGTTATCGCGTGTTCCTGTATTTTTTTTAAAATTATTATTGAAGGATGCACCGTTACCTCTTTAGTTTCTAACTCCTACCTCATTTGGTATATATGGTTACGAAATTATGTATTAAAAGACGCCCATTGAAGTTGATAGGCAATAACCGAACAAGCGAAGGTATAAATGACCCTTAAAATAGATATTCATGAACAATGGAATGCGATCTATTTCATTATAATGTGATGTGATTGGTTGTAATTGTTGAAATTGCGAAAATAAGAGCGTATTCGGTATATGTACAATGATGTAACCATGAACTGTTCGTGTTTTTGAGGTACTGGGAAACTATTGGAAGATAATGTAAACAAACCATCAATTTCAGATAAGAGAAAGTTGTTGTTTGAAAGTCTTCTCTTGAACTAGTTCAATACAACAAATAACAAAGGGTACTGTGTAATGTTGTAACATGTATGAACCTATGGAAGTTTCTACAATACAACAAAAATGATTTTGACAATTTTAATAATCAAAATGAGTAACAACTAAAGCTGAAAGCTATGAAACTGTTTAGATACACAAGATATAAAGTATCCACGCGTTTATAACATGTGTTTATAAAAATAATAAACATATCTTTTTTAACACACCTTCAAATACAGTTATACACTTATCAATATCGCATATATTTAACAGCAAATGAATTAATTAAGAATAAATTTAAATGAAACAGCAGTGATTTAGTCTGGTCGATTTAAAAAAAAAAACAACAAAAAAACAACATTAAACTGTCTCTACAAATGACCCATTACTCCATTTGGCTCGACAGCATGAGATGGGCATCTTGTGCACATGATATCACTTTACGTAGAGGCCAAGATTGTGTCTCGTGAATATGTTTTTTTTCACGTGAAATTACATGTGAAAGAATGACTTAATCCAACTAATTCTCATAAATCAGATTAAATTTTGGAGTACAAACGAAGCACAATTTCATTCTTTTTCACTTAAATCAGCTTTTATTTGGTCATGGTTAATTATATCAACATTGTTAAAGTACTATAATAGTTAAAACGTATAACTTTAAAAAAATTTCAAAAGATACCGCTTAACGAAGCTGTTTTCCTGGTGTGCAAAGCGTTTTAATTACAATTTATTCCAAAAGCTTATAGGATACAATATAATTATATATATATATATATAGATGATAATAATTTCAGATGCACTAATTTTAACAAGATATTCCAAAGTTTACTTCAATTCCAAAATATACAACATATAAAAGTGTACATAAATACAATATACTAGTTATACATCTACAAAATTCGAGCGGAGAATGATATACTTAAGTAAACACAATATGTGAGAACACCTATATAATATTGTCGAAAAACAACTGGATAAGTTTGTATGCGGATATATATTTTCAATGAATACCTTTTAATATACTTTTCTCGGTATTGTCTATATTTGTGATAATTTAAAAGTATAAAGTGGTATCCATCTTCAATAAAGTGTAACAGTTTGTACATATTTCTCTTTTATCTTTAACAACATGCTTCCATGAAACCAAACTCGAAATACATAATGTTGACGATGTTAATGGATTCTTTGTGATCAAACATTACACGCGAAAAAAAAACCTCATAGAAAGCACTCTAGCAGACAACTCCAAAAAAACGAATCAACATGATAACTGTACCTTCTGTATTCATTATTCAATAACTGTATCTTGTTTCTCAATAATGCTTTTAACAGATACATTCCATTTTCTGGATTTCTACACCCGAGGTGTGGACGGGGTCTGGTTAGTATTTGTTCTATGTTATATATTAAAGCGACAAAGCAATTCAAAAAAGCGTTCCCTAAAAAGCTTTGACATAGCAATATATACCCAAATATTAACGAGGTATGATACAGCCATAAACATATTAAGGAACCAAATACCCATTGTAGAACGTAACCAGGTATACGTGTTCGGGAAAAAACTGGCATATACTGAGTAGAGAGTACCTGGAAACTCGCTAACTACGAAAATGAACATGATCATCAACAACATGGTTGTTGTTCTTGTTTTACCTCGTTGGTCTGATGAGTGCCCTGTTACTAATTTACGCCGGTTGATTGTTATCAAGATAACAACCATACAAAAAGTTATTATAATTGCGGGGGCCAAACTGAGAACAAATAATCCATATTGATTATACACAATGTAGGTTTTAGACATGATTTTTTTCACCAAGAACATAATTTGTTTTGCATTTAAAGGCTGTTATATTTTCTGTAGTTGTTATTTCAAAATGTTCAATGTTGCGGATCATCAAATCAGGCAGTGCCTGAATCAAGGTTACGATAAAAAAGGCGATCGCAAATATTTTGGTTGATTTCATTCCACACATTCGTGGACCAGCAAAAGGAAATGCGCATAACATACATCGTTGTACTGCTAAAAATGTGGTCGAAAATATAGACATTGAATGCCATATAAATGCAAACTCCATCGCTTGATCTTCGCTACGTAGCAACAGACTTGGCTCAGCGTTTTGCCTCCAACATACTATGAAACTGTAAAAGTTGTTCACAAAAAATAGTCAACAAGTCACACACTGCAATTATAGACAAAACAACTGATATTGGTGATCTGGCCTTTGGAGACATCCATATACTTATCACAACGGCATTTGAAATGAGAACAGCAATAAGTACAGGAACCTGGACAATCACAGACTCAACAGGGTTTCCAAGTATTATCTTGCCTTGAACTTGTCTAAAATTAAATAATAATCTTATAGAATGAAAGAAACATTCGTTTTTTTAATGAAATTAAAGTGGAAAGAATTATGTTTTGATTGTTTGTATTTAAAATCTTTGACCAACATTATTGAACACCCGAAAAAGGTAGACATTACTTTAAGTTTGCGAAGTCCGTTAAAAATCACAGTTTGTGTGTTACCTTTTAAGATCCAACTGTAACACCAAGTTGTATGCTGCGTCTTCGTATTATGGTTACAACATAACTTGTTTTATTTATAAAGCTAACTGTCGAAAAAAAACATAAATTGTATGCATTGAATATAAATGTGGACATAATTATGGATTAACTGTTTACAAAACTTTGCGTTTTTCGAATACTAAGGATCTTCTACCCAGGAAAAGATTACCTTATCTGTATTTGGCAAAACTTCTCGTAATTGTGAGTCTTCAATGCTATTCAAATTAGTGCTTTATTTGTACTTCTAAACTTTCTGATTCGTTTGGAATACAATATATTTAGCCTTGTGGCTATGGTGATTTTATATTACACACATCAACTCCAAAAATCTACTTCAGAGTTATTTACAAAGGACAAGATACATGATTGTTTGTAAAGGACAAGGTACCTTATGGGTTTATTTAGTCCTGAAAAATTACCGAAATTAAAACATTGACTGGTGACCCATCTCAGTTTTTCACTCAACTCTCTTACCTCGGTTACAAAGCTCGTGGTTGTCGAACTGAACAATATTTTGAATCAGTAGTCCATAACTCCAACAATAAAGAGTACATTACTCTTTGAAGTTGGTATGGCAGTGCCCTAAAACTATGACAACGTCATTTTATAATTTAAATTGTTTCTAGCATCACCGTATGGCTTGCTTTTTTTTTTTATCAAAAAGAACAGTTCATTGGATGCTGGTGACAGTTTTCTGCACGTTTATGAATTTTTGGTCCTCAATGCTCTCCAACTTCGAACTTTATTTGGCCTTTTTAACTTCTTTTGATTGAAGCGTCACCGATGAGTCTTTTGTAGACGAAACGCGCGTCTAGCACAATAACAAATTTCAATCCTGGTATCTATGATGAGTTTTTTTTCTTCATAAAATGAAAATTTTTCATTCAGTGCCAAATTTTTTAGGATTTGGTAAAAATATAATTTACAGCAATTGCACCGGGAATATGTATAGAATAAGCCTTGATATATTTTGGGCAACGCATTTTCACGAAATTTTGCGAATAATTTTGGTGTGTATCATTGTCTTCTGCTTTTTATATTATTCTAAAGCTGTATAAATGTATATGTTGATTGAATATTGCACTGCATGTGTTTTAAGTTGCAATTGTATCTCAGGTTCAATGGTATTTATTTAACATTGAATTTTTTTATATAAATAGTTTTGACTCTGTCACATTCTGTATGAATCTCTCCCGAGTCCGAAGCCTGTACATTAGTGGTAGTCGTTTGAAGTGTTTTACATTTTCAATTTCGGGGCCTGTTTTAGCTCATTGCGCGGTATATGGGTATTACTTATTGTTGAATGTTGTACGTTGACCTACAGCTGTTATTTTCTATATCATTTGGTCTCTGTTGGAGAGAATTGTCTCATTGGCAATCATTTGTAATGTAACTGGTGTGTTATCACAATTTAAAGTCATATGAAACGAGTGAGTGGTGAAAAATAATGTTTATCCAATTCTTGAACCAATGCATGTATATATCATAAACTTGGTCATCTGTGCACGATTTTCTAAATTTTTTACGCAAGTATATCGTATAATCGTCATTTTTTTCTCTCTTTCTCTCTCAGTCTGTTATGATTTAACAAATATGGCTGCTCATTAAATGCCGTGTTTTGAAGCCGAGGTTTGCCGATTGTTACCTTATAGTAAACAAATAACAAAAAGAATGGGTATTGAGCACGTGTTTAACATTTACTATCAGATACTTGTTTATTTTAATGACAGATCCATGCGTATTGCGATCACCGTATTTTTACGACGAGGGTTACTCTTAGGTCACTATGCATACGGAAAATATGTCGGCGAATTGCTTCCTGTAAAGGAAGCAATTAAAAATAAGTAAATTTCTTCTTAATGTGGACAAATTAAAGAATTTTCCTCAGAAAAAAAGTATATGTACATAAGTTGTATAATGAAAACTATCCATTTAGTTATAAAAAAACATATGCACATTTTTTTTTTAATTTGAGGTTTCTTATGACTTTAACATTAGTAAAAAGTAATATTTGTTTAGAAGATTTGATTTTACAATTAAAAAAAACCTGCATACAAATACCATCTCTTTTGCATACAAACTGATTTTATTCGAATAAACTATATTTTCGAGGCAACGAACTATTAACCCTTGGAACAAAATCTATTTCGAGAATTTTAATATGTTTATTTTGTGAAACTAGTGATATATTTCATTTCGTTTGAAATTGGGTTTTTTCCGTTTTGCATTTGTAGTAATTATATATAGATCGGAACTAGTGTAACTAGTTCTGGAACTAGTTCTGCAAGAGTATGTACTATTTATAAAGTTTGATGTTAATTGCACAAGGCATGAGAAAAGTTCTGGCGGTTTCTACGGGTGGGGTTTTATGATACTATATTAAGTTTGACATTTACATGTATTAGCATCGAAGGTGCTCGCAGTTACGTCGAATCGTACGAAGTTAGTCACATTAATGGCTGCTATGTTTATTACATGTTTTTATATTATGTTGTTTGTATCGAAGAAATCTGTATTATAAAATTAAATAAAATTTGTATCGCAAGAGAAGATAAAAATGTTACTGCGAGCAACTAACTCTATTTCTGTGTTTTTTTTTGTTTAAAGCCTATTGAATTTAGAGTAGAAATAATTTAAATTCGGACGAGCAAGGCAAGGGAGAATTAAGTATTTGTTCTTGTCTCCGACCTGACATTGTTAGTTTCAAATGTTTGTTCTATTTGTTGAACTTTTACGTATAAGCCGAACCGATGAAAACGACAATACAAATCAAAATTATAATTTAGCGACTTTTGTCTAGTCAATGATAAGCGTTCACAAGTTCAGGCTATTCGAATTTCATTTCTATACGGTTTGATTTTAGAAGCAAGGCTATATAGATTAATGAAAATACATGTTATGTTTCCAAAATTAAACCTGCAACGCACGTCTCATCTTTGCTCTTGCAATAAGAGGGTATAACTTAGCTCCTCATATTTTTGATAAGCTTTGGATTATAAATATTTTGACCTCGAGTTTCACGGAGAAGACATTGATTGTCGAATTGCACATCTGCTGCAGAAAAATCGGGGCCCGTTTGTGTTATTAACTTATTCGTACCCATTCTTCGTTACCAAAATTAACCCTGCACATATAACCGATGTCTTTTCACTTGCATAGAGGGTATAACTAACTTTATACTGTACCAATTTAAAACAAAGCTAACAATCCTGCTGTGTCCCTGTGCGATGTCTTTGCAAATAAAATATTTCTTACCTCGTTATATATACCGTCTAATTATGCCAACAGTATCTCTGCACAGCACATGACCTCTTTACATGTACCCTTGCTATACATACCTTGTACTGTATTCATTACTTCCTCAGTCTATCTTTTTGCAATGATGAATAAAAAAAGCAGCTAAGGATTATATATGTGCTTAAATATACGCGTTTTAAACCAATAAAAAAAATCAAGGAAAAAAATAATAAATAATTGAAAGATAGGTAACTTCTTCTGTAAATTAGCAAATCAGATTTTTTTATAGCATTATTGTATGCTAACAAAATGTAAATAATGTTAATAATGTTACATCTAACGTCGTATATTGAAGAAATGTTAAGTATTATAATAATGTTTCTCTTTTCTTTAATTTCTTGTTTTATGAATTTTATTTCTAATCTATTGTATTTCTTCTGATTATTTTTTTTCCCGCCACATTCTGAAATTTTTGTTTCGCAATATGTCGCTTAGATATTTTTAAAATTGTATCGTATAGTTTATACGCTTTTAAATTTCACCCTGCTAAGATGAACAATTTTGTTTGTAAGAGTTATCTCCCCAAACACTGTTTGCCTTGTGTCCACTACTCCTTCGCAACCGTAAAAGATTACGACAAATTTATTTTATAAAATTGCTCGTTATATCCTTCGCATTATTTGTCCTATCTTGACCGAAGCAATATGAACGCTCCATATGAGAGTTATTTCCCCTTATGCATTTGATATAAGTGATATGCATTTCTATCTTGTAAACCATAAGTGATAGAGACTTAGGATCTTTTGATTTGAGGTCCTTGGTGCAAAAAAATGAAAATTAGGTCAAGGTCAAAGGTCAAGGTCATATTCTAATTTTAATTTGGCTTATTTCCACTCATTTCCAGAAATCGTATAAGATATAGACAAATTCTGTTTTCTAAATTGTTAGTTGCGACATGTCATAACACGTAAATTTTGATTGCAAAGGCACGTTGAACGTAAAAGGGAGTTTTCTCCTCTCTTGTATTTGAAAATATGCGTATGGTGATATAACTTATTAACCAAATATAATTAAGACCTATGGTCTTTTGATTTGAGGTCCTTGGTTTATGACCTTGAAATTGATCTCAAGGACCTAGCTTAAGTCAACGTTCTAGATTTTGACATTTGCTTTTACCTCATATGTATACTTGATAAAGCCATGAGACATTTGGCAAAAGGTATCAAACCATTTAACCTTGAAAAAACAACCGGAAGTGACCTTGTGTAAACCGGAAGTAGCTATTTTTTTTACTTTATTAATATAAAAGTATATAGAACCAGATATTTTTGAAATCAGTGTCAATTAAATATTCAAATATTATCGAAAGTAACATTTTTCAAACCGGAAATAACAAATTATCTCCCTTATTAAAAAAATATTGTAAAGAAACCATTTATTTTTGGAATCAGCGTACAATAAGCTATCATTTGACGATTGAAATGACACTTTAAACTTAATTTTACAACTTTCACATTAAAATATATTGCTTTTGGTGGAAAGACCTTCAATTGTTCTCTGAACAATTGGTTTTTAATTTATAAGTTTTCTTTAAATGTGTGTAAATCACATTATATAAACTGCTAGATAAATGAATTCATATCGGACAAACTTAAAATTGAGAATGGAAATGGGGAATGTGTCAAAGAGACAACAACCCGACCATAAGGCAGACAACAGCCGAAGGCCACCAATGGGTCTTCAATGCTGCGAGAAACAGGCAATTAATGCCCTCAATTTTAAAATTTATTCATACTTGTACTATTAAAAAGTAATTTGATACCTAAATAATCAGAATATAAACTATATAAGTGTAGTTTGGTGTTTACAAACAATGTGTATGAACAATGTTCTTTAACATATGTACAACTTTCCAGTATGATCCTTTTCGACAGGGCCCGATTTGGTGTTGTAATATCTTACCGTTAAAAGTCTATCCGAATTATTTTTGTAACAAAATCCACATAACCCGCTTATAGCGCCAACATAAACTTGCAAGAAGGTGAGAGATTTTTTTTCTCTTTCTCGAAGGCCTCACTGTGACTTTGAGAGCTATTCCTTTTGATTTTTGTGTGTTTTCTTCCCTTTTTTACTGATTTTGTGTCATTGATGAATACCTCTCCCCCATAACTTTTGTTTTTCTATAAGCTAATAACAATTCAATTGAAAACTCAACATATACCCCCGCAACACTTACCACGGAGGAAATTCTGGATAATTAAAGGTCTGTTCCATATGAAAATAAGAAGATATGGTATAATCACCTATGAGACAACTTTCTTAAAGTATCCAATTCCAAACATTACAATGATAGGTCATTGTACGACCTTCAACAAGGAGCAAAACTCATAACGCATATTAGATTATAAAAAGCCCATAAATGATATATGTCATACAAAACACTAGCTGCGTAATTCATGTTAAAATAATGAACGAAAACAAATATGATGTACAGCGACAAACCACAACTACTGAATTACAGCCTCGTGATTTGGAACAGGCACATACATATTGTGGCGGAGTTCCTTTTGAAATTTTGAATAAAATATGAAGAACTGGATCTTACTTTACTGTATTGGATACTTAAAAGAGGGACTGTCACAGGCAAACTCATAGATCGAAAATAAACTAACAACGCCATGGCTAAAAATGAAAAAGACAAACAGATACATAATAGTACACATGACACAACATAGAAAACTAAAGACTAAGCAACACGTACCCCACCAAAAACTTGGGGTAGTCTCAGGTACTCCGGAAGGGAAAGCAGATCCTGCTCCACATGAGGCACCCGTCATGTTGTTCATGTTAGTACAAACCCGGTATATAGACTAATTCGGTAGGTCACATTCATGAAAAGGGAAGGGGATTGTAGTTACGACGCAGGGAACATAGAAGTGGGGAAACTACCGGTTCTGGCGACTTTTTGCTAATGTTAACCCTATGGGGAAAAGGTAGCCTCCTGAGAGGTAGCCTCCTGACGTGAGGCTAATTTCTATGACGCCATTTTAAGGTATTATGATATTAATTAATTAAATTAATTACTTTGGAAGATAAGGTCATTATAAAGTGTTACTAATAACGGCTAATTAATTGGCGTTCTTGAATAATGTACAGATGTCTTTTATGTTTTATTTGTATCGATTAAATGTGTAGGTACACGTGACGTTATGCAAGTTTACTATTAACTGTTTCATATAAGGTGTAGTTATTGTTCAGTAGGCAAATAGTTGAATAACAACAATAGTATGTACAATATTTAATATCCCCGTCATTTAGACAGACATTGGTCGGAGAGCCATCCTCATGGTGTCTTTACAATATAACACAATCACTTTAACCAATTTATACATAAAAGAAATAGAGAGTCGTCTATCACTCACGTATCTCTACTCACGAAACGGGCCAACAGTATGCTATCTTTCGTGCAGGGGTGTAAACTGTCGTGACTTGAAGTTAGTGTTTCCGGGATAGTTAACTCTCTCAAATATCGCGAGCTTTAATCCAAAAGTTGAATTTCTTTGACCAATGTAACCATTTCACATGATATTGCTTGTTTCGATATGTGGAAACAACAGTTTAGCTTTAATCATCAACATCCTCCTCATCTTTATCCTCATCTCTTACCCCTTCCTCGTCATCGTTACTATCTTCACTTTCATAAATATTGTTAGTCTCGTTGTCGATAACTTCATCTAGATAAATTTCCAACTGAGGTTTATATTTCCTGATAGCTACTTTAATGGCTTTCTCGTAATCCATGTCATCGTTAACTAGCTCTGTGATCTTATTCATGACTTTGTCGTGAATTTTACTATTTTGTAACTGTAGTAGATACTGAACCAAACTGCTATATCTGGACAAAAACTGATCTATATCCTCGTCTTTTAGTTTCCGATTGGCCTTACGTCTGGCATGGTCTTCACTCATGTTACCATCGATGTATTTATCAAGTTTTTCTTTCCATAAATCTTCATTTGCCTCTCTGGCAAGTTCAGCTAATTTTATAAAAGCCGTATCCTCCCCATCTTCAATATCAATTTCGTTTACACGAGGCTTCTTTGAGGGTATGTCTTCATCCTCATTCCCCCTTTTTCTTTTTAAATCATTTTTTTCTGGGCACCACCAATTCAAACGAGAAAACTAACGGCTCAATTAATGTACAAACAAATCAATGTACGTCTGAAACCCGCCTTGGGGTTCGAGTTTTTCTCGCTCATGGTGTTGAAGACCAATTAGTGGGCTTGGGTTTGTTCTGCTCTTTGTTTGGGTCTTTGACACATTCCCCATTTCCATTCTCAATTTTACTGGTTAGATGTTGTATTTTTGTATTTACTGTTTTTTTTTGTATTATGGATATTTCCATATAGCGAAGGATAACTTCTGTGATTATAATAAACTTATAGGGGACATTAGTATCGTTTTCAAATTCAAGTGGCGGATCCAGCACAATGCGTAGAGGGTAAACACCCCTTCTGATTGTCAAATAATTAAAAAATAAATCTCTTGTTTCTAACGATTTATATTTATTTATTTCATAATTTTAAAATTTCAGTGGCTTTTATGTTTTCTAGAATTATGCTCAGCTTCCAAAATCCGGATCCGCTCGAAAATACAATATTTGAAGTTGCGTTCATTGTAAACAAGTCCTTGTTCCAACTGAGAGATAGATGACCTCTGGCATTAATTTTGAATAATTTTGCTTTAAAAGTATGTAAATAAGAAATAAGAAAACAATTTAACTGAATTATAAATCAAATGAAAAAAAACCAACCCAATACACTTGTATACTTCCTGGCTGCTAATTGGGAAAGTATGCTATTGAATAAAGGGTTAAATAAAGACAACAGTAGTAAACCGCTGTTCAAAACTCATAAATCCATGGACAAAAAACAAAATCGGGGTAACAAACTAAAACCGAGGGAAACGCATTAAATTTAAGAGGAGAACAACGACATAACACTGAAATGTAACACACACAGAAACGGACCAAACATCAGACAAAATCCCACGAGAATAACAAATGTCATATCTGAGTCACAGATACCGAATTTGCTTATCACCAAATTTGCAAATTTGAACTTGCAATGTATGAATAACACGATGGGTGTCTCTATTGAAAGAAATAAAAACTGCTCATCCTAACTGAGATCCCGAGTTCATCCTAATTTTTGATTGGAGTTCGTGAGGCTTTATTTTTAGATTTCTGTATAGTGGGTTACAAACTAAACTGAGGGAAACATATCAAATATAAGAGGAAAACAACTGAAACACTAAAGTGCAACAAAAATCAAACGACAATGGAACACACACGGAAACGAACTATAAAATAAAAATTGGCATTTTTCCTGACTTGGTACAATACAAATAAATGGATGAACATACAGGAAAGAGAAATACACAAATAAACATGCAATACAATAGAACATTACCACATGCTGATGGTTATTAAAGGTACCAGGCTTATAATTAGATACGCTAGATGCGTGTTTCTCTACATACGACTCAGCAGTGACGCTCAGAACAAAATAGTAAAGAAAGCCAAAGAAAGATGAAGAGCATTAATGACCCAAAAAGTTGTGCCAATTACGGATAAGGTTATCTACCTGTCAAAAACAGTAAATGACCAAGAGAACAAACCTACACCTGAGTGAACGTGCCTTATCCAAGTCTCAAATTTCTTAAACTCTCTATATTGCTTGATTCTTAATTTGTGTCTTTTGAGAACGAGTTTCTTATAGTTGCAATAATCAAATAATTTAATGTTTAGTGGGCTAAGATATCAATCTTAATGTGTTTCGTTTCTTGAGTTCTAATTAAAATAAAAACCAATGCAAAATATGGATCATGTAATTTTTTGTCAGCTCTGATTCCTTGCCCTGCTTTGGCTATATTTTGTTGTCCTTTTGTAGTTTATTGGTTACTTTGGAGTTTAAAATAATTTGGCCTCGACCATCGTTGAAGAGACCTTGATTGTTGAAATGCGCATCTGGTACCGTTTATGTTATTACTCCCACTGATGAATGCCCTTTGCTGGTGGACTGACAGTCCCCGAGCGTATCACCATCTCAGTAGCCATACAATCTTGCGTAATTAAAATTTGCTGTAACAAAACTTTTGAAATTATCTAAAACCAAGGAATGTACAATATCTCACTCATGCATAGCTCTGATACCTTGCCCGACTTTGGTAATGCTTGTTTTGTACCTTTTGGTTTATAGCTCTTAATCCTTATAATAAGCTTTGGATTTTCAAATAAATTGGCCTCGAGCATCACTGTTGAGACATTGATTTTCGAAATTCGCACTTGGACAGAATAAAATGGTACCGCTTATGTTATTTATGTTCAGTTGTTTATATAATTTTTTTTATACACATTCAGTCTATAAAATAATTTATACATATTCGTGTCGAGAAAAATGATCAACAATAAAAACAAATAGTAGGCTCTGTAAAGTGTGTCGATCTGGATAGAGAAAAGACAATAAGATTGCCACTTGAAAAAGAGGGTATTTAAGATATGGCGGGAATTTTCCTTGAACATTGATGAGCTGATGACCAAATAAGAAGGAATCCTCTTGAGAGGTGCTAGAGATGATGAGGAATGTTCATTAAACATGTTAGAAATTCAAAGTATTGGGTAACGGGTAACAGGTTGTCATGCTGGAGAAGTAGGTGTCTGAAAGATCCTAATAGTTATCAGGTACAAGGCTAATAATTTGATACTCTATAAAATACCAATTTTTTATGTGAAATTTTGAAATTCAAAAACAATTATTGGCATCTGTTTTAATCAAAGATTGAAATTTTCAATATCTGTTTACATTTTGCTGTTTAAATTTTTTCTGACAAGGGACTAGTGTCAACATGTATTGCACCTTGTTATTTAGGAGCCAATGTATTTCTGTATTCCGTATGATAGCTGTCGAAGTTTTTATCGCCCCATATGAAATGCTGCGACATATCTGGCGAATATTTGATTGCAGGTGGTGTCCGACCATAGACCTCTGCAACTATTCTCATGAAATGGGATGCGTTTCCACAACAAAGACCAACATACTGTACTCCAAGTTCCTTCGCCTCCTCTGCAAACTTCCGAATTTGAGTTCTACTGCAGTGAAATGCTGTTAAATCTTCGGGAAAGGCATCTTTTCCTAGAATGTAAAGGAGTAGGTTCAGTAAGACCTCTTTTTGGCCCAAAAATATAGCAGTTTTACAAAATTGTGAAAATGTAATCTTTAAGTTATTTTTTGGAAAGTAAAATGCTTCTGCTACTTAAATATGGGCTGTTTTTGACAATACAATGCACAAATATCGCGAACTATCATCATTAAGTCATGCTAAATTACTGAAATCTACAAAATTTTAGCATTTTGGTTAAGTTTTAGACGGTTTCCGTCTAAAACGAAAGTGGCCGCATCCGTGTTCATTCATAATATTGAAATGTAAGTTGTATTTGATGATAATACAAAACATATATAAAGGTTGAGGATGAACACGGATGCGGCCCCTTTCATTTTTGACAAAAACCATCTGAAAAGTGACGTTTTTTGGCATATTTGATAGATTTTTCATATTTAAGCTTGATCCAGGGCGTTTTAATGACTAATTCAGTTAAAATCATTCACATAAACTAATCGAATCAATTGAAATAGACACTTAAGTTTTTAAAAAGTGTCCAAAAACTTTCGTAAGATGAACCTGACATTTGAGGCCAATATCGGCCCTTACCGGACCTACTAATCAACACAATTATACATCACTATGTAGTGTCGATAACTGAAATATTAAGATACTTATAGATACTCAATTAAAGACAGAGTCGACCAAATTGTTTTAAAGTCAACATGTGTAATGTTCATAAAATATGATTTCTATATTGTTTAAGAGTTTTCTCTTAGTTTGAATACAAATTGTGTATACCAAATGCAAGTATTGTATCAGTTGATCTATTTTTCTGTCTTAAAATGTTGCCAATTTCTGACAAAAATATTTTCTGATGTCAGTTTTTCTTGCAGATAAGAAGGATCTTTTACTATAGATTTAATACGTTATTTAAAAGATGTTTGACTGACATTGTATTTGTAACGTCAGGCGAATGGTTTTCAACAGACTTCTATTAAATATGGGATTTCTGTTGGAACCATATGTGATCTTCCGTCAATTTGTTTGTAATCATACAGGGGTTTATCGTAAAGAATGCAAAGAAGTCATAAAATCTTCCGCTTAGTTTGATATCTGTTTTCATAGTATCAATGTACCCAATATGAAACAATTATGATGAGTTCAAGAGTTGTTTTAACAATTGAACATCACAAGTTCACAAGTTTTTTTTAGCAACTCTATGTGCATCCCCATCCATACTAGTGAATATGGACCTCGTACTCATTGATTAAAAAACAAAAACCAGGCCTATTTAAAATTTGGAGACTCGAAATTAAAATATAATATTAAATTCATGTTTATTTATGTTTTAGGTGAATATAGCCATACTTATGAATTTTGTTTAAAACAAGGTTTACTCCCTCAACCGCCAAAAGCATCGTGTAACACTTGAAATCTGAAAGGGACATAATTATAGAAGTTATCAATAAATGTACCTGGCTGAAACGCGCGTCTGGCGTATATATAAAATTTAGTCCTGGTATCTATGATGAGTTTATTTACAATAATCATAAGACTCATAAACAGCTGTCAATTTTGTATAAATGAATAAAGCGAAAAAGAAATATTTTTTTAATAATTGTAATATAATCAACAAAAAGTAAGAAAACAATAGAAATAAAACAAAAATTCCGAACTTCAAGGTAAAATCAATAAAAGACCAGATTTCCAATGTTATCCTGCTTTACACGTTTTTTATCAAAATTTAAAGTTTGTCGAAGAAAGTGCTGATGTTAACCTTAAAATAAATTTTATGCATAATGGGAAAGGACTGTAGAATGTGCCAGTGCTCACAATGCAATTTTATAAAGAGTTTACATGGACATAACTCCTTGATCTGCGTTGATTTTTTACCCATCCTAAGTTAGCAACCTAATGTTCAGTAGTTGTCGTTTGTTGATGTGGTTTATAAATATTTCTCGTTTCTCACTTTTATATAGATTTGAGTCATCAGTAGACCGTCGGTTTTCCCGTTTGAATGGTTTTACACTTGTAATTTTCAAGCCATTATAAATTGCTGTTTGATGTTAGCCAAGCCTCAGAGTTGAAGACCGTACTTTGATCTATAATTGTTCACTTTTACAAATTGTGACTTGGATGGAGAGTTTTCTCATTGTCATGCATACCACATACTCTTCTTACAACTAGTGTCTATCTGTTATCAGATTAACAAATACTGAAGTAGACGTTTTAGTCCAAAGCGTTACTACAGTTGCTCCGTACTGTTCGGATGGGCAGTTTACTTATTGTGATCAAGCACAGGCGGTTTAATTAAGTGCGGTTGCTACATATTCATATTACCAACAATAATTTGGAGAATGAATATCATAATATAGTAAATGATCAGTTTCAATTAACATGCTAATATTAAACAAACCCATATGTGATCAAATGGGGTTTATTTCAAGGGAAAGAGCAATTTGTTTATTACAGTAGAGATACATAGAGTGAAAAATAGCATACATGGAATACATATCATACATCATCGACCAATGTGTGAAAATTAATATAGTTGTAAGCAGCTGCATCTTCAATAATTACCTGTTTCGGGATTTATTATAGACAGAAATGTAGGCTCATCTGGAGTGGTTCTATAAGGAACAGGAAGTGCCGCCATGGGACCCTATTGTATAATAACTAATTCATTTTAGTTTGGTTAAGTTCAGTATTTTTGTGATTTTACCTTTTATTGTTAATGTAATCTTTAATATATGATAAGATGTTAAACTTTATTAACGTTTTTGATATTTTGTACAAACAGGTTACACATCTACAGAACTTAAACCTCCTAAAAAATATTTTAGCATCACTGATGAATACAATTATTGTAGAATTCATTATTACACATTAAATATATTTTAGCCTTGTTTAATATACCTTGTAAGTTTTTCTAATTTCCCCAATCAAAAGACAACATGGTAGTAGGTCCTCTTCCACAGTTTAACCCTACAATATCAGCGCCTGCAGCGTACAACTTGTTCATCGCCTCACCAAACATTTATCCGTCTACTGTTTTGTCTTCGGCATGTGCTATCATTGTAACAACAGCAGGAACTATAAAATGTACAACGATCACGCTTTTATAAAAGGGTTTGACGTCGAACTTATGAATAAAAAAGATAGACAGCATACTTTCAAAATCTGGACATTTAGCAGTTTTAATATGCGGTAAAATAATGTTCATGGAGCATAACTACAATATAATTTCGTGAATGATTTTGTAATTTTGCGCATTGCTCACAAACTTTTACTGTGACAATGCGTTATCTACTGACGACGTAAAATTGTAATCGGTTGATGATACTTATACTTCAGAAAACAATATACACGAATATCTTTTAGACTACGCATCATATAAGTCACTCTTGTCGAGGAAGCTACTGATCAAAGATGTTTTGGAGGATGCCATTTATTTGTTTGACTGTTCAGGAATATATATGTCATAGTTGACTATGTTCCACACTTCGTAGTTAAGATCCCGTCCTCTTTTATGTGGTTGTAACACTACCGATGTTTACTCGCCATGAGCATACAGTGGTGTGTCACATGTGGATCAGAACTACTTTTCCTTTCCTTATTTTATTTTGTTAATTTCATGTTGTTTCTGTGTAGTATTTTGTGGGCTATTGTTTCCTCTTTTTCTTTTTGTGTTGTCCATGGTGATTTTTCTGTCTACGGTTTACGGTTTTTGATTGAACACTTCAGTATCCTTTTGCCCCTTTTTCGTTTACGATTGTATGAAAATACTATAACAGAATTTAGTACGGACAATCATAATCAACATTTCAAACAGTTACCTTTTCCGTATTCCTTTATACATTCTAGTGCTAAAGCTGCTTCCCCATATTCACTAAAACGTTCTGCCACAATGTAATCCACTCCTTCAGCTATAGCCCATTCTATTTGCTCCTTTAAGATACGAAGACAAATCGAAACACTTAAGAAAATCTATATGACAACTCGTGATGAGACACAACACAATAATGATTAAGGACCTGGTCATGTTTTTAGAAAAAGGTCAAATATACCAAAGAAATTTTCAAACTCATAAGTGGAAGACCAACAAGGTAAACTACGGAAAAGGACGAAAAAAACTCGATAACCACTGAAACCCAATTTCATTTTAACAGAAAAGGTTATCAGATCATGCAATTACAAAATCAGTGATACGTGTAAGTATCATTCGAAGAAAAGTTGGACAGTTGGAGCATGTTCGTCACCATCTTTAACGGTCCACGTGATATCTTCTGTACAAGTTAAGAAAGATTGTATTCAACTTGACCACTTATAATCCTAGAATTAGCAGATGCCTGATTTAGAAGCAGCAGTCTTTGAGGGAAATCATGATAGAAGACGCAAGCTCTGGAATATAATATAAACTTGATTGTTTTTATGAAGTTGAAATAATTTATTTGACGTTAAGTTTTGTTCTCAACCAAACATAATTATAGAGGTCAATTTCTACATGTAAGTCAAGATATGATGCAGACTTAGCCGTATCTGTGGTATCCTTTATTTCAAGTTTGATAGGATGGATTCGTTCAACATATTCTACAAACTATTTAGTGAGATAAGATTATCTTTGAGCGGAACGTAGAGTTTCATTCGTCATAATAAATTATAAAATAACAGTAAACACTTAAGTTCAGGCTAAAAAAGATATAACAAAACTCGGTTGGGAAAGTGACTATATTTATGCTATTCAGTAGTCCAATGGAATTTACTATAAATCTAATAAACGGCGAAGGAGGGGTTGAGACTCCTTATATTCAATATTAACTCTTTCTGCTGAAGTTTGTCAGTGGTACGATTACTTGCAAGCTTTATATAGTGACACGTTTCAGTGTGATCGCTTCTGATATTTCTTTATTGTTCTATGATGTGTTTTATGTACTCTTGTTTGACTGTTACTTTTAAGAAACGGCGTTGTCAGTTAATTTTTTGATTGATGAGCTTGAATTTTCCTCTGGTTTCTTTTGCCCCTTTTTTATGAATAACTGAAAAAGAAATTTTAATATTTTACCTTAAAAATAGCTCTCGTTTTCTCTATAGCATCAGGACAATCTCTCTTGTATATAGTAGAATTGCAAATATTTCCCGCCAAAAGTGTGTTGGTACGATCTGCTACTTCCTTTGCTAGACGAAGAGCCTTTATATTCAAACTTTTAAGGTCGGCTTCTCTTCCAATAAGCTTGAGCTTCTCTCTGTGACCATAATACTAGAAAAGGATAAACAAAAATGTGAATTTAACAAATGTATTGCTTTCTTAATTCAAATAGTTTAATTCTATTGCTTCTTACGGTTATCAGCGGTTAGCTTCGATGTCATTTGAATTCTGATTGAATAGACTTTCAGTGGAAATGAAGGGTATGATGGGAAATTAGACCTTGTTGTATTAATAAATGGAAAAGTGAAAATTTTGACAGCAACACAACTAACACCTAACAATTATTTTAAGACTTGACAGGTCAACAAACGGTCTTCAATAAGTGTTTTAAAGTATGACTGATAATGCTCCAAAATAGTAAGTTTGAATTTTATTTTAATAAATTGAATGGAAACTACATATATTCGTCCATGCTTTCCGAATTATTTTTTTATTGACCTTTATTGACCAGACATAACAACGTATTAAGATATATTTTTTACAATCAAGCGGATACCTTCACAGAACAAGCGCGCTAATTGCTGGAAGAGTACAGTCCATATTTCTAATCCACAGTTAATCCTTTCAAGGAAAGTCTGGCTTATTCTGACGCGATTTTAATTCTAATGCAATGTGATGAGTCTAATGTAGACGAAACGATCGTATTATAAGCCTGGTATCTTTTATCACTATTCAGGCTTATTGAAATCAGTATTTCTGTTTTAATATGCAATTATTAACTTAGCCCTGCGTATGTCATCTAAATTTATGACAGTACGTTTTCCCAAGATTCAAGAAGGCATGACGATTAATAAATGATTCAGTGGGTTGTGAACAACATTATAGTCACTATATATTGGATTTTAACGCTACAAGAGATCATCTGTGAAATAAAAGTTTTGAATATGTTGAGAAGATCTGCAATCTTCAGATTGTTTTAAAAATTTGTAAACACAATTATGAAAGCAACATTTTACAAATCCTACCAATTTATGTGACGGTAAATAACATGAAACACTATCATTGATTCATATTACAGGTAGTTTTAAATTTCGAACTATTTCATCAGTTTTGTCTTTGGTAACGATTAGTATCCATCTGGACATCTCCCATTCCATAGTCCAAAAACTGACGTTAAAATTGACGAGCTGTTGAACGTGGCAATGCATTATTAGGGTGTTTCACCAGAAAATAATGATGTTCTTTTAACAATATTAAGTAAAATTATGTTATCGTCAAGGTAGGACAATTCCACATTTGTTTTTCTACCTCGCTCATTTTCTCCGTTTAAAGTACTAGTAATAAAAAGTAATAATAAACATAAATTACATATTGAATATTGACTATAACTTATTTACTGTAAACGCCAGCACAACATCACTCCCGGCATGTACGTATTCTTCATGCACGGCCTTTACTTGTTCTGGATGTTCTAACACAACTTCTGGAACAAAACACCCAGCACGTAAATATCCTCTTCTTTCGAATTCAAAAATATACCCTTCTGCAACTATGATATTATCGCCAGCTTGTATTCTCTCTTTTAACCCTTAAATAAACATGAATAAATGCATATTCAAGCCACTATTTTTGGGAAAACAACGCAATACTTAACAAAGCAAGATTAAGGAACAACAAAATATTGAACTGAATGCCCATATAAGCCTCTCTACTAAACTTGGACACTTGGTTATGAAGACTAAGTTTTATCATTTTGCCATTATAGTTTCAGTATTCAAGATAATAGAATAACCCTAAAAGTTATTACGTCTATGCATAAATAGATCAATGGTTTTGATGTTTTACCTCTTTGAATTTTGTCTTGCTGGTCACTTTTACAGTTCGCATTTTCAAGTTGTGAATAGTTAAAAATGGGGAGATATTTCATTTCATGACAGTTCTCATAAAAAAGGTGCGAAAGAAACCAGAGGGACAGTCAAACTCAAAAATCGAAACAAACTGACAACGCCATGGCTGAAAAATTAAAAAAAAAGACAAATAAGAGTACAAAAGACACAACATAGAAAAACTAAAGACTGCGCAACACGAATCCCATCAAAAACTGGGGGTGATCTCAGGTGCTCACTTTTCGAGCATCAAAACTATAAAAATCAAGTTGTCCTATTTGTAGTTCCGTACTATGAATCTTTTGTGCTTTGTTCAATGTCTGTATACAGACCGTATACCGGAGTTCAAATGATATACATCTATATATATGTTGTTCTTTAGCACACAATAGGAAAAATACCAACGGAAAATGGATAAATATCGTAATTTAAAGGTATTACTACTGAAAGGGGTTCACGATTTAAACAATATGTTTTGTTTGTAGATCTGGCAAAGTGTTGACCATTTTAGCTGTTTATTCTAATTTTCAAGGTAACAAGCGCAAACTCCAAATACAATGTATCATAATATCATTCTAGTTATTGCATGCATATTGTTTCTTTTTTTAAAGACAACTTTTTTTCTACGAAAAGTAAATAGCTTACCCTTTTTCGGCATTGTTCTTTGAAAGTATGCTGATTCTACTTTTTGGTCCTTCTCTATCTGTTTAAAACACGAACGAGTTATTATATACATATATTGAGAGAAAATAGAACAATTATTTTTCGCGGAGAAGGCCCCATTGTGACTTGGAGACGAAGAACAGCAATTAAAGCATTGTTGTTGTGCGTTTTGTAAGTTATGTTTTTATTGTACTGATGTTATGTCATCGATAGATTCCACATGTCTTTTGTCTTTCTAAGTACTGTGCATCATTAATGTCAGCTTTGAACATTTTATGATTCATCGCTTTAATTATAGTACCATTTTTTGTTGTTGGCGCATGTGCTTTTCTGAACTTAATAGTAAATTTTAATATAATCCCGAATGAATGCAAGACTATTCTTGTAAATTTATATGTATTTCGTACCTTAACAATTTTACTTCCTTTAAAGAAGTAAACTCAACAAATATGATAAATGCGCTTTCTAAAAAATAAATGCACAATTTATTCGACGGATAATGTATTGTCTTTTATTGGTTGATTGATCGTTTTTTGCTTAAGGATGTCGCTCGTCATGCTTTTGAATCTTTGTCAGATTTTTTGGAATCCTCTGGTTTTATCCATTCGAATGCCTTAAAAAAATAAATTATAGTTTTGGAGAACTCAAACTTGTAAATGATAAAGCTATGAAAAGTCAAGAGAGAACATTTTCCCGCCAAAATTTCAATGGCTAATATCTCGAAAACCAGCACATTGACCTATATATTTTTTTTGCTCTTTTGATTCCTTTATTAATACTCTTTCAATACAAACTAGTGTTTTGAAAAGCTTATTATTTTGAAACTGAGAAGCGAACTCCCTTATCGTTAAGTGGTAAATATTTCATGCATATTTAAAATGAGGACAAATTCTACAAGTGTCCTACTACCAGAATAAACGCAATGAAACCTTTTAGACAAGTAAGTTTCGTTGATCTATGTTGTAAATTCACGTTATATTAACTCTACTGCTGTACCTTAGTTTATTTGTTTGTTTTTGTTGCGAATGGTTATAAATTATTTACATGTTATAGATATTTTGTTTTCTATAAATGTACTTACTTTCAGTCGCCTTTACTAGATTTGATTACGGCATGAACACACAAAAACGTGACTACTTTCGCTTAACGCATCAATGCAAATAGGTAGGTCAACCATGGTAAAAGACGATAAAAGTCGTAATATTATACTAATGCATTGTCACGAGTTTAAAGATTTGAAACTATGAACTAAAATTTAGATCAAGGTGCATATATATATGTAATCGAATATGAATATGCATTTAGTGAGAATAAATATTTTTCATCAGCATAGAAAATTGAATTAAAGTAGGTTTCAAAATAACTGGAAATCCAGTTCAATCTTCCTGCCAGTATTGTCATTTAGCGGTTTAATTTTTGCATAAAATATAGTAATTTGTGTGATTTCTACACCGTCAAAGATTTTTTCGAGTGCATTTTATTTAATGGCATTGCCGTTAAAATCTAAAGTGGGCGGGCGTATTTGTAATATCTACCTGCAAGGTGTACATCATGACACTAAGAAATTTAGACGATAAATTATAAACACATAACTTTACCTGAAGACAATTGTGGAAAGAGTAGTAAAATTGAGAATGGAAATGGGGAATGTGCCAAAGAGACAACAACCCGACCATAGACAAAAACAACAGCAGAAGGTCACCAATAGGTCTTCAGTGTAGCGAGAAATTCCCGCACCCGAAGACGTCCTTCAACTGGCCCCTAAACAATTATATACTAGTTCAGTGATAATGAACACCATACTAATTTCCAAATTGTACACAAGAAACTAAAATTAAAATATTACAAGACTAACAAAGGCCAGAGGCTCCTGACTTGGGACAGGCGCAAAATGCGGCGGGGTTAAACATGTTTGTGAGATCTCAATCCTCCCCCTATACCTCTAGCCAATGTAGAAAAGTAAACGCATAACAATACGCACATTAAAATTCAGTTCAAGAGAAGTCCGAGTCTGATGTCAGAAGATGTAACCAAAGAAAATAAACAAAATGACAATAATACATAAATAACAACAGACTACTAGCAGTTAACTGACATGCCAGCTCTAGACTTCAATTAAACTGACTACTCTATTCTCATTTTTTTTTTCTGTGTGAACTATTTTAATAAAACACATTTGCATTCAAATTCAAGGTTTAAATTCTATTGAAAATTAATTGAGATATATTATTTCCTCCGGGTATGTTGTTAGAAGTGAAAAAATGAATTATAAAGGAATTTAAAATTGAGAATGGAAATGGGGAATGTTTCAAAGAGACAACAACCAGACCATATAGAAGACAACATCAGAAGGTCACCAACAGGTCTTCAATGCAGCGAGAAATTCCCGCACCCGGAGGCGTCCCTCAGCTGGCCCCTAAACAAATATATATACTAGTTCAGTGATAATGAACGCCATACTAAACTCCAAATTGTACACAAGAAACTAAAAATAAAAATAATACAATACTAACAAAGGTAAGAGGCTCCTGGCTTGGGACAGGCGCAAAAATGCGACGGGGTTAAACATGTTTATGAGATCTCAACCTCTAGCCAATGCAGAAGAGTAAACGCATACCAATACGCACATTAAAATTCAGTTCAAGAGAAGTCCGAGTCTGATGTCAGAAGATGTAACCGAAGAAAATAAACAAAATGGCAATAATACATAAATAACATCAGACTACTAGCAGTTAACTGACATGCCACCTCCAGACTTCAATTAAACTGATTGAAAGATTATGTCTCCATCATATGAATATCAGGCACAATCCTTCCCGTGAGGTGTTTAGTATCATACCATCATAACATATATGAGAAGAACATAACCCGTGTCATGCAAACAACTGGTTTTTAAATAGATGTGTTTAGTTCCGATGCAAAGACCCTATAAGTGAATCAATATTAACGCCAAAAATATGCAATCTTTAATGACCTGACAAGAGTATCGTAACTATATCCCTTCTTAATAAGTCTATTTAAAGGTTTTGTTAGCCTCTGAGGTGAATACTGACATTTGTGTGCTTTATAAAGAATATTTCCTAGTTGATGATTTTTTTAAACTTGCTTTGTCTATTTAATACCAATTTCATACTATTATGTTCCTAGTGAATGTTAATGAAAAAGCGATTCGGACGCACGAAAATATATATTAAGTAAAATGTTACATCTATCACTTGTTAGATTATTGTCAGTCCCTGGTGGTTTCTTCAGTTGATTAGTTAGTGCTATATTTTTTCTCTTTCCCCGTTGATAAATTTTACAAAAATTAAGATTCCAGTTGACTCAGATGACTTTGGCTTTTTTGTGTCTCTTTTTGTAATAAAGCTTCTCATGTTTGATAAATAAAACAAAATACCGTGTTTGTATACATGTTCATCCAAAACAGCAAAACACCATACCTTGCCCCGGGAACACAGTCATTTCGTTGTGCATATATTTTAGAAATCCATATTAAAAAAATCGAACCTGCTCTATCCCAAAGATTGAATTGGTACACACAATTGAAAATAGTAAATATCAAAGAAAACAGACTGAGATTTGAGGAAACATACCTTGTAAATCTCCAGAATTCTCTCTATTAATTTATACACAATTTGAAGAACGAGTTCCTAATAGTTGAAATAGTTGAATAATGTAATATTTTATGGATTCCAATATAGATTTGAATGTTTTCAGTTTGTTTAGTACAAAATAAAAAAGAAGCAAATGCATAATTGAAACCATTTGATATATATTATCAGTGTTAAGTTCAGTTGTTTATTGATTTCGTTCGATTAACGTTAAGCTTCAGGACGGAAAAAATCAACAATAAAATCAAACGGTACGTTCTGCAAAGGGAGTCGATCTACATAGAGAAAGGACAATAAGATTGCCGATTGAAAAAGAGTGAATGTCAGATATGGCGAAATTTTTCCTTGACCATTGATGAGCTGCTGGCCAAATAAGATGTAATTCTAGTCAGTAGTGCTGAATTAATGTTCGACTAACAGTGTCAAGTTAATTCTACCTGCTAAAAACTTGAAAATATTTCGTACCAGAAAATAGGTGTTTATTAGATTCGGAGAATGCTCAAATGGTTCAAGACATTACTTTCAAGCTGCGACCAAATAGGTTGTCATTCTGTTCAAAAGTATTTAAGAAAATGTGACAAAAAACTTTAAGTTCTCGCAACTTTCTGAAAATTCAAAGTTTCGCAACACAAGAATTAGGCGTCTGACAAATATGAAAAGTGCTCATACTATTCATCTCATTTAAATGTGAAACTTGTGAGTTTAAACATTTTATGGTATCTGTTAACTTGTGTTAGCTATTATTCGTGTGTTTCACTGTCCTATATGTTCTCCCATTTATTTATATTGTAGTCCTGTCATGTAATGCTGCCATTTTAATGTTATATTTAACATTTCCATAAAAGCGGGAGGTTTGGCATGCCATAAAACCAGGTTCAACCAACCATTTTTTCTTAAAATGTCCTGTACCAAGTCAGGAAAATGGCCATTGTTATATTATAGTTAGTTTCTGTGTGTGTTATATTGTAATGTTGTGTTTCTGTTGTGTCGTACTTCTCTCCTCTTATATTTGATGTGTTTCCCTCAGTTTTAGTTTGTAACCCGGATTTGTTTTCTCTTAGTCGATTTATGAACTTTGAACAGCGGTATACTACTGTTGCCTTTGTTAATCAATAATTTACGTTTTGATGTTTGAATATTTATTTGACAGCAACAGAATACTACTTCCTAATTTGATATTGTTAACATGTATTAAGTTTCTGTTATTATGGGGCAAACATCAATCTATATTCCAATTGGTAGCTGTCAAAGTTTTTATCACCCAAATAAAATGATGCAACATATCCGGAGAATAATTGCGCAATAAAGACCAACAATACTGTTCTCTCAGTTCCTGTAACTCCTCTGCAAACTTCGGGAAAGACTTGTTTACCTAGAAAAAAATTATTGCAAATTTAATAAGCACCATTGTCACGCACAACTCTAAAGATTTTATAATTGAAATTTTGAGTTGCTTGTAGCAGATCGAAGTTTGATAGTCACAGTCGAGTTAATCCTTGATCCTTGATTTGATCCTAAATACGTTATCTAAAAAACAAAACATCTTAAATTCAGATCATCAAGATCTAAAGTTTTGATTGACATTTTATTTGTTTCGACTTACTATCGTCTTTCCTGTTCGAAAAAAATGGGCTTTATCGTCTACTTGTTTTTATTCATACAGGGGTTTATCGAAAACATTGAAAAACGTAACATAAACTTCTTAATTCTCCCTATGTTATGATATGCTATGATTGATATGCTTTTTCATGAAACTAAAGTGCTGAAAAAAGTGTATAAAAAATACCGAACTCCTTATATGTATTTTCTGATGAGAATGGTTGGTTAAACCTTATTTGTATAGTTAGCTAAACCTACAACTTGTAAGCATTTGTTTATAGTTTCGTTATATTGACAAAAAAATGGAGGCAAGTAAAATCATTAGTTGGAAGACAGATATATTTCAGAGTGTAAACAAAAAAATGAATCACCACAACTAAAGAAATGACGAATACAAAATCCCATATATATAATCAGACATCATAGTTGTGGGTCCTCTTCCACAATTTAGCCCTACAATATCTGTTATGTTTCTGCAGCGTACAACTTGTTCATCGCCTTACCAAACGTTAATCCATGTGAAATCTTATTGAGGGCAGATGCTAGCATTATAAAAATAGCAGGATCTAAAACTTGACAGTGCCATAAAAACCGCATGTTTAAATGATACAATGACCGTTTAATTGTATTATCCTTACTTTTTACTTAAAACATACTCAGCAAACATTATCAACGTTGATCATTTTTATGTTTGAGCTATTTTTCAGACATTTATCTTGTTGTCATTTCCACATTGATTTGCTTTTGTCATGATGACAATCAATATCGGGTAAATCACTTTTTTTTATTCAATTTAGTATTTATACATACAAACTATTCATTGCAATTCGACTAACGTCTAATGTACAAAACATACATTTTCCATTTTCGTTATACATTCTAGTTTTAATGCTGCTTCTGCATACTCGCTGAAGTTTCTACCACAATATAATCAACTCTTTTAGATACAGCCCACTCTATTTGCTCCCTGAAATATTATTTTTTAAACTTGAACACTGCTCTGGTCGAGTTGTTGTCTCTTTGACACATTCCTTGTTTTCATTCTCTATTCTATATTTTATCCTCTTTCGTCCTTGTTGCTAACAAATAGTTACGTTCCCACCCTCTGGACATCACCATACTATAATTTGGTTGCTAACTTTGTCTATTCCTATCCAAAAATTCTGGGAAAGTTAAAATATTGATTAGAAGCTTAAACAATAGCGCAAACCAGCCTATCACAAAGTGGTGGATAGGGAATGCCCTTGACTCGTATATAGTCAAGATTTATCACAGAAAGCATTGACGTAGAACATTGATGGAGGATACATTTGCATGTTTTCGATGCAATAAATCTCTAATATTTCTATTTTCTATCTCAACTTTTGTGGAGCAGGATCTGCTTACCCTTCCGGAGCACCTGAGATCACCCCTAGTTTTTGGTGGGGTTCGTGTTGTTTATTTTTCAGTTTTCTATGTTGTGTCATGTGTACTATTGTTTTTCTGTTTGTCTTTTTCATTTTTAGCCATGGCGTTGTCAGTTTGTTTTAGATTTATGAGTTTGACTGTCCCTTTGGTATCTTTCGTCCCTCTTTTAAGATTAAGTCTTTTCCTTTTCATGTAGTTTCCCTTTCTTAATAATCGTCACTTCATATTCATTTATATCATTGATTTCAAGTACACCTCCCCTCTTATGGTGCTGGTACTGAAAATAAAAACAATCAATCAATCAGTCAAACAAAAAATTAGATTGGAAACAGGTCACACTATTGAAAGATATTCGAGTTGTTGTCAAGGTCTTAAATGACTACCGTAGCATTTTCCCAAACTTGTTTTCAATTTATGTCTCGTTGTTTTATCCAGCAAGTGTCGGTCTTATTACATGTTGGAAGGGGTCTAGGTAGACATACTTCTTTGCATCCCATAGTTGAATAAGAATATGTTCTGTTCTATTCCTATCGAAGGTCGGTGGTATTCTCCGGGCACTCCGGCTTCCTCAAACAAAAAAAAATCAATTTGTTCTAATCAGAATAAAATTTTAAAATGATCTTACACATGTTGCATGTATGTTGTAATAAGAGTTACCAAAGTCGTTGTTTTTTTCATGCGATGACGTAGGTTTTACATACATGTTATCATTCGATTATATGCAGTACATTTGTACAATTATTAAATGGTTGTCATTGATTTTTGTTATGATATAATAAAGTTTCATATTAAAAGCAGCAAGATTTAATATTTACCTTTGCAGATTACTTAATTCAACATCATAAGATTTGACTTACCTGGTTCAAGTATTTACGTATTTGTATAAGAGTCTTCGGTTTAATTGGTGTACTATAAAGCAAATGCTGTTTGATATTATTTAATGAATATTATTGTATTGATAATCATATACATGTACTACATGTAAACATCAATTCATTAATATTTTCCCACATCCGTTGTAACAAAGAAAATACTTCAACCGATTAAAATATTTTTTTGACAAATACTTTAAACAGTATAAAAATGGCGACGTACACTGAAGTCAGTACAGGTCAGTACAAACTATAAGAAATAATACTTCTTATTTATATTATATCATATATTTCGTATCTTTAATAGAAAATAATATATATCTTATAAAAAGAATAGATACGTGGTGATTTTGTTAAATGATGCAATCCATGATTAAAGACGAATCAGTGCATCAGTTTAAAAAATATGTTCACTGTTCCATTGCGATAAATAAGAAGTTGAAACAAATTCTTCTGTAAATATTTCAAGTAATGTTGGAATCCAAATGATGCAACAGAACTAAGTTCTCTTCGCATGATTCTCACAAGTGGATATGAGGAATTTTAGCAATCTCCATATACAATGTGTGGTCTTATAGCTTGGAGATTTGCAATATTGCTAATCATCACGTTTTTGTTTTTGTATTATCTGCGTTAAAATAAAATGGGTTTATTTTAAGGTTTGGATAAAGGAAATAAAGTAAACCGTAGTGGTTTTTTTATTATTCAACAACAGTTTTGCACACGCTGTTAACAATTACTCCACTGACACATAAATCTCAGTGAGGGTCCCTGTTTCATTAGTTTAGACAAGGAGTTATATTACCTCCTTGGTTTAGGCAACAGTAGAATACCGCTGTTAAAAAAGTCATGAATCGATTGAGAGAAAACAAATATGGTTACAAACTAAAACCGAGGGAAACTTTAAGAGGAAAACTATTTATTTTCCACTCATGCTTTCTACATTAAATCCATTCATAATATCTACATTAAAAAATAAAAAGATGTGGTATGGTAACTTATAAGACAACTATCAACAAAGATGGAAACATTTGCGGGTCACTTTACCGACTATTACAATGTTTTCGTGTAGTAAGCAAGTATGTAGCGTCCTTCTCACAAAATGTGATACAATGCCAATGAGAACCGCACATGGTTTATACTACAGTTGTTTTAATATAAATTAATTAGCAACTTTTAATATTACAATGAGTTTGGTAGATTTTTGAATGTGTCATACTCGAGTGCTCAAACACATATACATAACATAACTATGTTAAATGTAATTGTAACAAAGCGTACAAATAAATGCATCCGTTCCTTATTTGCATAAAGATGAAATTTAAAAGCTTTCCTATTGCAAAACTAACAACTCGTTTTATAAAAAAAAATGTTTGGATAAAATCATGCTATTTTCTACTAAAAAGGATATTTAAATAATTTGATTTAAACCTTATCTGTGGTAAAGGGGGCATTGAGTGTACAAACTACTAAGTACAGAAGAACTTATGGTCCAACAAACATACGAATTTACTGAAAGATAGACATACAAGGCTGCATCAGTAGACCGGGAATAAATTCAAAAAACATTTTCAATAGAGTATAGTGCATTTTCTTGATAATGTTCGTGAAGTTACACTCTTTTCGTTCATTTCAACTGGAAAAATGTAAATGGAAATCAAATGTTAAATCCATGTTTGATTTCAATACTAAAAAGTGTGTTAAACGACAAAAAAAATCCAGTTTTACTTTATTGGTTTATTCAAATGGAAAAACTATTCATGAGGTGCATTTTCATTCGAATAAACACAGGAAAGTCTTGAGACAGGATTTATATAGCAAACTCAGAAACTCCAATAAAAAAAATCCCTAGAATGTAGATTTTTATCAAATTATGAACGAGTTTCAATCACGACTTATAATGTTTTGTCATTTTGAACTTTGCAAAAACTTTGCAATAACTAAAAACTGTACTTGTAGAAAACTTACTTCGAACGAAATAGCACTTCCTTAATTTTACGACGATGTTGTCAACCGAGCCTGGAAATTAAGATACGATCCGGATAAATTTATCAATCCTTTAATCAAACTTATTCTTAAAGGTGACCAATGTGATACTGTGAACAGATCATAGAGTATTGTTTAATTGGTATAATTATTGATTTTGTTATCAGTTTATACACATGATACTAAATATTTAACATGTACTTTCACGATACTACAATCTGTCGATACATATATTTTGGCATTGCACAAGGTCGTGTTTTTGTCTGACCGTTAATATCCCCTTTGTCCTAAATCCCTTGAATGTAGATGTGTACTGATTGATTTTTTTTGTTTTAGATCCATGATCTTTTTATTATGTGATTATGGCTTTGAACTAATTGTGAGTAAATGCGAGTACTCTCAGATCTGTATTTAGTGTATTTTTTGTTGTTAGGGATAAGGGGCTGATATATTCCCTGCCACGTCCTGTCTGTGTTTTTGTTAGATGTTTTACATTGTACCAATCATAAGAGTTAAGCTTTTTCAACTGATTTTTATAGTGTGTTCTAAGGTTGTGCTGTTACATCACTGTCCCAGATTAGGGGAGGGTTGAGCGGCCACAAACGTGTTTAACCTCGCTATATTCTTTATGTGCGTTCCCAAGCCAGGAGCCTGTTGTGCAGTGTTTGTCGTTGGTTCATGTTTGTCATATTTGTTTTTCGTTCGTTGTTTTACTATAAATTATGCTGCTAGTTTCTCAATTGAATTATTTCATAATGTTTATATCGAGGGTTTTTAAGCCGACTATACGTTATTTGGTTTTCTCATGGTTGAAGGCTTTACGGTTGTCTATACTTAGTTACATCCACTTCATTTTACCTTATGTGGATAGTTGTCTCATTGGCAAATATTTTACCGCATCTATTTTTTATTTTTATTTTATTCGATAGTTAAATTTTACGATGATATGTAAAGAAACAATTTGCCATGTGTTACAATTATTTCAATTATGATTTTATTGATTAAACAAGTGTGCTTATAAAGTGTATTTTATGTACACTGTACACCTATTTGTATGAAGTTTGAAAATAAGATGGTATCCGTTGGAAACCGATTATTCTTTATGTGTTAAAATGAGATCATAATAAAAATATAATAACACACAAATAATTATAGTAAGCCCAATAAATTATAAATATGTACACAAAAGAGATTTATCCTGCCTAACTGACTTTAAATAAAGCCAATACTAACAATGAACACTGTCCTGTCCTGGATCTTGATATCTATATCTGAAACGGGAAGCTTAATACCAAAATTTATAATAAAAGAGATGATTTGTCATCTTTTTTCAAGGAAGTTGCGTTCCAAGTTTCGAGAGTTCTCATTTTTTTAATGTCTCACAAGACTCTACATAAGGAAACAGTAAAACTAAATTCCTATTTTTACTGTAGAGTTATTCAAACAATAATGTGTATTTTAAAATGAATTAGAAGCATTTTGATTACTTAGAATAATATGTACTTTCATTGGAAGTCATTCCTCCAATGTTTTGTTTATTCCATAATGGTTTTTGTGAACAGTTATTTTTCAATTGAAACTTTGATCACTCTGTTATTTATCAAAAAGATTACATCTCTAAGATTTTTTACTTTCAACAGATTGCGGAACAAATTTTGTTGTTGTGTTGCTAGCTCATTGGCTTATTTTCAAAATCTCGCTTTATGCATGATATAGAAAATCTTACTTAACAAAGCAGGTGAACCATATTTGTAACTTCAATTAAAAATGGTTCGGGTAACTCAGTTTTTAGTTTTCGATGGAGTATTTTGTGGACTGTTATTTGTTTCGTCTTCATTCGTGTTCTTGCTATGGCGTTGTCACTTTCTCTTCGACTAAAGAGTTTTGAATATCCTCCCTCTTTTCTTACCAAAGCATTTGGTAGATATAACAAAATATACATTTAAATTTTCTTGATTTAAAAACATGAAAAAAATACATTGCCATGGGATAGAGTTGAAAAAAGAACATTACCATGGGATAAACATATTGCGTTTACATAAAATATAATCATATGATTCAAGATAAGATTATTGGAGTTTTTTAAGTGGTTTCGTATTAAATTCCATGATTTTTTAAAGTTTGGATTGGAGTATACGTACAGACGGATGTTATGTGTTCACATTGAGCTCAAATCAATCATTATGAATGATAAATTCTACATTTCGTAAGCATGTTTGACCAAACTTCATTTTGTATGTCTCTTTTACCAAGTTAGGATCCCGTTATTCATAGGTTATCGCGTGTTCCTGTAGTTTTTTTATAATTATTATTGAAGGATGTACCGTTACCCCTTTAGTTTCTAACTCCTACCTCATTTGGTATATATGGTTACGAAATTGTGTATAAAAAGACGCCCATTGAAGTTGATAGGCAATTACCGAACAAGCGAAGGCATAAATGACCCTTAAAATAGATAATTATGAACAATGGAATGCGATCTAATTCATTATAATGTGAGATGTGATTAGTTTTAATTGTTGAATGTGGACGTATGAATGTATGTACATATGTACAATGATGTAACCATGAACTGTTCGTGTTTTGAGGTACTGGGAACTATTGGAAGATAATGTAAAAAAACATCAATTTCAGATAAGAGAAAGTTGTTGTTTGAAAGTCTTTTCTTTAACTAGTTCAACACAACAAATAACACAACAAAGGGAACTGTCTAATGTATGAAGTATGAACCGATGGAAGTTTTTAGAATACAACAAAAATGATTTTGACAATTTTAATAATCAAAATGAGTAACAACTAAAGCTGAAATCTATGAAACTGATACACAAGATATAAAGTATCCACGCGTTTATAACATGTGTTTATTAAAATAATAAACATATTTTTTTAACACCCCTTCAAATACAGTTATACACTTATCAATATCGCATATATTTAACAGCAAATGAATTAATTAAGAATAAATTTAAATGAAAGAGCAGTGATTTAGTCTGATCGATTTAAAAAAAAAAAAACAACAAAAAACAACATTAAACTGTCTCTACAAATGACCCGTTACTACATTTGGCTCGACAGCATGATGTGGGCATCTTGTGCACATGATATCACTTTACGTAGAGGCTAAGATTGTGTCTCGTGAATATGTTTTTTTTTTCACGTGAAATTACATGTGATCGAATCGACTTAATCCAACTAATTCTCATAAATCAGATTAAATTTTGGAGTACAAACGATGCACAATTTCATTCTTTTTCACTTAAAATTCAGCTTTTATTTGGTCATGGTTAATTATATCAACATTGTTAAAGTACTATAATAGTTAAAACGTATAACTTTAAAAACAATTTCAAAAGATACCGCTTAACGAAGCTGTTTTCCTGGTGTGCAAAGCGTTTTAATTACAATTTATTCCAAAAGCTTATGGGATACATATATAATTATATATATAGATGATAATAATTTCAGATGCACTAATTTTAACAAGATATTCCAAAGTTTACTTCAATTCCAAAATATACAACATATAAAAGTGTACATAAATACAATATACTAGTTATACATCTACAAAATTCGAGCGGAGAATGATATACTTAAGTAAACACAATATGTGAGAACACCTATATAATATTGTCGAAAAACAACTGGATTAGTTTGTATGCGGATATATTTTTTCAATGAATACCTTTTAATATACTTTTGTCGGTATTGTCTATATTTGTGATAATTTAAAAGTATAAAGTGGTATTCATCTTCAATAGAGTGTAACAGTTTGTACATATTTCTCTTTTATCTTTAACAACATGCTTCCATGAAACCAAACTCGTAATGCATAATGTTGACGATGTTAATGGATTCTTTGTGATCAAACATTACACGCGAAAAAAAAACCCTCATAGAAAGCACTCTAGCAGACAACTCCAAAAAAACGAATCAACATGATAACTGTACCTTCAGTATTCATTATTCAATAACTGTATCTTGTTTCTCAATAATGCTTTTAACATGATACATTCCATTTTCTGGATTTCTACACCCGAGGTGTGGACGGGGTCATGTTAGTATTTGTTCTTTGTTTAATATTAAAGCGACAAAGCAATTCAAAAAAGCGTTCCCTAAAAAGCTTTGACATAGCAATATATACCCAAATATTAACGAGGTATGATACAGCCATAAACATATTAAGGAACCAAATACCCATTGTAGAACGTAACCAGGTATACGTGTTCGGGAAAAAACTGGCATATACTGAGTAGAGAGTACCTGGAAACTCGCCAACTACGAAAATGAACATGATCATCAACAACATGGTTGTTGTTCTTGTTTTACCTCGTTGGTCTGATGAGTGCCCTGTTACTAATTTTCGCCGGTTGATTGTTATCAAGATAACAACCATACAAAAAGTTATTATAATTGCGGGGGCCAAACTGAGAACAAATAATCCATATTGATTATACACAATGTAGATTTTAGACATGCTATTTTCACCAAGAACATAATTTGTTTTGCATTTTAAGGCTGTTATATTTTCTGTAGTTGTTATTTGAAAATGTTCAATGTTGCGGATCATCAAATCAGGCAGTGCCGGAATCAGGGCTACGATAAAAAAGGCGATCGCAAATATTTTGGTTGATTTCATTCCGCACATTTGTGGACCAGCGAAAGGAAATGCGCATACCACACATCGTTGTACTGCTAAAAATGTGGTCGACAATATAGACATGGAATGCCATATGTAAGCCAACTCCATCGAAATCCTTGTTAAATAACAATAGGCTGGTATCAGGGTTTTGCCCCCAAGGTAATCGGAAACAGTGAAGATTGTTCCACAAAAAAAGGTCAGCAAGTCATACACTGCTATTGTAGACAAAACAACTGTTATAGGCGATCTGACTTTCGGAGACATCCATATAGATACCACAAAGGTATTTGAAATAAGAACAGCAACGAATACTGGTACCTTGATAATGACAGATACCACAGGTGTTCCAAGTATCATTTTTTCTGTAATTTGTCTACAAGTAAAATGAAAATTTTTTATTTATTAAATGATTTGAGCAAATCAGCCCTAATACGGATAAATCACAGTGTACCATACTGGTAACGTTGTCCTATCGTTATAATTATATATAATCAGGAGTTAATATTGCTTTTCGAACAGGACCACTACGAAAAAAAGCCGTATTGACCAATGGACTATTCACCTCCGTTTGTACGCCAAAGCTTACTTAACAGTTATCTTAGAAACATTATTATGCATGAACTACATTTGTATTCATATTTTTATCTTAATTATAAAAAAATTAAATGATATTTAATGTTTTGTAACGTCTTGAAACGGCAATATTTCTCAGCCTTTTTTAGTACAACTTCCGAACTACCGTTTCATTTCCGTTAATTCAGACGATTATAGAGCAAGAATTGTCAAACTATCTGATTTATTCTTCCCAGCTTCTTTAATATACTAGATAAATTGAATTGTATTGTAATAGCATAAAATTAGGTACTTGGACAAGAAATCAGAAATTTCATCTGCCAATGTTCAACTTCAGGCTTTTCGGTTTTAAATTCTAAACTGCGTGATTAAAATATTAAGCTTATGATTCGTGCGTCATAGTTGAATCTTTTATAGACGAAACGCGCGTCAGCTGGCAAACCAATTTTAAGCCATGGCGTTGTTAGTTTATTTTCGGTGTACGAGTGTGACTGTCCCTCTGGTATCTTTCGCCCCTCTTTTATAGATAAACAAGATATCGTGTATTGTTACCAAAATCTAACCTGCAACTAACTTCTTTATGTTAAATTGCCAAAAGAGTGTAACATACTTTCTATAGTATCTGTCTGTGTTTCCAATGTGTTTCCCTCAGTTTAGTTTGTAACCCGGATAGCTTTTTCTCAATCGATTGATGAATTTCGAACAGTGGTATACTACTGTTGCCTTTATTTGCCAAGAGTAAAACTTCACCGTTCCCGATGCCTTAACACATACAAAGAGGGTATAACACACTTTCTATAGTATTTGTCGGTGTTGCCAAAAGTAAAACTGCACCGTACTCAAACTTTTATACATACAAAGAGGGTATAACTTACCTTGTACTGTATCATATTTTTAAAGCAATGGTCAACGACCCTGCAGCATTTTCGACGTCTCCACCCTTGCATATGAGATATAACTTACATTGTACTGTGATCAATCTAGCAATAAAATACTAAGCCTACACAGCCTATGATATTTTACCCATTCCCTACTTACTTTGTCCTGTATGTGTTACTTCTTAACACTTCTCTCCTCACAATGAATACAAAGTGAGTTATTAAGGATTAAATGTGTTCAGATTTTCGCATTTTGCACCAATCAAAGTGACTTCCGGGAAGAAATTATATCAAAAATTTTGAATGATATGGCTGCTTTTGAACTTTTGTATGTTAGCAAATCAAAGAGTAAGCGTTTAAGTATTCTTCCTATGTAAGGTTAAGTTGCTTATTATTTTATAACCAACGTCATCAAAGAGATTTCCTGGAAGAAATTATATTAAAATGATTGAATGATAGGTGACTGCTTTTGGATATTAGCAAATCAGAGAGTAAGCGTTTAAGTATTCTTCCTATGTAATGTTAAGTTGCTTATTATCTTATAACCAACGTCATGTATACGAGTATTAATTTATCACAATATTTTCAAAGCATTTTTTTGGAAGGTTACCTCTGCTTGGCAATAATCTAACCTCAGGTTTGTGGTCCTTTTTCTTCAGGTTTAATAATGACTTTATTCAATTTCATAATAAACCATAGTTTAGATAACCTTTTTGTAAATAAATCTTTAAGTTATTTTAAATAGAAACGTTTGATGTTTGCTGTCTTAAGGTATACTAGTTTTTCAAATACGATTTATTTTTTACGGACCTTGACAGCTACTTTTAAAAAAATTTGAATGACAGCAACAATAATTTACACAGTTATTGATATAAACAAATATACTATAACATATGCTACTGCAACAAACGTCTTTATATTAATGCTCGATACCAAAATATTTGAAAATTAAAAGTTTAAATATGTACAAATAAAAGCAAACAAAGACAAAAGATAGAGCAAGCAATCTTAGTTTTGTATATTGGAATATGTATTAATAGATTTCTAACATTCAAAATAATAAGAATCAGTGTGCTACTTTCAAATCACGATGGCATCATCACTCCTGGTCAACAATAACCAACCCCCATTCGATAGAAAAAGCTATAACATGCAATAGGGATTACAAAATGATGGGAAAAACAAACGCACTGGTGTATGCGTAATACAATTTAAACAAATATGGCAGACAGCAAACAACGAAAATCACTCCTGGCTTAGGACATGTACATGGTTTTGCACTCGTTCGTATCTTCTTCATGACCCGTAACAGTGCTTGAAGATTATAGCAACCCGTAAAAGCGCGTGTTGTTTGTGCAAAGTTGTTATTGCAAAATGTTTTGTTTAAACCCTGACACTCTTCAATGATATCTACACCACATAAACGACGCTTGTTCGTCTTTTCGGCATTACAAGCAATAACGTTTCCATTATTATAATTTTCATGCATAGAATTTAAAAACATTAACGGCAAAAATATATCAATTTAGTTCCAGAAGAATTAAAGTTGATATCCTTTTGAGAAAAAAATAAATCTTTATAAGGTACCATATTAATTAGAGGGTATTACGTAAATCACAGATCAAAAGATAAAATGCATAATCATGCATTTATTTGAACAAATGAACACATGTTTCAACGATTTTATTAAAATTATATCAAATTATTCGTCATTATTATCTTTGAAATTTTCAAATATATGAAATGATCATCATTAGGGAGAAAAGATTAAAGTTTAAAAGTGACTATCGTGGATTAGTAAATGGTTATGACACCCTTTAATAATCTAAGAAATTAAATTCAGCTAAAAATTACAATTTTGTCTGGCATTTACAGAATAATGCTCAGCACGTAATACTCAAAGCAATTTCATATCTCTAATACAGGTCGGTCAATCAATTATCTTAAGCTAAATGTAGAAAATCATGCACGAATTAAAATAAAATTAAAAATAAAAGTTGTTTTAAAATTTCAGAATTTCAGGGATTTAAAAAAAAAAGGTTTTATTGTATTCATCGGTCATATAAAACATAATCAGGCATTAAATGCACCCAGAGAAAAGATATTGGGTTTAAAAACATATATCAGATTATATCTTTTTACTAAAATCATTTTTTTACAGATAAAAACGATGATAATAAAATTGAGAATGGAAATGAGGAACGTGTCAAAAATACAAAAGCCCATCCAAACAGCAGAAAAATATTTCCCGAATGGGATGGATTTTTATATGATGAGGACATAATCTTTAATCAGTTCAATTGTGGTCTATAGCTGGTATGTCAGTAACTTCCAGTAGTCCTTTGTTAATTTATGTATTGTCGTTTTGCGTAGTTTCTTCTGTTACCTATTCTTGGCATCGTACTCGGACTTCTTTTAAACTGAGCTTTTCTGTGCGTATTGATATGTGTTTCTTTATTCTACATTGGCTATTGGAGTTGAGATCGCACAGAACATGTTTGCGCCTGTCCCAAATCATTTTTTAGTCTTGTATGATTTTAAAAACTTTAGTTCATTTATATGTTTTGGAGTTTAGTATGGCGTCCATTATCACTAAATTAGTACACATTTTTATTTAAGGGCCAGCTTAGGCTAACTTCCGGGAGCAGGATTTTCTCGCTGCGCTGAAGATTTATATTTTGCCTTTGACTGTTATCTTCTCTTTTGTCTTTTTGTTTTCTTATAAACATCCAATTGTTTTGGATTGGGTTTCATTTTAACATATTCTCTTAAACTACAGATTAAAGAAACCTCAGATACAGCCTCTTCCGCCTCATTTTTAGACATATACATTGATGCTTTCGTCCTACAACTGTAACAAACCATCTGATATGATGTTTGTGTCAGAATTCGTCGAAAAGTTGTTTTTGACATCATGAGGGCAATGTACAAATTGAGAAACTAGAAAGAAGATTGCCAAATTTTCACAAATTTCCAAAACTAGCTGTATTCTTAAAAGACTTTTCTCATATAAAAATACACAATATATATAAATTGTTACAACAATATAATTATGAATAAAAAAACATCACAAAACAATAATAACATATCACATAGCATACTACATAACACAATAGCTTGGCATAGAAAAAGAGTGAACTTAGCCAAGCCAAAAATGTCATAGTTAGCCAAATCAAATCACCCAGTATATACAAAAAAAACCACTTCTAAGTTTAAAGAAAAAGAGATGAAAAAGGGGATTGAGGGAGGGAAATTGCCTACAGCAGTCACCTCCGTAGAAGAATCTTTGACACGAGGGAAAATTTCAAATTTGAAATCATAAATTGTTCTCTATTTCTCAGCAATATACTTACATCAATTGCGCACAGAAAATTAATGAGCAAGGCTTTTGGCAAAGACAGTATCTTTCTTTGCTATCAATGCGTTTATAGGAAAGTACCAAGACCTAATTATGATAAATAGTCGGTGTCTACTTCGCAAATGATATAAGTTGTTCATGAATTGTAGATTCTAGGCGCTGAAGTTGTCTATCTTTTTTTTAAATTACAGTTTTCCCTTTATTTACATATGTGATACTATGTTCCTCTTTTTGTGTCGTACGTCTCTTAGCGTGACTTTGGTATTTATGAATCTAGCTATCAGGTTATGTTTTGCTTTGGGCGTTCCAGATCCAGATACAAATGGGAGGTTTAAACCAGGATGAATCCAGTAGTTTCTTCGGAAGCTGTCTGCACCAAGGCAATTGATTTGCTGGTTAATAAAGCCCTTGGATTTTGTAAGTTTTGATGGACTCCCCCTTTTTTGAAATTAACATAGAAGTTCAATATGTTTGTTAATTAGTAAAAGTACAATCCTGATGATGATGTCACCACGTGGCCTGTAAAGTTTTCTCGTGTTCAGGATAACTTAGTTAAAGAGGATCGAACAAACTTTGAATTTAACGGCCTTAATATTTCTTCATTGTAAATGTAAAAAGTTATCAAAAGTACCAGGATTATAATTTTATACGCCAGACGCGCGTTTCGTCTACATAAGACTCATTAGTGACGCTCAGATCAAAATAGTTAAAAAGCCAAACAAATACAAAGTTGAAGAGCATTGAGGACCAAAATTTCAAAAAGTTGTGCCAAATACGGCTAAGGTAGTAATCTACTCCTGGAGTAAGAAAATCCTTAGTTTTTCGAAAAATTCAAAGTTTTGTAAACAGTAAATTTATAAAAATGACCATATAATTGATATTCATGTCAACACCAAAGTGCTGACTACTGGGCTGGTGATACCCTCGGGGACGAAACGTCCACCAGCAGTGGCATCGACCCAGTGGTGTAAATAGTTATCAAAAGTACCAGGATTATAATTTTATACGCCAGACGCGCGTTTCGTCTACATAAGACTCATCAGTGACGCTCAGATCAAAATAGTTAAAAAGCCAAACAAATACAAAGTTGAAGAGCATTGAGGACCAAAATTTCAAAAAGTTGTGCCAAATACGGCTAAGGTAGTAATCTACTCCTGGAGTAAGAAAATCCTTAGTTTTTCGAAAAATTCAAAGTTTTGTAAACAGTAAATTTATAAAAATGACTCCTAATGTTAAATCTTTTTTGAAAAGTTTGAAATTCTAAAATTACGTTTAAAATATTGGCATTTGTAATTAAAGAATATTACAAACAAAAATTAATTGTTATTAGATTTATACGCTGTATTGTAGAATTTATAAGCAAACAGTTCGTACCCGTCTAATATTTAAGTCCGGATGAAAGTCGTTCATATTTTATAAATACCACTGTTTACTTTTAACTACCAAATATATTGGGAATTAGTTAAAAATATTTGATATTTGTTTTTTCGACGTTATCATAAGGCTTACAAAAGATTCTCACATTCATGTTCTCATTTTGAATAATGGTTAAGGTCCGCAGTTTGAATAATACATTAGCGTATTGTTGTTTATTTGTTATTCCACATTGGCTAGAGGTATAGGGTGAGGTTTAATATCTCACAAAATACGTTTAACCTCGGCACAATTTTGCACCTGTCCCTAGTCAGAAACCTCTAGCCTTAATGAGTCTAGAGCGTTTTATTTTTTTTCTTCAAATTTTGGGTGCATTTGTATGTTTCGGAGTTTTGTTTGGGATCTATTATGCTGATCTAGAACACATTCCAGTTAAAAAGCCGGTTGAAGGCCGACTTCGGGTGCGGTATTTTTTCTATGCTATTTAATAGAATCTATACGTATATTTGATAGGCCCCTTTTCTTTGAGAAACGGATAGGAATAATTCACATGGCATGCAGACGAATTGAAAATTGTTTTTCATAACACGATGTTGCTTGCTGTCTTTGTTATAGCCACATTTCGTCATTTATATGATGTCAGAACAAAGACAAATATCACATCGTCTTTACATAACATACTAAATAATGTTTTCAGAGAAAGTAGTAGTGTAAATGTTTTCACCCAACCAAGTAAAAAATATCGACAAAAGTACTAAGATTATTATCAAACTTTGTTACATATGTGTAAACTAGCTTGAAGAAAATATAATGCACACATTTTTTAAAATTTTAATGAAAAAGAACGACAAAAGCTTGAAGCTTACAATAAATAAATTATGTACATCTATGAGGCAGTTAAGCTGAAAACGGCATAACTTGATATTTATCAACATCGTTTATCTAATATAGTCTTTTAGATCAGAAATAACTTACATTATAATGAAAACAATTAAAAAGTAAAATAACAAAAATACCGAACTCCGTGGTAAATTCTAAACGGAAAATCCCTACGTAAATGGAAAGATCAAAAGCTCAAATACTTTTTAAAGGTACCAGGCTTATAATCAAATCAATCAAACAAATGGATAACAACTTTCGTATTAACATTCTATATAACTACAATTAGCAGCTACTACATGTACATGTATGATCATGACACTACACAGTCAATCAAAGCAGAAAACACAATCTACATTATACATGGAAATAAATTTATTTTCTTTGTATGGTCATAATACGTACACAATGACCACAGTAGATAATTGTCCTATTGAGATTGTGTTTGTCGGATTGGTCAAACTTTTTTTTAAAGATGAGACCAGAAACCGTGGAAAATGAAATGCAATCTATTCTTTTTTATTAAGAATATATCAGTATCATTCATGATCGACAAAAAATTGTTTCTAAATTAAGCTATATACGTTAGACGATGTTTTAAAATGTCTGGTATTTTTCAAATCGGGTCCGGGTTTGGAAAAGTAAATATAAACAAACAAAGAATGCATTTACGGTCTCTAAAATAAACTTTGTTTTAACATTGTGACTTATTGAAGAATACTTGAAATTAATGGTCGATATCTTTTTACGCCAAAAATAAACTCATTTGCGCCACAACTCATTTGCGCCAATATGCTACTTTTGCGACAAGATAATATTCTCAAAATACACACAAAGACATTTACTAATTGTACGGTGGTGTTGTTTATCAAGTCTGCTGATTTTGATCCTTTGAAACATGTATTACTTAAGATTGCATATTCAACAAAGAATTAAAATATTTTAATATTGTTTTTATCGATATTAACTGTGATTTTGATTTTAAAAATTATAAGGTTAATATTTATTGGTACATATGTACAATAATGAGAACTCGTGATCCTACATTCTGCTTATCTTTATTTGCACAATGTTTTTTAAAAAGCTGATTGCAAAAATGATTGCCAAAGATACAACTCTCAACAATAGACCAACATGACATAGTAATAATTAACAACTATAGGCCACCCTATGTCCTTTCAAACAATTATCAAAGTCCATACCGCATAGTCAGCTATAAAAGGCCTCGACATGACAATTGTAAAACAATTCAAAAGGGATAACTAACGGCATAATTTTTGTTCAAAATAATGAACGAAAAACAAATCTGTAACCCATTCACAAACGACAACTACTGCACTCCGGTTCCAGACTTGGAATGCAGTTTAACGATAAATCTTACTTCTGTAACTCAAAGAGACATTCAAAAAACCTGATCAAGTTACTCGAAATATCACGAAAATAACGGACGCCTACTGTGATCTACGTTGAAAAATCGAATCTAAATTCTCATTGACGGTTCTTTAGAAAAAAAATCCATTTATACTAAAAGGACCGAGGTGTGCTCATCGTCTGACTAGTACTTGTTCTCCGTTTGACCTTTAAGCGGCAAACTAATTCAAAAAAGCGTTTCCTAAATTCCTTTGACATAGCAATATATACCCAAATATTAACGAGGTATGATATGACCATAAACATATTTAGAAACCAAACTCCAGTGTTAGTACGTAACCAGGTATACGTGTTCTTGAAAAAGCATGCATACAGCCAGTACATAGTACCTGGACACTCCCATACAACGAAAATGAACATGATCATTACCAACATAATTGTTGTTCTAGTTTTACTTCTTTGGTTTGACGATTGCCCTGTTACTATATTCCGCCGGTTGATTGTTATCAATATAACAATCATACAAAAAGTTATAATAACTGCCGGACCTAAACTGAGAACAAATAACCGATACTCATCATATACCATGTAGATGTTGGACATAACATTTTCACCTACAACATAATTTGGTGTGCATTTTAAGGCTGTCATGTTTTCAGTAGTTGTTATTTCAAAATGATCAATGTCGCGGATCATCAAATCAGGCAGTGCTTGAAGCAAGGCTACGATAAAAAAGGAGAATGCAAAGATTTTGGTTGATTTCATTCCGCACATTCGTGGGCCAGCAAAAGGAAATGCGCATACCATACATCGTTGTACTGCTAAAAATGTGGTCGAAAATATAGACATTGAATGCCATATAAATGCAAACTCCATCGTGATCTTCGCTACGTAGCAACAGACTGGGCTCAGCGTTTTGCCAAGTACCAAGACCTAATTATGATAAATAGTCGGTGTCTACTTCGCAAATGATATAAGTTGTTCATGAATTGTAGATTCTAGGCGCTGAAGTTGTCTATCTTTTTTTTAAATTACAGTTTTCCCTTTATTTACATATGTGATACTATGTTCCTCTTTTTGTGTCGTACGTCTCTTAGCGTGACTTTGGTATTTATGAATCTAGCTATCAGGTTATGTTTTGCTTTGGGCGTTCCAGATCCAGATACAAATGGGAGGTTTAAACCAGGATGAATCCAGTAGTTTCTTCGGAAGCTGTCTGCACCAAGGCAATTGATTTGCTGGTTAATAAAGCCCTTGGATTTTGTAAGTTTTGATGGACTCCCCCTTTTTTGAAATTAACATAGAAGTTCAATATGTTTGTTAATTAGTAAAAGTACAATCCTGATGATGATGTCACCACGAGGCCTGTAAAGTTTTCTCGTGTTCAGGATAACTTAGTTAAAGAGGATCGAACAAACTTTGAATTTAACGGCCTTAATATTTCTTCATTGTAAATGTAAAAAGTTATCAAAAGTACCAGGATTATAATTTTATACGCCAGACGCGCGTTTCGTCTACATAAGACTCATTAGTGACGCTCAGATCAAAATAGTTAAAAAGCCAAACAAATACAAAGTTGAAGAGCATTGAGGACCAAAATTTCAAAAAGTTGTGCCAAATACGGCTAAGGTAGTCTTCTACTCCTGGAGTAAGAAAATCCTTAGTTTTTCGAAAAATTCAAAGTTTTGTAAACAGTAAATTTATAAAAATGACCATATAATTGATATTCATGTCAACACCAAAGTGCTGACTACTGGGCTGGTGATACCCTCGGGGACGAAACGTCCACCAGCAGTGGCATCGACCCAGTGGTGTAAATAGTTATCAAAAGTACCAGGATTATAATTTTATACGCCAGACGCGCGTTTCGTCTACATAAGACTCATCAGTGACGCTCAGATCAAAATAGTTAAAAAGCCAAACAAATACAAAGTTGAAGAGCATTGAGGACCAAAATTTCAAAAAGTTGTGCCAAATACGGCTAAGGTAGTAATCTACTCCTGGAGTAAGAAAATCCTTAGTTTTTCGAAAAATTCAAAGTTTTGTAAACAGTAAATTTATAAAAATGACTCCTAATGTTAAATCTTTTTGAAAAGTTTGAAATTCTAAAATTACGTTTAAAATATTGGCATTTGTAATTAAAGAATATTACAAACAAAAATTAATTGTTATTAGATTTATACGCTGTATTGTAGAATTTATAAGCAAACAGTTCGTACCCGTCTAATATTTAAGTCCGGATGAAAGTCGTTCATATTTTATAAATACCACTGTTTACTTTTAACTACCAAATATATTGGGAATTAGTTAAAAATATTTGATATTTGTTTTTTCGACGTTATCATAAGGCTTACAAAAGATTCTCACATTCATGTTCTCATTTTGAATAATGGTTAAGGTCCGCAGTTTGAATAATACATTAGCGTATTGTTGTTTATTTGTTATTCCACATTGGCTAGAGGTATAGGGTGAGGTTTAATATCTCACAAAATACGTTTAACCTCGGCACAATTTTGCACCTGTCCCTAGTCAGAAACCTCTAGCCTTAATGAGTCTAGAGCGTTTTATTTTTTTTCTTCAAATTTTGGGTGCATTTGTATGTTTCGGAGTTTTGTTTGGGATCTATTATGCTGATCTAGAACACATTCCAGTTAAAAAGCCGGTTGAAGGCCGACTTCGGGTGCGGTATTTTTTCTATGCTATTTAATAGAATCTATACGTATATTTGATAGGCCCCTTTTCTTTGAGAAACGGATAGGAATAATTCACATGGCATGCAGACGAATTGAAAATTGTTTTTCATAACACGATGTTGCTTGCTGTCTTTGTTATAGCCACATTTCGTCATTTATATGATGTCAGAACAAAGACAAATATCACATCGTCTTTACATAACATACTAAATAATGTTTTCAGAGAAAGTAGTAGTGTAAATGTTTTCACCCAACCAAGTAAAAAATATCGACAAAAGTACTAAGATTATTATCAAACTTTGTTACATATGTGTAAACTAGCTTGAAGAAAATATAATGCACACATTTTTTAAAATTTTAATGAAAAAGAACGACAAAAGCTTGAAGCTTACAATAAATAAATTATGTACATCTATGAGGCAGTTAAGCTGAAAACGGCATAACTTGATATTTATCAACATCGTTTATCTAATATAGTCTTTTAGATCAGAAATAACTTACATTATAATGAAAACAATTAAAAAGTAAAATAACAAAAATACCGAACTCCGTGGTAAATTCTAAACGGAAAATCCCTACGTAAATGGAAAGATCAAAAGCTCAAATACTTTTTAAAGGTACCAGGCTTATAATCAAATCAATCAAACAAATGGATAACAACTTTCGTATTAACATTCTATATAACTACAATTAGCAGCTACTACATGTACATGTATGATCATGACACTACACAGTCAATCAAAGCAGAAAACACAATCTACATTATACATGGAAATAAATTTATTTTCTTTGTATGGTCATAATACGTACACAATGACCACAGTAGATAATTGTCCTATTGAGATTGTGTTTGTCGGATTGGTCAAACTTTTTTTTAAAGATGAGACCAGAAACCGTGGAAAATGAAATGCAATCTATTCTTTTTTATTAAGAATATATCAGTATCATTCATGATCGACAAAAAATTGTTTCTAAATTAAGCTATATACGTTAGACGATGTTTTAAAATGTCTGGTATTTTTCAAATCGGGTCCGGGTTTGGAAAAGTAAATATAAACAAACAAAGAATGCATTTACGGTCTCTAAAATAAACTTTGTTTTAACATTGTGACTTATTGAAGAATACTTGAAATTAATGGTCGATATCTTTTTACGCCAAAAATAAACTCATTTGCGCCACAACTCATTTGCGCCAATATGCTACTTTTGCGACAAGATAATATTCTCAAAATACACACAAAGACATTTACTAATTGTACGGTGGTGTTGTTTATCAAGTCTGCTGATTTTGATCCTTTGAAACATGTATTACTTAAGATTGCATATTCAACAAAGAATTAAAATATTTTAATATTGTTTTTATCGATATTAACTGTGATTTTGATTTTAAAAATTATAAGGTTAATATTTATTGGTACATATGTACAATAATGAGAACTCGTGATCCTACATTCTGCTTATCTTTATTTGCACAATGTTTTTTAAAAAGCTGATTGCAAAAATGATTGCCAAAGATACAACTCTCAACAATAGACCAACATGACATAGTAATAATTAACAACTATAGGCCACCCTATGTCCTTTCAAACAATTATCAAAGTCCATACCGCATAGTCAGCTATAAAAGGCCTCGACATGACAATTGTAAAACAATTCAAAAGGGATAACTAACGGCATAATTTTTGTTCAAAATAATGAACGAAAAACAAATCTGTAACCCATTCACAAACGACAACTACTGCACTACAGGTTCCAGACTTGGAATGCAGTTTAACGATAAATCTTACTTCTGTAACTCAAAGAGACATTCAAAAAACCTGATCAAGTTACTCGAAATATCACGAAAATAACGGACGCCTACTGTGATCTACGTTGAAAAATCGAATCTAAATTCTCATTGACGGTTCTTTAGAAAAAAAATCCATTTATACTAAAAGGACCGAGGTGTGCTCATCGTCTGACTAGTACTTGTTCTCCGTTTGACCTTTAAGCGGCAAACTAATTCAAAAAAGCGTTTCCTAAATTCCTTTGACATAGCAATATATACCCAAATATTAACGAGGTATGATATGACCATAAACATATTTAGAAACCAAACTCCAGTGTTAGTACGTAACCAGGTATACGTGTTCTTGAAAAAGCATGCATACAGCCAGTACATAGTACCTGGACACTCCCATACAACGAAAATGAACATGATCATTACCAACATAATTGTTGTTCTAGTTTTACTTCTTTGGTTTGACGATTGCCCTGTTACTATATTCCGCCGGTTGATTGTTATCAATATAACAATCATACAAAAAGTTATAATAACTGCCGGACCTAAACTGAGAACAAATAACCGATACTCATCATATACCATGTAGATGTTGGACATAACATTTTCACCTACAACATAATTTGGTGTGCATTTTAAGGCTGTCATGTTTTCAGTAGTTGTTATTTCAAAATGATCAATGTCGCGGATCATCAAATCAGGCAGTGCTTGAAGCAAGGCTACGATAAAAAAGGAGAATGCAAAGATTTTGGTTGATTTCATTCCGCACATTCGTGGGCCAGCAAAAGGAAATGCGCATACCATACATCGTTGTACTGCTAAAAATGTGGTCGAAAATATAGACATTGAATGCCATATAAATGCAAACTCCATCGTGATCTTCGCTACGTAGCAACAGACTGGGCTCAGCGTTTTGCCACCAATATACTGCGAAACTGTGAAAGTTGTTCCACAAAAAATATAGTCAACAAGTCACACACTGCAATTATAGACAAAACAACTGATATTGGTGATCTGGCTTTTGGAGACATCCATATACTTATTACAAAGGCATTTGAAATGAGAACCGCAATAAGTACAGGTACCTTGACAATCACAGACTCTACAGAGTTTCCAAGTATCATTTTGCCTTGAACTTGCCTAAAAGTAAAATAATATTATTATAGAATGAAAGAAACATTCGTCTCTTAAATGAAATTAAAGTGGCAAAAAATATTACAATTGTTTGTATTTAAAATCTTTGACCAACATTATTGAACACACAAAAAGGAAGACAGTAATGTCTTTGTGTTCCGGTCACACAATAGCTGGTTTCATCTTATAAAGCTTACTGAAAGAAACAAAAACATAAATTGTATGCAAACAATATCATGGATATAGACATAATTATTGATTAACTGTTTACAAAACTTTAAACTTTTCGAAATGTTAAGGATCTTCCACCCAGGAAAAAGTAAAATAACAAACAAATACTAAACGAGGAGGACAATTCAAACTTGAGAGTCCCTAATCAAATGGCAAAATCGAATTGTAATTGTTATATTATACATCAATAACCATAATTACAAACCTGATTTTGAACTAAATAAAATAATTAGAAATTTCCCTGTGACATCACTTTAGTAACGTTATCATCGTGTGACAATGCATGTTTTTTGTGCTGTTTTATGTGCTGTCCTATGGAGTTTTACGTGTTCGTTTTTATTCTATGGTTAGTTACCACTTTGGTGTTGACATGAACATCAATTATATAGCCATTTTTATAGATTTACTGTTTTCAAAAGTACTAATTATTCTGGATGCTGGGGATTTTCTTGTCCCAGTCATAATATTAACATTACCCGTATTTAGCACAACTTTTTGAAATTTGGGGTATCAGTGCCTTTTCAACTTTGTATTTGTTTGGCTTTCTTTACTTTTTTCATCTGAGCGTCACTGATGAGTCGTATGTCGACTAAACGCGCGTATGGTGTATTAGATTAAAGGCCTTGTGCTTTTGATAACTAGTAGCATGTCGAAATGTCATATTGTAATGTTTATTTGTGTATTTCTCTGTCCGTTATCTTCTTGCATGTATTTGTGCTGTAGTCCTGTCATGTAGTGTTATCGTTTTAGTGTTATACTTTGACATTGCCATAAAAGCGCGAGGTTTGGCTAGCCGCAAAACCAGGTTCAATCCACCATTTTTTCTTAAAATGTCCTGTACCAAGTCAGGAAAATGACAGTTGTTATCTTATAGTTTGTTTCTGTGAGTGCATTGTCGGTTTTTTTTTTGCACTTCAGTGTTTCTGTTGTTTCGTTGTTTTCCTCTTATAGTTGATGTGTTTACCTCAGTTTTAGTTTGTAACCCTGATTTGTTTTCTCTTTATCAGTTTATGACTTTCGAACAGCGGTATACTACTGTTGCTTTCATTTGAGTTGACGTGTTCGTTTTTATTCTATGGTTAGTTACCAGTTCGATGTTGACATGAACATCAATTATATAGTCATTTTTATAGTACTGTGTTCTGAATACGAATTATTCTGGATGCTGGGGATTTTCTTTTCCCAGTCATAATAACTTTAGCCGTATTTGGCACAACTTTTTGGAATTTTGGGTCAACAGTGCTCTTAAACTTTGTATTTGTTTGGCTTTCTTTACTTTTTTCATCTGAGCGTCACTGGTGAGTCGTATGTTGACTAAACGCGCGTATGGTGTATTAGATTATAGGCCTTGTGCTTTTGTAACCCAGATTTGTTTTCTCTCAATCAATTTATGACTTTCGAACAGTGGTATACTATTGTTGCTTTCATTTGGACAACGTATTTTCACGTAATTTTGCGATTGAGTTTGGTTTTTATTATTTTCTTCCGATGTCTATCAGCCTAAAGCTGTATAAATGTATTAGTTGATTTAATATTGAGCAGTGTTTTAAGTTGCAATTGTATCTTAAATGGTATTTATTTAAAAAAAAAAAGGAAATGCTTGATTTAAATATTTTTAATTCTGTCACATTCTGTAGGAACCTGTTCGAAGTCCGGAGCCTGTAAATGAGTTGTCGTTTGAAGTGTTACAAGCATTTGGGACCTTTTATAGCTTACCACGCGGTATGGGTTTTATTCATTGTACGGTGACCTATAATTGTTATTTTCTATGTCATTTGGTCTTTGGTGGAGAACATTGTCTCAATGGCAATCATTTTTGATGTAACTGGTTTTTCATCACAATTTAACACTAGTAAAAAGTAATAATTGATTTTCTAATTTGATTTTACAATTAAAACTGCTTACAAATGCCATCTCTTTTGCATACAAACAAATGTCATTCGAATACATTATATTTTCGGGGCAACAACAGTGGAACGAAATACATTTCGGGAAATTGTTGCATGTTATGGAAATACAATTTATTTTGTGAAACGTGTGTACTTGTCTCCGGCCGGACATTGTTAGTTTCAAATATTTGTTTTATTTGTTTATTTTTTTTTTCAAACAAGTCAAACGGATTAAAACGACAATACTAATCAAGATAATAATTTAACGACTTTTGTCTAGTAAATGATTCATGCGTTCATAAGTTATAAGTGTAACAACAGCTTCAGGCTATTCGAATTTCATTTCTATACGGTTTGATTTTGAAGTAAGGTATGTTTCCAAAATTAAACCTGCAACGCAAGTCTCACTTTACACTTGCAATAAGAGGGTATATTAAAATTATACTAAATTATAATCCTTGTACTTTTGATAACTATTAGCTCTTTATATTTCTAATGAGCTTTGGATTTTAAATATTTTGACCTCGAGTTTCACTGAGGAGACATTGATTGTTGAAATGCACATCTGCTGCAGAAAAATTGGGTACCGTTTGTGTTATTAACTTATTCGTACCCTTTTTTCGTTACCAAAATTAACCCTGCACATATACCCGATGACTTTTCGCATACAAAGAGGGTATAACTAACTTTATACTGTACCCGTTTAAAACAAAGCTAACAATCCTGCTGTGTCCCAGTGCGATGTCTTTGCAAAGAAGATATGTCTTACCTCGTTATGTATAGCGTCTAACAATGCCAACAGTATCTCTGCACAGCACATGAACTCTTTAACCTTACTATACATACCTTGTACTGTATTTGTTTCTTCCTCAGTCTATCTTTTGCAATGATGAATAAAAAAAAGCCGCTTATGATAATATATATATTTAAATGTACGCGTTTTAACCAATAAAAAAAAGTCAAGGAAAAAGATAATTAATAATTGAAAGATAGGTAATTCTGAAAATTAGCAAGTCAGATTCTTCAAAACATTTTGTATGCTAACAAAATGTAACGACAAATTGTTTATAATGTTACATATAACGTCGTATATTGAAGAAATGTTTAGTATTTATTATAATGTCTCTCTTTTCTTTAATTTCATGTTTTATGAATTTTATTTCTAATTTACAATAAGTTTTCTTTAAATGTGTGTTTATCACATTATATAAACTGCTAGATAAATGAATTCATATCTGGCAAACGTAAAATTGAAAATGGAAATGGGGAATGTGTCAAAGAGACAACAATCCGGCCATAGAGCAGACAATAACCGAAGGCCACCAATTCCGGGCTTTAAAGTTATGTGAAACAATCTATTCTAGAGGTCGCGTGAATCAGATCTTTAAGAATACATACAATCTAAGACTCTTCATCTTGCAATAGTATTAAATCATTTGACGTTTCTACACTTCACAAAATATTCCCAGGACCCCCTCCGTTAAATGAAATTGAGAATGGAAATTGGTTATGTGTCAAAGAGACAACAACCCGGCCATAGAGCAGACAATAACCGAAGGCCACCAATTCCGGGCTTTAAAGTTATGTGAAACAATCTATTCTAGAGGTCGCGTGAATCAGATCTTTAAGAATACATACAATCTAAGACTCTTCATCTTTGCAATAGTATTAAATCATTTGACGTTTCTACACTTCACAAAAGTATTCCCAGGACCCCCTCCGTTAAAAATTGAAATGGAAATTGGTTATGTGTCAAAGAGACAACAACCCGGCCAAGAGCAGACAATAACCGAAGGCCACCAATTCCGGGCTTTAAAGTTATGTGTAAACAATCATTCTAGAGGTCAGTGAATCAGATCTTAGAATACATACAATCTAAGACTCTTCATCTTGCAATAGTATTAAATCATTTGACGTTTCTACACTTCACAAAAGTATTCCCAGGACCCCCTCCGTTAAATGAAAGGAAATTGGTAATGTGTCAAAGAGACACCAACCTGCTTAAGTGCAAAAGAAATCAGCCGAAACTCACCACAGAGTCTTCCACAGAGTGAGAAAACACTGGAGGCGTGCTTCAGTTGGCTCTTAATAAAAATGTGTACTAGTTCAGTGAAAACGTCACACTTAACTCCAAAATATTCTGTTTTAAAAAAACAACACAATTCATGTATAATGCACATTAAGAGACAGATTTTTTTTATAAATAATCCGCAAATGTTCGATATTTATTTTAATGCACCAGCAACCAGTTTTTATAAAGTATTATAGTATAAAACAATTTGGGTGACTCGACAAAAGATAACCCTCTAAACAGTCAGTTTTATACGGTTTCAAAAAGAAAACATGGCACGGACACAGTGACTTCTAATTATTTCTACACACGAGAAATCTTGTATAGCGTATTATCCTTATTCTAGTCGCCAGAAATTACATTTACACTATACATAACATTTCATACAAAGACCCTTGCATAATCGTCCGGAAAAATTTATCATGCTTCTGCTAGCCTAATCTTTCATTATACCATATTAATAACAGAGTTTATAACGTATATCATGATAATAAAAAGATAAAATGCACTAATGAGACAATTAACACATGAGTGTACCATTTAATTAAAATATATATATTTGATTCTCCGTCGTCATTATCTTTGATAATTTTCTAAATTCTGACGCCACGGCAAAGAATTATCATTATTAAAAAGAAAAATATAGGGTGACAGCGGCAGATAAATGGCATTGAACCCTTTGAAAATCTTAAAAATTTAATTATCTATTGGAGTAAAAAAGATGACAATTATTTCTGAAATATGAAAGGAAGTTCCCAGGATAGAATAATCAAAATAGTATCTCTCCAGGTCTGTGTAATAATCAGCTTAGGGATGAGGGATGGATAAATACCCTGCCGATCTAATGAGTTAAGCCTTTTCCTACTGATTTTAATAGTTATTACTTATGTCGTGCTGTTACAAATCTGTCCCAGGTTAAGGGAGGGTTTAGTGCTCATATTCATGCTTAACGAGCTACATTCCTTATATCCCTGTTCAAAGCCAGGATCCTGTAGGTCAGTGGTAGTCGTTGGTTCATGTATTTCATATTTGCTTTTTCGTAAAATGTGTTGTAGGTAATTAGCGCGTTAGTTTTCTAAATTGATGTTTTTCATATTTCGCATTTTCATATCCGGGCCTTTTATTGCTAACTTTACGGTATGGGTTTTTCTCATTGTTAAATATCGTACGGTTGCCTATTATTGCCTACATTTATTTCATTTGAACTTTGATGAATACTTGTTTCACTGGCTATCATACTGAATCTATTAACTTTTAATTAAGGTATGTATATAAAAACATCAATGAAGTAAAAAAAGAAAAAAAAAGATGTATGTGTTTTTGTCTAGCCTGCGAGATTTATGTCGTGTTAGCGAGACATAGCGTTTCTGGATTCCGTCGTGATCGAGGGCTAGTACATTAAGATTTTGTATGAAATTTGGACAGACTTGTTCATTACGGAAGGACACGTCGAGTGCAAAATGTGTTCCGTATTTCACTTTTGACCTCAATAGTTTTAGTCTACGGTTAAGATCGGTTAACATTGAATAATGTCGGAAGGAAAATTTTTCAGTCTTCGTGTTATGAAACTTGGACAAGAGCTAATCTTTTCAAAGATCAAGAAATAGCATATAAAGATACAGTTTCGTTTTTCTTTAAATTCTGTATTTTACAATCGACATTGCTCATTTACTCTGATATTGAACAATCACAGTCGAGACAGAGACTTTAACGGAATCCTTTTTTACAGTATCTGTCATATACAACATATAAAAACAATCAAATGTTACAAACAATGTTGATTTCATTGACTTATATTAAGAAAAAAACATAGTTAAACCCTACTACACATTCATGAGCATGTCCAAAGATAGATAACTCGATGAAGGTTATCTTGTGTCATATCTTACTGATTTTTTATTTGAAAATGTTTGTGTCGACATTGTTGATGGCTTATTTATTATATAGTAGATTTTATTTATTCTCAACCTTTTTAGATTATCCAGAGCTTCAGATTTAATGTACAAACAGCTGTCAACTGTCCATTTAAAAAAAAAATAAAAGGAGATTTTGTATGATTGCTTATGAGACAATAAGAGAAAATCATATATGAAACCTTCAGCAATGAGCAAACACCATACCTTATAGTACGTTATAGATTGCATATTGCTATCTGTTTTCGCTGGAAACTGAAGATGATGAGCAAAATTTCACCAAAGCCATGAATTGCCATTTGTTTCTCAGATCAAAAACAATAACGGTTGTAATCACATTCCAAGCTAAAAGACAAATTGGAAGAGTTGGTATTGCTTTGCGTCATAAAAAAGAATGGCCAACGTAGATACAAGTATCTTGTCATAGGGAGGGATAAATCCTACTTTGTAAAGGATAACTCTGATTCAAACAAAACATTCTCTGAAACTGACATTATCAAGATGCTTGATTTCTTGATTGACAACATATTTGTTACGTTCGGAGGACGTGTTTTTCAACAGACTGTCGGCATTCCAATGGGAACAAATTGTGCCACTCTACTTGCCGACTTGTTTCTTAATCATTATGAGGCTGACTTCATGCAGGAACTTCTTAGGAAGAAAGATAAGAAGTTATCAATTTCCTTTAACTCTACTTTCCGCTATATAGATGATGTTCTTTCAATAAATAATTCAAAATTTGGTGACTATGTGGAACGCATCTATCCCATCGAACTAGAGATAAAGGATACTACAGATACAGTGAAGTCGGCCTCATATCTTGACTTACATCTAGAAATAGACAATGAGGGTCGGTTGAAACCTAAACTTTACGACAAAAGAGATGATTTCAGCTTTCCAATTGTGAACTTTCCATTTCTAAGTAGCAACATTCCAGCAGCACCTGCATACGGGGTATCTATCTCCCAATTGATACGATATTTCCGTGCTTGCATTGTCTATCATGATTTTCTTGATAGAGGGTTGCTGCTCACAAGGAAGCTATTAAACTAAGAGTTCCAAATGGTGAAGTTGAAATCATCCCTTCGTAAATTTTACGGACGCCATCACGAGTTGGTTGACCGTTATGGAATAACCGTTTCACAAATGATATCGGATATGTTCCTTACGTCGTAACTACAATTCTCTTCCCTTTCATAAATGTGACCTAATGGAATAAGACTATTTACCGGATTTGTTATCACATAAGCAACACGACGGGTGCTACATGTGGAGCAGGATCTGCTTACCCTTCCGGAGCACCTGAGATCACCCCTAGTTTTTGGTGGGGTTCGTGTTGCTTATTCTTTAGTTTTCTATGTTGTGTCATGTGTTCTATTGTTTGTTTGTCTTCTTTCATTTTTAGCCAGGCATTGTCAGTTTATTTTCGATTTATGAGTTTGACTGTCCCTTAGGTATCTTTCGTCCCTCTTTTGTAAAATATGTGCTAAAAATGCATTTGTTGAACTAATTGATAATCTAGACTTTCAAGATAACCAGTTGCTAGTGGGTTATAATGTTACTACAGTAACACCTCTGTAATTTTTTACTTAGAGGATAGATCTCAAAAGTACGTTGATTATTATGTGAATTGACATACTGATAATCTTTATAGTAACAGCTGTCTGCAAATGTAAACGTAATAATTTTATTGCTATTTGATAAAATATAAAATGTTCATCTCCTTTTATCAAAATGATATTTCTTTAATTTATGATACGAATACAAGTGATCTATCTACTTAGAAGTTTAATAACACGCCATTTTGTATATTGAATTGCGCAATGATATTAGTTTGACTTTTTAAGGTAGGATGATAATTATGTTGTATATAATTTTACAATATATAAATGAATCCTTGGAGGATAACTTTTTGTAATCTAAATTCATTTAATAAAACCCCAAAATTTGGAACCATTGATGTATAAATTCTTAAACACATGGGTATATATGACCATAAGGGACATGCGAGAATTATAGTCAAACCCTGTTATTTGTGGTTGATATTAGCGCGAAAATTCTACAGTCGTTTAAGGTAGCTAAAGTGTCTTCCTCTATCTCGGATTTTGAAATAGCAGATAACAATTGGTCTAGATCTTTAATGAATTGTGCAGAGTACTACATGTATGCAATTCATGTGTAAGACTTGCTGATCTAGAAAATTATGTGTTTTATTGTATTTACGGCTTCATTTTTAAAAGAACAGAATATTTTTGTTTGATTCGTATGTTGCACTTTGCAACACAAAGGGAGATAACTGACGACGGATTAAGTAACTTTTATAATAGAATGTGTTGGGAATTTACCTATTTCATTATGAAACAAGATTAGAAAACGAGTGACTCCAATTGTTTTCTTTTTCTGATCTAAAAGCATAATATTAGAGCTATCTACTTATATTTTATCTTAACATAGCATATAGACATGCATTCTGAATTATAATACAAAAGGCATACGTGTGTGTATTTTCTATTTTTCTAATGTGTTTGAAATGCATGTGTTTCCAGTTTTCATGTGATTACGGTTCATTTTTTGTCATTTTTTTTATCAATTGAATATTTTGTATGCTACCTGTGAAATAAAATTCGGTCATCAAGGACGACGTATTTACCATAACAGGTAACAGTCTGACAACTTAAATATTTTGAAGAGGATATTCATTTCAAATACATTTAAAATACAACGATCAGTAAGACTTAGTGCAAACATTAAAAGAGAATGACCTGGTCATTTAACAATAATGATCTTTTATGGGTGACCAAACATTGGCTTATAAGTCTGTGATTGTATGAGGTTAATAACTTTAAGATAATTTGTAAACAATCATACATTTGTAAAAGGCTAGAATTTACAACATAAGGTAAGAAAGATGAAACGCATTTGAAAATTCTATTTAAAAAATTTATAAATATACATGTATATATAAAAGTAATCGGGAAAGTATATGCATTGCAATAAAAGCTTAAAAGCGCTTTTAAATTTTGGACATGTTTTATGACATTTATATGTAAATGGAGTTTTGTATGACGTCCATTTTCACTAAACTAGAACATATTTTGTTTAGGGGTCAGTTGAAGCTCGCCGTTTTTGAAGACTCAGTGTTTGGCTGTTTTCTGCCATTTGGTGGGGTTGTTGTTTCTTTTACACATATTCTGAATTTAATTTGACTAAGTTTCCATTAAACCAGCCGATTGGGATTTTGTCAGCTTTAAGACAAGGGCATCACGGAATCTTTATCTTATGATAATAACAATATAATACAAATTTAACTCATTTGATTCAATTAATGTTTGAACGCAATATGCTTAAGAGGTTCGTCTATTTGGCAGTGCGGATTAAATTCATTTGCAGGCACGTCCAGTCCAATATGTTCTTTACATTAATGCCTCAGGTTGGGAGAGTGGTTTGCTCTATGTCTGTTACATTAACATTTTCAGCGGCTCGGCAGAGGTATGAAGCAATGTATTGTTCATGTGTTTTTGTCCTCAAATAGGCATATAATGGTTTACTTTCATATATTGTTGTTTGGGTGGAGAGTTGTCTCATTGGCACTCATACCACATCTTCATATATCTATATAGGTATTACGCAATATTAACAACAATCAATCAGCTGTACTATGTAATGAAAGGACATACATTACTTTACTGTCTAAATTCCATTTAACTACACTTACCGTTATATTGATGATCTTTTTTCGTTAAACAAACACGAATTATCTATTTATAAGTTGTTATCGATGGCATTGGCTTGGAACTAGCTTTTAGTAACGACGAGTACTCCCACATCTGTACTTAAGTAGGTTTTGTTGTTGTTGTTTCGAAGTAAAAGTACCCCTCCGAGTCCTCTCTGTGTGATAGATGTACTTTTATTGTTTTCAATCTGATCAACTGATCTTTATAGTTTGTTCTTATGTTGTATAGTACACCTCTGTCCCAGGTTAAAAGAGAGTTTGTGTCCTCAAACCCCGCCACATTCTGCTCTGTATGTGCCTGTCTCAAGTAGGGATCCTGCAATTGAGTAGTTATTGTTTATTGCTGTGTTATATATTTGTTTTATCGTTCATTATTTTGATCACAAATTAGGCCTTTGATTTCTCGTTTGAATTATTCTATATTTGTCATTCGGGGCTTTTTATAGCTGACTATGTGGTAATGGCTTTCCTCATTGCCGAAGGAAGCATGATTACCTATAGTTGTTAATTTATGTGTCTTTTGATCTCTTGTGGAGAGTTCTCATTTATGCACTGTCTGTTGTGTTTTCGTTAGTTATTTTTCGTTATCTATCTGCTTACATGTAGCTCAGCCCGTTTAAACTGATTTATATAGTTTGGTCTTGTGTTGTTTATTTACACTACTGACTCATGTTGAGGAGAGGGTGAAGCGCCCGCAAACTTGTTTAACTCCGATATAATTGTATGTGCCTGTTCGAAGTCAAGCGCCTGTAGTTCAGTAGTTGTTATCTGTTGATGTATATCACATTTGTTCATGTTTGTTGTAATGTACATAAATAGGGCCGTTGGTTTTGCTTGTTGGGATTGTACGGTATTGGGCTGTCTCATATTTGAAGGTCATGCAATTACCTACAGTTGCTTATTCTACGTCATTTGGTCTATGGTGGAGAATTGTCTCATTGGCATCATACCACATCTTTTTATTTTTAAAGTGTTTTCACAACACTTTACTAGGAACGCAGCATCTATGAACTGACATTACTTGATCAGGATACACCTTTTTTTATTATTATCTGCGGGACATTGTCTCATAGCTGACCATCGACTAATTGTTACGTCAATGACAAATCCATAATGCTTTCACAAATCTAAAGCCTCGGTCACACCTTACCGGATAACACGAACGGACGCCTAACGGATGAAAATAAAAGTTGTCCGATAACAAAATTGTTATTTGTTGGGAGTCCGTTGATGTACTGACCGAATAAAACGGACGTGTGACGAATGCATAACGGACACATTAAAGGTGACAATAATAATACACGAAAATCGAATAAATATTCAAAATGTTTCTGTGTAACTGGTTTTGGTTTGTTCTTCAAAATGCCGCCAAAGGGCAGTGTCTGGCCTGAATAAGAGCTGCTTGATTGTGAAGACGTGCTTTTACTCTAAGATCGATTATGAATAATAAGAATTCAAGAACCTTAAGATATCTTACATACCAATTATTTGCATTTCTGATGCGAAATTTTCAATTGGCATTTATCCGTTTCAGATCCGTTCATCATCCGTTTTATCCGTTATAGGTCCGGTAGAAGTTCGTATCTCATTCGTTCAACATCCGTTTAATCTGTTAAACTTCTGGTAGAAATCCGTTGGTGAATTTGTCTTCCAGACCTCCAACGGATGTATAACGGACACTTAACGGATACAAAACGGAAACGAAACGTATGAGTACCGTACAAAACGGACGTCTAACGGACATTTTATCCGTTGGACGTCCGTTCAAAGTTTTGAACATGCTAAAAATTTTCCACCGGACAGAACGGACGTCGACGGATGAAACGTACGCTTTTAACGGACATTCAACGGATATGGACGGACGTCTAATGGACATGAACGGATTGAATAAAAGTTATCCGTTAGGCGTCCGCTCGAGCTATCTGGTAAGGTGTGACCGAGGCTTTAGCTTTTACATTATTTGTGTACTACCTGTAATACTGTAAGAAGGGCGGATGATTATATGAACACATTGAGAGATACTATACAAATACTTGAAGACATGATTATAAATCTGATAGACTATTTTATATATGAGATATGCACTTGCTAGTAAAAGTAAATTTATATCGTTTTTTTTTTAAAGTAAGAAGAGTAGTATCCCTGTATCATGTGTCATGTATTATCACAACGAATTTCGACCATTAACTCAGCTGTCAATTATAATGAATGGCAATTTTCTTTAATGATGTTTTATTTATGAGGTACGTGCCAATGTGATTTTTTTGTAATGCCGATATAAGACGGTGATTTCTCCTTTTTTTTAATTTTGTTTGTTTAACACTTTATTATCTTTATAAATAAAAATGTACAAATATAGACATTGGTAATGAATTCATGGATTTTCCTAACTTGTCACCATTTTGAAAGCTCTCCTTTACTTATTTGATGAATATTTACAAACATGTTATAGTAAACAAATGCCTTGCGGTAAATTATTTATCTTAATTGTATGCGGATAACATTAAACAAGGAGTGAAGGGTTTTCCATCTCATAAATTGACGGATTTAACCGACTTTCTTTGGTTGATAAGTAAAAAACAAACCTAAGGTAAGAGTGTATAAACATTTTGTTTTATCTACAATGTTAAATAGTACAAATATGTTTAATGTAGGATTTCTACAACTTTTTTCTTTAAAAGATGTCCTCTGAATTAACTGATAGGCTTCTACTTTTATAACATGGTCCTTATTTTTAAAATCTGAAATGTACAGAGGTTACACTATGTAGCTTACTTTATAATACGTATATATATATATCTAGCTCATTTGTAACTTTTTGTGTAGATGTTTTAGTGCCAAATGTGTGAATGTGGTTAATTTAGCAAATTTGAATTTGTAGTAACAAAGAATAAAAAATATAAAAAATGTCTGTTTAATACCCTTCTATATTGACGTTTAAATTTAAAAAAAACCTTCTAGGGTAAAGATAGATTTTGAAGATTTTGTATAATTGCAAATGAGACAACTCACCATCAGAGACCAGATGACATAGGAGTAACTAACTAAAGGTCACCGTTAGGCCTTCAAAAATGAGCAAAATCCATACTGCATAGTTATTGTCCCAAATGGCAAATGTAAAACAATTTAAACCTGAAAAAAAAAGAAAGAAAAAAAAAAATGATTCACAGCAAAAAACAACCACTGAATTACAAGCTCCTGTCTTGTGAGAGACACACACAGAAGATGTGCTAGAGCCAAACCCTCCCCTAACCTGGTATAAAATAACAACATGAGAACACACTATCAAAATCAATTAAAAATGGATATATCATCAGATTGATACCAAGCAAAACATATAACAAACAAACCTGACGTGGCCGAGTATTTGTACATCACCACAACAAAAATAAACACTTAGTGCAAATCTGAGAGTACTCCCTGTTAATGACATTTAGTTCAAAGTCAATAACAATTGATAAAACAATGGTGCATCTGAAATATCAACCAGTAAACACAAAACATCCAATGGATGTCAACCAGTAAACACCCAAAATCCAATGGATGTTAACCAGTAAACACCCAACGTCCAATGGATGTCAACCTGTAAACACCCAACATCCAATGGATGTCAACCAGTAAACACTCAACAACCAATGGATGTCAACCAGTAAACACCCAACATCCAATGGATGTCAACCAGTAAACACCCAACATCTAATGGATGTCAACCAGTAAACACCCAACATCCATTGGATGTCAACCAGTAAACACTCAACAACCAATGGATGTCAACCAGTAAACACCCAACATCCAATGGATGTTAACCAGTAAACACCCAACATCCAATGGATGTCAACCTGTAAACACCCAACATCCAATGGATGTCAACCAGTAAACACTCAACAACCAATGGATGTCAACCAGTAAACACCAAACATCCAATGGATGTCAACCAGTAAACACCCAACATCCAATGGATGTCAACCAGTAAACACCCAACATCCAATGGATGTCAACCAGTAAACACCCAACGTCCAATGGATGTTTTGTTGCCTTTTTGTGGTTGTCAATTTTTTTCCCACTGAACAGTCCTTTTCTGTAAAAAATGTTTAACATTATTAAGACGAAAAGTTTCAATATATGTACTAGATAAGTATTGACGTATCTAGAAAAACTTTACGTTGAAAACTAAAAAAGAATTCATCGAATCGTGTGTCAATTACATGCACAACAATTGCAAGAAACTTGATTATATTGTCTAAAAAAGTTTGTATAAGTAAATGTTGTGTTTTGGTTCAACTTCTTTAATTTACCAAACCGTTATCTCAGAAAGTTAGACATAGAGTCTTTCAGTGCATAAACTAGTTACAATTTAAAACAAGTACAAGTATTATATTAATAGAATGTATAACTCTGCATTTATATTAAACTTTCATAAGCTATCTGTATATTGTTTTTTCTTCCACTGACCAACAAGCAAATATAGGTGCAGTCTCGTGTATATCGAGTTCTTAAATTTTAAAGCATTTTAACTGGGCTTCGTTGCCGATTAACTTTATCTTTAAAATAAGGTAAACCCATTATGACACACAAAAACTATCTCTTGATATAGAACTCGTATATGCATATGAATATTGATATAATACACACTAAATTTACGATGTTCTAAATTTGTTTTATTAATTATAGTAGAATATTTAAAAAAAAATCATTCTTCATTGGCAACGACAAAGGAGAGACGGATTTGTATTAGCTCAAATTTCAAAATTCCTTCGTATATATAAATGTTGCTGCCCTTATATTTGTTAGTCATGTTTTCCAAATAAAACATGTTTAAACTAAATGTAGTTATGTTGCTTACTAAAAATGTGGTGTTAAATAAGACAATTTACCTACAGAAAACTTTAAAACATTCGTTAAATACATTGTAATATGTGTCATATAATATAAATAAAAATGAATTAACTCCTCACAACATTACAAGCAATATAAACCGAAAGACAAAAGTACATGTGTATGATTGTACGAGTGGTGTTTGATTGCTTGTTATTCAGGGGCAAATATTTTATGCATATTTAGGACGAGCCAACTGTAGAATACATCAAACAGATAGGTTTCTACACAATGTGAAGATCGGAATAAAAGCTATGTGATATTTTGTGTTGTATCCATTTCGACCAGACGTGAATGTGTATTTATACATCCCACTTAGTCAAACGGACGCGCCTCTACAACCTTAATTCTTTCGTTTTTATATCTTCTTATTATCAGAGAACTTTTAATTTGTATTCCAGTTATTACAATGGAGAACGAACCAGAACAGAAAGTTCCAAACCGAAAAGGAAGGGTTAAAGCAATCATTCTTGACAATCTGCTGATTATTCTTATGATCCTAGCTGTAGCCATAGGAATCGGACTTGGTATTGGATTAAGAGAAATATGGTCACCAAATGAGAAAAGAAAGTTACACTATTTACGATTTCCTGGAGATTTACTAATGAACATGCTTAAAATGTTAATTCTCCCTCTCATCATTTCAAGCTTGGTATCTTCATTAGCATTTCTGGACGCCAAGGCATCAGGAAGAATGGGATTACGTGCCGTTGTATATTACATGCTAACAACCCTGTTTGCTGTCATCCTTGGGATTATAATGGTGCTTGCTATTTCCCCAGGGACAAAAGGTTCAACGATAGATAAGTCTGGTGCGGCTAAGAAGAGTGAACCACTGGATGCACTTTTTGACCTAATAAGGTAAATTGAATGTTTATCATGCATTTTCTATTTGTGAATATTTATACATGTTCCAACGTATTAGCGTTTTAATGATTATCCGATCAGGATGTATAAAGTTATACTTTTTTCTATTTGTAATTATACGCTGTTTCCTTAATTAATGTGCACCGATTTCTTTCGTCTTCTTTAATAAAACCGAACAATCAAATATCATTTTGGAATAAATCATACTCAAAAGTCTGTATGGCGAACCTTGATGGTTACATTGTAGCTGTTTGCTTTTCAACAAAAAATACCAAATTTACAAATTCAAAAGTACATCAGCTATTTTAAAATTTTAAAACAAAAAACAGCCACAGGAGAGAAAGACACATAAGATTACATGTACGACGTCCACAACAGAAAATCGTATTAGGCAAGAATAATTTGTTTGTCTCGCAACAGTCTACCTATGAAATCTTCTGGAGGGTTATAGCTACATGTGTAGCCACCGAAAACAAGACATTCTTACAACAGATTTCTTTAATTTAACTTTTTGTGCATCCCGCACCGCTAAATTGATTTCTCAATTCTGCACTGGTCTGACTGCCGCGCGGAGTTTAATTATTATTGAAATAAAGGGCTTGCTTTTTAGAGAATTTATTTGAAGTCTTTGATATCCCTGTTGTGTAAGGAAATGGATGAAGCAATGGATGTAAAGTTGTCTCATTTTTGTCTTTTAGAAACTGTTTTCCGGACAATTTAATAGAGGCATGTTTCAAACGGGTAAGACTCTTTCAAAATTGCCAAAAAAAAATATATAAATACAGATATTTGATAAAATGATATTAATTGCTAATCAATTAACAAAATAAAGAGATGTTTTTACTGTTGTATAATTGCCAATGAGAAAACCATCTACCAGAGTCAAAATTATTTGACGTAAACAAATATAGGTCAACGTAAGATCTTCGACAACGACCGAAAGATATGTAAGCAAAATATATTGAATATGCCAAGCAGACAACTGTAGTGTTATCCGAATTTCCGAAAGCAACAAATCATTTCCAGCCGAATATTTTATACGATTATATATGCATCCGACGTGTTACTTAAGCGACGATTGTATGATGCCTGTATTGCTTGTTGAAATAAATCATTTAACTTGGTTTTATTTACTTAAAGTATAATAAATGTTTACGTAGATCAAAAAAGAAGAAGAAATATTTACTAAGAACATACATGTTTATGAAATAAATCTTAGCAATTGCATAGACATATAAAATCAAATTGACAGGACAAGGGCAAATCACACAAAAGACGTTACAAACTACTCGGGACAAAATATGATTCAAATAAAGGAGAACTGGTGTTCAAACAAGCCTGTAATCATAACCAAATCATCCCGTTGGAATCGTGCTAAGTCGTTGAAAGGACAATAGTTAACCAATATGATATAAAAAAATGTGCAAATGAAAATAATTTGTGATACATTTAATGAACAAATGACGTTTTCATAAATCAAATTCACATTCCCCGTTTCCATTCTCTATACTACATCATGATACCATGCTACACGTTATATACATATCTTTTTTTTTCTTTTATTCAGAAATGCAGATTTTTTTCCGTAAATATAAGAGACTGTTGAGAACAAATATATGTATCCATTTGGAAATTTATAAATCACATGTGGAACAGGATCTGCTCACCCGTCCAAATTACGTCAAGTTCTTGTTGCTCAGTATTCATTTTATGTTGTGTTTTGTAAAAATAAAGGCAACAGTAGTATATCGCTGTTCGAAATTCATTAATTGTATAGGTTTCTCTTTTTATTTTAATTGTTTTACCATGGCGTTTTCAGTTTACTATCGACTTGTGACTTTGAATGTTCATTTGGTATCTATTTGCTTCTCGTCTTTCACTAATTCTATACTATATAGTATGAAGATATGTCTTGTAAAGAAACATACACGTTATTCAGTGAAAGTTCAGAGGTAAATCTGGTAGTATTTGGTGCGTTCCAACGTTGTTCTTTATTTCTACTTACAGCAACAGACTGATATTGAAAAGCTAGAAGTAAATGAAACATTTGTCAATAAAACTTCAGAAAATCGTAGGTATTTTCACATTTAACATGCTTAGTAAATAAATACCGTTCGAATGTTTTGTAGTATTTGATTGTAGTATAATGGTAAATAGAAACTAATAAAAAGTATACTAAATCACAGAGACAAGTTAACTTAAAGTAATTAACATTTAGTAGTGATTAACCATGATCGAGTATGGTTTGAAATTTGGAACAAATGCGCATTTCAAATGGCAACATATCAATTCTTGTGTATCCTTTTTAATTCCACTGAAAGTGAAAATCATTAATCATTGGATACAATTTTTAATGCCAGGAGAAACCCACCATTTTTAGGCGGACAGGATCTTATATACTTAATTGTTGCCTTATCATTTTTTTTTCTGCAGATACCGAATACACTGTCACAATGACTGTTGACAACCCAAAAGTAAATAAGGCTGATGGCATGAATATTTTAGGATTAGTTGTATTTTCAATCTTTTTTGGATGTACTCTATCTAAGATGGGCAAAACAGGAAAACCATTGGCTGATTTCTTTGAATGTATGCACTTGGCCACGATGAAACTCGTAACACTGGTTATTTGGTGAGTTTTACAGGCAAGGTTATTAAAGTTAAGAGTAAAACTCTATGCTGTTTTCGTTACATAATTACTTGACAAATTAGGAGATCATTCTTATACAAAAATAAGTGGGATAAGAAAACATATGTTCCCTGACTTATGCATTATTTTATGGATACTTGTAGCTGACCAAAAAAAACAGTTTTGTATTGTAAGCAATATTTTACAAACTGCTTTTAAAAGGCAACAGTATGAGAACTAATATAATACTGCATGACTTATTGATACACCACAGTGTTAGAAATAACTTAATTTGTTACACTATTGAAAGACCAAATTTACATTAAGAATTTTAAAGAAAACATGATTGCGTCAAATATTTTTTTCTATTGTTTGTTATAATTGCAGGTTTTCTCCAATTGGTATAATATTCCTTATTGCTGTGAAGCTGGTCGAGATGGAAAATTTAGGCACCGTGTTTACACAGCTTGGTTATTACATGGCGACTGTATTATCTGGATTAGCTTTACATGCTATAATTACTCTGCCGTTGATATATTTTATTGGTGTTCGGAAGAATCCATTCATTTATATGTTCAACATGCTTAAGGCGTTACTTACAGCATGGGGAACGGCATCAAGGTGAATTACTAATTTAGCTGAAGGGAAGATAATACGAATGAAAATAGTACCCAAAATATGGCCTATTGCAGAAAGTGCAAGTTTATTAAATCACAAATTTAATATTAGAAACATGTATTGTATCAGGCAGATGTGTGTTTGTTTTTGTCGAGGAAGCCGTTATACCAGGAGAGACGAGACAAATAGCAATCGTTGTCAATTAAAATCAAGAGTCGAACAAATATAGTGATGATATATCAGGAATGTTAAAAGAGAACTATCATAATTGAATAAGTATATTATAAAACAAGGAAATAGAAATAAGATGTGGTATGAGTGCCAATAAGAAAACTCTTCTTCCAAGCAAATACTCTATCTGTATGAATGTTAAAAATGTTTTGGAATGCACCTTTCTGTTAATGGTAATTAGATAAATTAATACATTCGAGCATGTGTTTGTCTCTTAAGATGTAACACTTGATTAGATTTCAAACATCATACAAAAATAAATCAATGATATTATTAACTTTGAAAACGTTTAATTTAATTTCATTGTTTTTTTTTTTTCTTTAGCTCTGCTACATTACCTGTCACCATGGAGTGCCTGGAAGTGAACAATAAAATTGATGAACGTGTTATCAAGTTTGTCACACCAATAGGTGCTACGATAAACATGGATGGCACCGCTTTGTATGAAGCTGTAGCTGCCATTTTTATAGCACAACACTTGGGAATCACTTTAAGTATTGGAGAGGTTATTGTCGTCAGGTATGTTTAAATTCAGTGTTTCTGTTGTTTCGTTGTTTTCCTCTTATATTTGATGTGGTTCCCTCGGTTTTAGTTTGTAACCCGGATTTGTTTACTCTCAATCGATTTATGACTTTTGAACAGGGATACGTATACTACTGTTACATACAAATTGAATGTATTATTAGTTACATAGTGTGCTAGTGACCTAATACGGTATATATGGGGTCAGTAAATTCCATATGGGGTGAGAGCGAAGCTCGATGTAACGAATTTATCTTACCGACTATCTTAACGTGTGAAATTAAGACTAGTGATTCTCAAAACGAGCAAGTCTTCAATACTGTTAGCGCTAAGAAAATACTTCCATTAATCCTACAAAAACAGATGCCAACAATAACGATTGTAAGGTTTAAATGTGTTTTATGAATTTGTTTCAATCTGAATCATCAATTTCTTCGTCTGTTGGAACTTTTAAGATTTTTTCTTAGTACCGTTTTGTTTTTTACAAAGGGACATAACACCATTACTAACCGTGTATTAAATAAGCCCCGCCCCCTTCTTACCTAATAAGGAATATAAAGGGACGTAACTCCACTACTAACCTTGTATGAGATAAACCCCGCCTCCCTACTAACCTAATATCAAATATACACGGTTTGCACGCGGACGCTTTTAACCAATCATATTCCTGGAAATGTATAGGAGGTAAGATAAATGTAATTGTCCCATGAGAAACTTTATATGTTTATAAGCAGACCGAAACTATAGAACAATAAAGTTTTATGTAATAATAAAGAATCAAAGAAGTAAATAATAAATTAAACGCCTCGTTACCTGTAATATTGTATCAATTAATCAATAATGAATATTAAAAAAAGAGGGGCGAAATATACCAGCGGAACAGTCAAACTCATAGATCGAAAATAAACTGACAATCCAATGGCTATGAAAGAAAAAGAAAAACAGACAAATAATAGTAAACAAGAAACAAAATACAAAACTAAAGACTAAGCAACACGAACCCCAAAAAAACAAAAAAATCGTGTGGTCGCAGGTGCTCCGGAGTAAAAATGAAAGCTGCTATTAAAGTTTATTTATTAGCAACATTTCTTAAAAAAAATTGGTATTTCATATATGCAAACTTTGGAAACCTCGTATCTAATGTTATTTGAATTCATATTTCAGTCTGACAGCCACAGCTGCAGCTATTGGTGCAGCAGGTATTCCACAAGCTGGTCTTGTTACCATGGCGATAGTCTTGACTGCTGTTGGGCTTCCAATTGATGAAATAACGCTAATTTTACCAATTGATTGGTTTTTGTAAGTACTCCTAAACAATTTTTTTCAGGGTGATAAAAATAGTCATGACAGCTGAGTTTTAACAAAACGATATAACTACATCTATCTTTTTTGATTTGACCGTTACTGATGAGTCTTTTTTAAACGAAACGCGTACATAATTTTAGTCTTGGTATCTAAATTGAGTTTATTTGATATAATGGAAATATGGACTCACGCGGCAAGTACATGTATGATACGTCTGAACGAGTCCAAATAACAATTTATAAAAGTAAACCATTATAGGAATATTTTGTGTGAACGAGTAGCGAATAGCATGTTTTGTCTGCACGTGTAGCGAACAGAATGTTTTCTCTGGACGAGTAACGACAGCATGTTTTTTTTAAACGAATAAAAACAGAATGTTTTGAATTAACAAATATCAAACCGCTCGTGTTCAATTAACGAATAACGAACAGTGGGTTTTGAATCAACAAGTAAAAACAGCATGTTTTGAATCAACAAGTAAAAACAGCATGTTTTGAATCAACAAGTAAAAACAGCATGTTTTGACAGAACAAGTAACAACAGGCTGAGCATGTTTTGACAGAACAAGTAACGAACAGTATGTTTTGTTTGAACGAGTAACGAACAGCATGTGTTAGCAACATATGAATCGCTATATTTTTGTGGGATATTTATTTGCACTTATCATTGATTTGATTATGTTTTTCGTTCATATTATAGAGATAGATTTAGGACAGCAATTAATGTATTGGGTGATGCGTATGGTGCAGGCCTTGTAGCGCATATGTCTAAGGCAGATTTAGAAGAAATGGACAGACGTGAAGCTAAAGAAAATGGAAATGGACTTCATATAATGAATGGAGATATTGATAGTCCACAAGTTTTGACAAAACTATAAACAAAGAACTTTTTTGTTAAGTACATATCAATATATATGAGGAAAAATACACTCAGGACACGTTTATCTATTTTGTGAGCTATGCATTGAGATCTGACTTTTTTACGATTAAAGTTATTTTTTTATTATTATTGTTTTTTTTAGCGCATTCCTGTGAATTTTAAGACCACAATTGGCGTCTTTCTGATGTTGAGCAATTTAAATATTGAACAGTGACAACATTATTAACCGGTTTAGCTAATGGCAAATGGTTATTGATTTGAGATATTGTGAAAGGCTGGTCAATTAATCGCGCATGCTCTGAATGGCGATGACGTATTATTTTTTGACAAGACAACAAATGTAAAAACACGGATTTCAAATACTCTTTTAGTTGGTCAACACTTATCCTAGTTCGGCTTTTTTTTTATTCAGATACGAGAGATTGAAGTACAAAACCTTGGATGTCATTGAATAATCCGGGAGAGCGGCACAACAGTACAATACAGTGTAACCGGAGAGCACGAATTTCATTACTAAATTGCTTGTCTCCACGGGACTCGAACCCGGGACCTCTGTGTTACAAGGCAGCCCACTAACCGACTGAGCGCTAAAGTACTTCCTTAGCTCAACCGCTTACGGCTGACTAAGTATCTACTAAGTTTTTCTATGGGAAGCAATCCCGTCACACTTCCCCCACATCAAGAGTCATTATACTCTATAATGATGATATTTTCATCTTTTTTATATTTATATTTTAACCAGGCTAGGTAATTCTTCTAACCGTGGATTATTATTGTTAGGCGCCAATGTAACCGGAGAGCACGAATTTCATTACAAAATTGCTTGTCTCCACCGGGACCCTCTGTGTTATAAGGCAGCGCGCTAACCGACTGAGCTAAAGAAGTACTTCCTGAGCTCAACCGCTTACGGCTGACTAAGTATCTACTAAGTTTTTCTAAGGAAAGCAATCCCGCCACAACAGGAACAAAGTATAAAGCAATAAAGGAAAAATGAATATAATATACATCAATATGATATTGCTACTGACAGGCACCCACAAAGTGTGACGGGATTAAACATGTTTGCGAACCCTCTCGTAGCTAGTATGGGACAGTGGTGTAACAGCTTAACATAAAAACGTCAAATGAAAATCAGTTGTAAAGAACTTAACCCGACACATTGATATGAAGCACAAACACACTAAAGACACAAAGTACAAATCGAGTTTTTGCAACCACTGTGTCGATTGCTGTTTGACGTCCGTCCCCAGGACCCGAGGTTATCATCAACAAAGTCAGAACTATTTGTTGACATGACATATCAACGTTACGATTATTTTATAAATTTACTGTTTGCAAAAGTATGATTTTTTCAAAATACATATGGATTTTCTTAACCCAGGCATGACAGATGACCTTATTATTATTTTGCACAACACTCATCTTTTGGGAATTTTGAGTCCTCAATGCTCTTGACTTCAAGTTCATACTTATTTGGCTTTCTTACGTTTTTTATCTGAATGTCAATGTGGAGTCTAATGTAGAGGAAACGAGCGTACGGCGTATTAAATTATAAGCCTGGTACCTTTGATAACTATTATATAAATTACATCGAAATATTTCAAACATTTTTTTCGCATTTGATTTGGCCTTCCAACTGTTTTAAATCCATCCCCGCTGTTGATGTTTATTTTATAGACAAACCGATTGTCTGATGTAACAACTTATATACAAAAGCCGTTAGGTATTCATCACATTCGCACGAAACTTTATTCATTATCCCTTTCAAAACTTCATTATTCGTTCAATTTATGTTTGGAAACCACTGTTACAAACCCCTCATTCAAACCAATACAAACTTACAGCTATAATTTCGGATATTGCCAGTCACAGACTTTTCAAACCAGTCCGCATTGGAGAACATGAGAAAGAGAAAAGATCTTTTCTAAATCTTTCCTTTGCCAACAAAGGTCTCGATGGCGTCAACTTAGGCAATATCCTTCATCATAAATTAGTTCAATCGAAAATACCTCCTTATCTCAATATTGACGACTTCAAGTCGCAACCTCCTGATTGTACTTGTGCTAGTTTCCAATTCACAAATAATCCGGCTGGCCACGTTATTACCGGTAACCTCAACATTGTCAATAACGTAATGTGAATACAACTTCAAAATTTTGATGGATTCAGTCGAGGGTTATGCCAGACAATGGACTAAGTGCGAGAAGGAAGACATAGACTCTCTTTCCGAATGGATTAGACGGTGAAGTCGTTGATAAAAATCTGAATTAATGGCCTATCAATGCCCATGCTACATCAATCTTTAAAGACCCAAATGTCGCAAAACACTTATCCTACCTCTATGACAAATATGGTGTTGTCCCCGCAGATAAAGGCCCAAACAACATCGTTTTTGTGTGTAATACTGATTACATTAACTGCTTAATAAACGAATTCGATATTGACAATTCACTTAGAAACACAACATATACCCTCACGACACTAACCAAAGAGGAAATCCTGGATAATCATAGGTCTGTTCTATGTTCCTTTGGAATTTCAAGACGAAGAACTGGATCTTCCATCACTAACACTGTATTGGATACCTTATACAATTGCTCAACGAAACCTCTTTCTAAATTATAAACATCTATTTTATCAGCAATCAAAGACGGGCTTCAAAGTTATTGTAAAACTACCTATTCAAGAGGTGGCGTGAATCAGATGTGGATACTTAAAAATTCCAAAGATCTTTTAGAGTACATACAATCTAACTCTCGTTCATCTTGCAATAGTATTAAAACATTTGACTTTTCTATACTTTACACAAGTATTCCACATTCCAAACTAAAACACAAATTGAAAGAGTTGGTATTGCTTTGTTTCAATGGCAAACGAAGATACAAGTATCTTGTCTTAGGGAGGGATAAATCTTACTTTGTAAAGGATCAGTCTGATTCAAACAAAAAATTCTCTGAAACTGACATTATCAAGATGCTTGATTTCTTAATTGACAACATATTTGTCAGCTCGGATTACGTGTTTTTTCAACAGACTGTCGGCATTCCAATGGGAACCAATTGTGCCCCTCTTCTTTCCGACTTGTTTCTTTATTATTATGAGGCTGATTTCATATAGGACCTTCTTAGGAAGAAAGATAAGAATTTAACACTATCCTTTAACTCTACTTTCCGCTATATAGATGATGTTCTTTCACTAAATAATTCAAAATTTGGTGACTATGTTGAACACATCTATTCCATCGAATTAGAGATAAAGGATACAACAGACACAGTTAAGTCGGCCTCATATCTTGACTTACATCTAGAAATTTACAATGAGGGTCGGTTGAAAATAAAACTTTACGACAAAAGAGGTGATTTCAGCTTTCCAATTGTGAACTTTCTATTTCTAAGAAGCAACATTCCAGCAGCACATGCATACGGGAAATATATGTTATAACACGAGCAACACGATGGGTGCCACATGTGGAACAGGATCTGCTTACCCTTCCGGAGCACCTGAGATCACCCCTTGTATTTGGTGGGGTTCGTGTTGCTTATTCTTTAGTTTTCAATTTTGTGTCATGTGTACTATTGTTTGTCTGTTTGTCTTTTTCATTTTTAGTCATGGCGTTGTCAGTTTATTTTCGATTTATGACTTTGAATGTCCCTCTGGTATCTTTCGTTCCTCTTTTTTATTCTATGACACTCGGGACAAAGGGATCTCCGTAGTATCCGATTGATAAGAAATTATAGACTGCTTCTACACAAAATGACTAAAGCATACTGGTCAAATTTATGTTATTGCTATACAACTTGAGTTATATGTTGTTGGTTTTTTTTTCATTCAGGTAAAGGAATAAACAAATTGCAAGACCATCAATGATAGTTTTGTCAAGAATATTAATAACTGTAAACCATTAACATCGTAATCTTTTGAGTATCATAAAAACTTCGACAGATATTGTCTTGAATTAGAATGAAACTCAAAACAGTGTGGCTGTGGCCATTGATTGACACATTAAATTCATCCATTGACTGGGACAATTTAGGTGAACGTTTGTATGTAACGAGAAATGTGCATGAAACGGGAAATTCGATTTGAAAAAATCGCTAAGATGACCGTAAATCATTATCAAAATATTTTCAAGATGACCGTAACATATAACGAGGATGACCGTGATTGGTAAACAGATGACCGTAACTTGTAAAGGATGATCGTAATTTGTAAAGGTTGACTGTAATTTATAAAGAATGACTGTAACTTTTAAAGGATGGCCGTCAATTCTAAGAAATATCCGTATTTGTGTTCATAGCTTTTTGTTGAGGTTGTCTCAATAGGGGCTCGGTTATATATAGCGGATATAAATATTTTTCATAAATTTCTTTTTAACTTTTTGCCGTATGTTGGGACAATGATATTAAATTGAATATTTTTCGTAAACAATGAAATATTTATTAAAACGACGTTAAAATTTTAATACAAATTGACAGCGATACGACGAAAAGTTGAAGAAACAAGGATGTGTCCCTAGTACACGGTAGTCCTATAATATATGACTTTGGAGTTTGATATCACTTACATTCAACGTATTTTTATCAGATAATTTTTTACTATTATCGTTCAAACTTTTGAACGATGATAGTAAAAACGAATATCCGATAAAAAAACGTTGAATGACTTTTGAACGGTGAATTAAAAAAAAATATCCGATAAAAAACGTTGAATGTAAATAATATCAAACTCCAAAGTCATATATTATAGGACTATAGTACACGGATGCGTCATCTACACTATCATTTCTGTGTTCAGTGGACCGTGAAAATGGGATAAAACTGTAATTTGACATTACAATTAGAAAGATAATATCATAGGGAAAATGTGTACTAAGTTTTAAGTTGATTGGACTTCAACGTTATCAAAAACTTCCTCGACCAAAAACTTTAACCTGAAGTTGGACAGACGGACAAACGAACGGACGAACGGACGCACAGAGCAGAAAACATAAACGGAGTTTTAAAAAAAATAATTAAACATATGAATATCCGGTAATCGAACCCATGTGTATGGTTCCAGAGGAAGCAGATTAAAATCTTAATTTGTCTTGAGATATGAATGACATTTCTGTATATATACAAATTGACCAGGTTCCCCCTTATGATACGCTATTCTTACAAGACTATTTTAAGGATCTATTTTGCTGGAGCTCACCTTCACTCGTTTGGTCGTATTATTTAAAAAAAAAATCTATTTTATTTGCAAGACAAAGTGGAAGACCAATCAAAGACGATATAATATCAATGGGTGTATAGATAAAGGCAGATGTGGTGTGAGTGCCAATGAGACAACTCTCCATCCAAATAACAATTTAAAAAAGTAAACCATTATAGGTTAAAGTACGGCCTTCAACACGGAGCCTTGGCCCACACCGAACAACAAGCTATAAAGGGCCCCAAAATTACTAGTATAAAACCATTCAAACGGGAAAACCATAAATGTACATGTATTGACATTTTTAAAACGGTGTATTTATTATATGTCATTAAAAGGAATCCCAGAAATAAAAAAAAAAATCTTTTGACTTGTAATTGGAGGCTGTGCATCGCATTTTTTTTTTTAAATTTTACTTGTAAGGTGTCATTTTATTGCTTTTTTGTTGCATTTTTTTTTCACTTGTTCATGTGCATGTCTTTGTTGCAAATTCAGTTTAAAAATTAAGCCCTCTACTGAAAAAAATTACATATGGTGAACTATGTATTTGAAACACGTCTAATTTTCTTTTACCTATAGGATAATACTCTCATATAAATAAGTAAATTTATACCAACACGATTAATCATTTGATACAAAAAAGTAGTATAAATATAAATACGGATATTTCTTAGAATTGACGGTCATTCTTTAAAAGTTACGGTCATCATTTACAAATTACGGTCATCTTAAAACCAATTACGGTCACCCTTGTTATGAAATGCTGATTCTGTTACGGTCATCTAGATTGTGATTTACGGTTATCTGAGCGATTTTTTCAAATCGAAATTCCTATTTCATGCACATTTCTCGGTAGTAATTAATGACTTCAGTGTGAATCTTTTATAAATTTACATCGTATCAAGGTATGTTTTGTAAAGAAAATGATATAGAAACACTTTAACAGATACTGACCTAAATTTTCATCCGACATCTTGGGATGACCGTGAATGCAGTTACGGTCATCAGCTTAACCCCAGTGATGACCGTGAATGTAGTTACGGCCCTGTACAAAGTACTTGCGTGGACATCAATAAGTACGCCATTGAGATCGTCTCAAGATGATCATATTTTTAATGAATTTAGAATCATATTCAAAACAGTGTAGCTGTGGCCATCACTACAAACCATTAAAGTCTGAAATGGCCTATATCTGTACTCGACTGTACTGATTTTTACTCGACCAGTCTGAATTGGTCTGACTTTTACTTAATATTAATTTACTCGACCCCAGTATGAACCATACTCGACCGTACTGAATCGTACTTGACCCTTATCTTTGCCGTTGAAAATAGTCTGAACTTTTACTCGACCAGTCTGAAACATTCTTAACCCATTCTCGACCAGTACTCGACCTATTTTTCCAGTCTAAACCATACTTAACCAAAGGTCTGAACAATACTCGACCAGTCTGAACCATACTAGACCAAATAACCTCTACTTTTTTAACTGTCAAAATAAATTTCTTTTTAACTGACATATATAACAACAGCCAACAATATTTATAAATTGTTAAACCTTATATTAGAATTATATCTATTATTATATTTAGGATAAAAAAAATACATTATATATAATTTATATCAAAAAGGGATAAAATTAAATAAATAAATAAAATTGATTAGTAGTGAAATATAAAGTATCATCTCTGCTTTGGGCAAACTCATAAATAAGATCACACCTGTTCAGAGGTATTAAATTCTAAATAACATTTATTCAAAATTGCAACATCCTGTTTAACTTAAATAACAAGGCTTTTCGAATATACTAAGTAATACGCAAATTTAAGAAAATAGGTATTTCTTTTTACCTGTAAAACACACATGTACTGAGGTAATAAGACCACATTAAAGTGCTCTGTGTATGCCATGTCTTTAATTGGACAAAAGTTCCTGAAACTAATTTAAATATTTTTTTACTGTTACTAATATTCATAAAATTTTGAATAATATTGAAAATATTAGTCACAATTCATTTTTTAGATTATTTGATCAGCTCAGCTTGTTTTATTCATATTTTAAAGTTGATATATATTATTATGTTTAAGTGTTGATTAATATTGTGTTGAAGTTATATTATGATTGATTATTGTGAAATTTTAATACTATATTGAATACATTTTTAATTTCATTTTTATAAAAAATATTTTCTAAACTGATAAAATTCAGTTGATAGATACAAAGAATAGGTCTAGCTTGGTTAAGACTTGGTCGAGTATTGTTCAGACTAGGTCGAGTGCGGTTCAGACTAGGTCGAGTAAGGTTCAGACTAGGTCTAGTACGGTTCAGACTAGGTCGAGTATGTTCAGACTAGGTCGTGTATGGTTCAGACTAGGTCGAGTATGGTTCAGACTGGTATAAAATGGTTAACTACTGGTCAAGTAGAAATTCAGACAGTTAAGTATCATGGTTCAGACTACATTCGAGTATTATCAAGTAAATTTCAGACCAATTCAGACTGGTCGAGTAAAAATCAGTACAGTCGAGTACAGCTATAGGCCATTTCAGACTTTTATTGGTTTGTAGTGCGTTGATTGACGACCTTAAATTATCCCATTGACTGGGGCAGATTATGTGAACGTTTGTCTGTAACGACCGCTACTCACTATGTACTTGTTAAAGACACTTAAACTGTGGGGTCACAAAAGGTTCTCAACACCTAAATGAAGAAATTAGAAAAAAACATTCAGGAATAACACGATGTTTTGATTATATCAATAATATAAATCAAAACATAGAGTTATTCCTAATTAACTTTTCGAATATTTTAATATCAAAGGAGTTAAGAACTTTTGGTGACCCCACAGTTTAAATTCTATAATAAGTAAGTAGTGAGCAGTTGTCGTTACAGACACACGTTCACCTAATCTGTCCCAGTCAATGAAATAATTTAAGGTCGTCAATCAATGGCCACAGCTCGCTGTTTTGAATATGATTCTAATACAAATTGACTCCTTGTTCCTATCTGTTTGACTACTCAATAAATAATGTGATTTTTCAACACAAAAAAAAGACTAGTAAGTAAATGTACTTACAAAACTAATTATAGATTCTAATATTCAGTCGAGTGTTCAAATATTACAAGAGAGACGCGGAAAATATTTCTGTTATCACACTGTGCAACCCTGAGGCTCCTCTTTTAACTTTACATACTATTACATACGTTCATTTTTACATAGCTAGTGCACATATTGTTTAAGGTCCAGCTGAAGTCCGGGTGCGATATGTTCTTGTTGTACTGAATATCCTTGGTGGCCTTGGGCTGTTTTCTGTCCTCTTGTCAGTTTATTGTCACTTTGACACATTCCCCGTTTCCATTCTCAATTTTATTAGCCTAAGTTGTACCGAAAATAAAAACTTTCCGGAATACTGGCCTAGAAATTTCAAGTTTCTGCTTACTTTCAGTTAGAAAATAATCTACAAAGAGAGATAACCTAAAACTTTTCTTTATAATCATTTTGATTTTTAAATGCGGGATTTTCGAAATAGTGGCCGTTTCAACAACGAGGTTGAAAAAGTCGGTTTATTCACGTGACATTTGTTAAGAGAACAGAGTATAAATATAGTCTTTCTCACAGGCGAATCAAACAAATGGTGTGATCCACTTAAAATGTTCGACTGATGTTCTATTTTTACCCTATTATCCTGTTGTAATCGCATGGCCAAGGACATTAAATAGACACACATACTGACATTATTTCTACTTAAAAAAGTTTAACAACACAACTTCTGACTAAAAAAGTAAAAAAAAAAACTTAAAACAACGGTGTTCTCAATCTTCAGTCATTTGTGTATTCCAAAGTACTACGGTAATGTTAGTGACATATTTGACAGCTACCCTGTTTGCAAACTTTGAGGTTAATGGGTCAAAATTGGAAGTCACAATTTTAACATTTGTTTGAACATGGTCTACTTACAAAATAAATTCAACGAACAAAATTCACGGAGTGGCAAACTTCATTGCATTATGCATTGCATATGAACAGATGCATGTAGTGACCATGTACTACATTTTACACGGGGAAAAAATGAAAAAAAATCAGAAGGGCACTTTAATATACCTCCTAAATTGTATCATTTTTTTCTCTACACTAATCAGGTCAACGTTCTTTAAGATACTGTTAATTTCAGATAATTTTAAGCATTTTCTTCAAAGATTTGAGCCCTGACTTCATTAATCTTGAACTTTCTGTGTATAGTATTATATATATGGGTCATTTTCAAAAAATGTGGATATTTCAGTTGTGAAATAACAATACAAAAAAATATTCAATTTTCAACTTTAATATATGAAATTGAATAGTACAATACAACCTGAAATAAAAATATGCAATCTTAAATGCTACTACAAAAATATTTTAAAAAATAACATAGAAACAAGTATGGGACATATGTCAACTACATAACGGATTTAGTTTCGGTCCCTAATTTGTTTTTAATAATATTTACATTTTGCTTGATATATATTTCCATAAAAATCATCACACTTTTTTTAAAACCATGAAAACAGTTAAAATAACACTTTTTAGAAACATATTTTAAAGTGAATTTAATTCAGCATTGTCAACTACATAACGCTTTTTGTCAACTACATAACAATTCACTGCGTTATGTAGTTGACCGTTATGTAGTTGACCTATTTGTGGTTTTTGGATGTTTTTCTTGACCCTAATACTACCAGATAGAATCATATTCAAAACAGTGTGGCTGTGGCCATTGATTGACGACCTAAATTATCCCATTGACTGGGACATATTAGGTGAACGTTTGTCTGTAACGACCACTGCTCACTACTAACTTATTATAGAATTTAAACTGTGGGGTCACCAAAGGATCTTAACGCCTTTAATATTAAAATAATTCGAAAAATTAATCAGGAATAACATTATGTTTTGATTTATATTATTGATATAAATCATAACATCGTGTTATTCCTGATTATTTTTTCTAATTACTTTATTTAGGTGTTGAGAACCTTTTGTGACCCACAGTTTAAGTGTCTTTTACAAGTACATAGTGAGCAGTGGTCGTTACAGACAAACTTTCACATTATCTGTCCCAGTCAATGGGATAATTTAGGTCGTCAATCAATGACCACAGCCACACTGTTTTGAATATGATTCTAAATGGTTTTTATTGAATTAGAGTCAGTATTATAGACTTTGAATGATTTATGTAAAAAAAAATATTTATGCCAAAATTTATCAATGTTTTTGCCGTTACAAAGTTGACATAGAATAAAATTACGGAGTAATTTGTACTCACCAAAACTAATCTATAATGAAATGAATCAATGATGTCATCCTGTAACTTTAAGCACGTCATCAGAGGATGAAGAGTAAGTAGAGAGCACTTCCTTAGTTACAAGGGATACAATCAGTTGTTTATTGGCAACATTATTTCATTTGTGTTATGTAGTTGACATTTTTTTAAGTACGAAATAAAAAGTAAAAAAAAATGCTAATAAAATCTAATAATTCCCTGTATTTGTGTATACATACCTGCAGTGATACCTATATATTTATAATAACAAAAGAAAAATAATAATTTCCGCTGGGTATTAAAACCAGCATTTAAAAAAGACTAGTTTTTCAATTTCGTACAAGCAATTTTGGGGTTTTTGGACCCTTTGAAACCCACTGGAAGCAATTCTGTAGCTAAATTTCATATTGAATTTGCTGGAACTTGTTACACACACCACAAACTAAATTGTGTATCTAAAAATTGGATAAAAATATTTACACTTTTTTAGAAATATTGATTGTACAAGAAAATCCACATTTTTTGAAAAAGGCCCAATATATTGGTAAATTAGCCTGGTTGTAAAATGACTGAATAAATAGTCAACGATTAATCTTACAGGGGATGGATTATGTAATATGATTCTGCACACTTCAAAATATAATATATAACAAGTCAAAAAGGGTACAACAACACCATTAAATAACTATAAAATGAACAAATATTGGATATTTCGGATAACAGATATCCTTCTTCGGTAATAGCACGATGTCAAATGAATCATCGTGCTATTATATATATATATTTATATACAACTCGAAAACATCAACCCAACAATGTTAGATCTGTAAATTTGCTTCCAACCATACCTTTTTGTAACTTTCTGACTAGTAAAATGAGCTTGATTCAAGAGAATGAGACTACTAGTACCTCGATCAGGTATAACATTATCATCATACTGTATCTATAATCAAGAAGGTTGCTAAGTTAGGCATTTTTACTAACGTAAATATAAGAAAAAGGTGTAGATTCAAGATTGCTCAATTTGTTGTGTTTTGTTTTTCTTTCCACAACAGTCGGTTGACAGAAAAATCCATTTTCATTTTAAGCGCCCAATTCTACCTGACCAAACCAAAAAGCATAATTTCTAATCGGCAAGGGTATTTTACTTGTCCGTATCTAAATATGTTTAATTATTTGACAAATCGTTTACTGGTTTCATAGTAATTTACTTTATATAATCAAGCTTTCCATACATTTTCATTAGAGTACTTTATTGACACATTGTTATGATTAGGTATCAGTTGACCGGTACGATTTGACAATCTATGAGTTGACAGAGAAGGACTAAGATGTCTAAAAGAGGTAAGAACAAATAGTATTCATATGCACACATGGAGTTTATTAGTATTACATGCATCAGTACTTTTTTGCAAAATAAACTACACATGTATGCATATTTAGTCTATAGTGTTTAAATACTTCTAGTTTTTATATTTAAAAATTATCACAATAAGAAAGTTTGCATACGTACGTAACCTGTCCTGATTTCTGAACTCAACACGTTTAAATGGTCACTCTGACACATAAAGAACCATATAAATGTATAATAATTTACAACAGCGACTAATTATTAATATATTATGCTACAGTACATTCTTTAAAACAAAACAAGTATTTTTTTTATGTTTTTATGTTCACCAACGAAACTTAACAAAGCCTTACTTAAAGGTAATATTAGTTATCAAAATTTAAAAAAAACTAGTTTGCAGAACAAAATAAATCATGCCAAAAAACCAAGTTTATCAACTCGAGGGGAAAGATATCTATCTCAGCCTATCGCATCTGAAATTTAGTTTCAGTTTTTACACGTAATATATCCTTGTTTACACCTCATCAAAACACATAGTTTGATGATTATTTAAAGGCTTTAATATTTAAAAATAGATCGATGTGTAAGATTGCTAACCGATAAAACAGACACGTCAATACAAAAGTACACATTTACCGGAAGTGAACATTTGACCTTCAACAGTGTGTAAATGTTCATATCATGCATTTACAAGTTGATTGCCATCACAAAATCTTGATCAGTTTGAAGATCACCCGGCCTGAAGGACAATGTGAGCTCTTGTCATCACTTTCCATCCGTCGCCCGTCGTCTGTAAAGTGGCTTTTCTTTATGCCCGCGTCACACTGTCCCGATTTTTACGTCGATGGCAACACGATTATGGAAATTTTCAAAATCGGGACTGATCGTATCCAGATCGGGCTATTCGTAGTGCCATCTTTAACCATCGTAGAACCATCGGCCACTTTTTATAGCCTTCGGGGACAACTTCGGGAAGGGTTCTAAATTTTTTGACATGTTAAAAAATCCCCGAAGGTGCGTCCGATGTTGAGGGTTCGTATTGAGTTCGTATCACCATCCTCACCATCGTAATGTCACCGGGAATGCATCTTTGAACATCGTATTGCATTCGTGTTTCCATCGTTTTCATCGGGCAGTTTTGACATTACGATGTCTACACGAATGAATCACGAAGCTACTCGAAGGTCTTACGATGGCAACACGACTTCGTGAAGACCTCGTAATCCCGTCGTGTTGCCATCGAATGAAAATACGAAGGCCACAAGATGGAACTACGACGGCAATAAATCCAGCTAAATGTAAGTTAATTTTCGCGCTAAAATACATGTAAAGTGCCATGCGCGATATGCACTGGTCAGTCTAATACGACAGTTAAGAAAGACGTTCACAAAACATGGAGCTCATATCATATGATTCTATGAGAACAAGAATATCGACAGCGTTGTTTCTATTAATTCAAATGGAACAAGAAGAGCAGCTATTAGAGGCTCAGGATTTACTTTTACAAGTAAAATATTATTTTTTGTTAATTTTTCATATCAAGTAACATAATGAAAATCATAAACGCGCCTCGTACACCAACACTGCAGGTACACGTATATAGGGAAACCAATTTTTCCTTCATTATTTTAATTTTTTATGTATCGTCTGAGTTGTTGTCACACGAATGTTTACTCCATAACCATTTTTTCTATATGTCATATTTTGCCGCATTTGTTGCTTTCCCCACATCCTTCCCTTTGTCTATATTATTATGATATTCTCCTGGAAAGAGCTCTTTTTGAATAAAAGGGATCAACGAACCCATTACCTTACCTTTAAGATAGATCAGTAAACATGGGCATAATTACGGGTAATTATTCAGACTAGTGCACACATTTTACAGTTCAAACAAAGCAATGCCGAGCATGGCATCCCCTCGTATGTAACATATTGGGGACAAATATGGACACTATATTTGTATATGACACATGCAGAAAATGGTAAATTGAATATGCATATTTGATACATAAACTATTTTTTTTAGAAATCAACCAAAACATTCAGTAACTGGAAATACCTTTAATATTGTCTTTAGAACCAGCAGGTAAAAAAATGAGCAACCAATTTCCTGTGTATTATGCTATTTCCACAGGCAAGTGCCTGTGGCTATTTCAAGGAGATAAAAACAAGTCCATCTGCATGACCTTGACCTTTGGCCTTGAACGTAAAAAATGTCAGATCATTACAAGGAGGAACAATATACCAAATGTGGTTAAAATCTTTTGAAGCATATTGGTTTCAGAGTGTCCACATCTATTTTTCTTTTGGTCTTGTACTTTCCTGCTAGACTCATACCCCTCCCTCTTCCTCTTCCTCTCCCTCTCCCTGATTTTGGTGGCATTGTATGCAGAGACTCAGAGTCAAGTTTTACCCTTCAAGCCCACGGTCTTCCGTCTTATGATTAAACCAGAAATTAAATGTACAATATAATATATATTCAATATTGATCAAACAATTTAAAACGCGTGATGCCTTCGGCATATAATTGAAATGCATCGTAAGCTGTACACGACGTCTTTTAGACATCGTATGGCCATCGCGCCATCATCGTAATCCATCGTGTAGCCTTCGTAATCCATCGTGTAGCCTTCGTGATCCATCGTGTAGGCTTCGGCTGAGATATGAAGCTTAAATACCCGTCTTCAGTTAACCTTCGTATGTCCATCTTTTGCTATCGTGTATAATTTCGACACCATCGTATAGACTTCGTTATTCATCGTACTTGCTTCGGTCACTTTTTGGTATTTTAACGAGATCGGGACCAACTTCGTACGAACTTACAATTTTCGCATTCGGGTGTCCATCGTATATAAAAATCGGGACAGTGTGACGCGGGCATTACAAAAATCTTCTCTGAAACTTTAGAATACAATTAAAACTGTTTGTTTGCCTTATCTATAACGTTTGTGATTTTCGTCTCGGTTGACTATTCAACGTGACCGTCGTGTATCAATTTACTACAGAGGTGTCAGTTCTGGTAATATCTTCTACTTGCTACAATTCCCTTTCTTTTATTTCTTTCTTTCTTACTTACTTTTCATTGTTTCAAAATCTATAGCAGCTAGGTTAAAAGTGTAAATTGCAAAAATGATCAGCATGACAAGATGGTTCCCCCTTGAAAATTAGAGTAATATCTAAATACTTGTTTTGGAGTTTTCGCACTTTAGCTGTTATTTTTAAAACTAAAGGCGCTACATACGGGTACAAGAGTTAACGGTAAGTAAGATCAGTCATGACAAGATCGTGTTGATTTTTGCTATAGCAGTTTGACTGTTTCCTCAAAACTGATAGAAGCTAGGCTTCTATGCTTGACATGTAAATTGCAAAAATAATCAGCATCACAAAAGAGTAACTATAGAATCAATCTAATTCAAATTAAAGTCATGTATTGCTCCCGTTCTGATGTGTCGCGCATCAAGGACCTCGTCTTTTCTTTGATTTAGATGAAAGAAGAAAAGTTTTCTATTTTTTTTTCATTTTTGCTAGGCTTTTTTTTTGTATCAATTTTCTATTACAGAAAATGTATATATAAGTATGCATACTATAAATAAATTAAGAAATTTTATTTTTAAGGGTTTCGAGAACGTCTTGCTGCAGGGGAAACCATTGTTATTGCTGAGGGTTATTTATTTGAGTTTGAAAGGAGAGGTTACGTGCGTGCTGGATGTTTTGTTCCTGAAGTAGTATTGGAATTTCCAGAACAACTTAGAGCTTTACACGAAGAGTTCGTACATGCTGGAAGTGACGTTGTCGAAGCATATACGGTTTGATTTAATTCTCGTCCTTTTCCCTTTTATATAGTCTAATTCACTAGCAGTTTCTGCATCGGCCCTGGTTGCCTCGCATCACGGTGCGGAGCTATTAGTTTCAGTAGAAATACACGCCATCTTGAATAAATTACTATCACGTATAGATTTTGATTGGTTGCATTATAATGAGGCTGAGATACAGCAACAGCTATTGGCTTTAATGAGATAAAGAATTACAGACTTTTCTCGTCCAGGATAAGACATCAAATGCCGGAAAATTAACTATGTGTATTTTAGTTCCGATCAACTGTCATTAATTCATGTTCGTTTTATTATGCATGATACATTTCACAGATAAATTCAAAATTGAAATATCAATTATCAATACGTGTTTAATTGCTTTGTTACTCTGCAATTTGCACGATTTTGCTTTCCTAAACAATGTTCCTATACAATGTTTACAAAAATGCATTATCTGTATTTTATAACTTCTGACAATATAGGCACACCTCTAGAAAGGCACACCTCAAGAGTCGTGTCTAAAATTGGTTTAATTTTCAACAAGGATTTTTTTTAAAGAATGGGTGTAAAACGCACACTCTTAAAGTACATCCATTTTATATCAATAAATATCTAAAAATACCACATTTCCAATACTAATTTAACAACCAAATACACACATATAACCTTAAATTAGTGTAGAGCGAAGCAGTCCATCTTTTTTTTTAGAAAGCTATAGGTTTTAGGTTAGCTGTAGTGGCACGAAATGTGGATGATCAACACACATTATTCTTCTTTTTTAGTTTCAGAAAAACCATCAACATACTGATGTTTACTTTCCGGTGCATTTGGAATTTTGGGTCCTAATGTATGGAAAGCCAACGGGGTCAAAATTCTTAATTCGTAACTTGTCAATTCGTAATTTTGTAACTGTAATTTCTTAATTGTTAATTCTTAAATTGTTAATTTGTAAATTGTTACTGTGAAATTCATAATGCTTAATTCGTAAATTGTCAATTTGTAACTTGCACCTTTGTAGTTTCAACATTCTTAATCGGTAAATTGCCAGTTTGTTTATACTTGTAGCTGTGCAATTTCATAATGCTTCATTCGTAAATTGTCAATTTGTAACTTGTATCTTTGTATCAAAATTCAACATTCTTCATTTGTTAATTGTCAATTTGTAACTTGTAGATTTCAAAATTCTTTATTGGTAAATTGTCTTTTTGTATATTGATGTTTTGTAACTTGTAACATGTGACTTGTCGATTCGTGAATTGCCGATGTGTGAAATGTCGAAGTGTTAAATGTCATCGTTGTATTATGCTAACGATCATTATGACGACAGATGGCGCTCGGCTTCTTCTTCTGTGTATAAGCCTCCTGTAAGTAGGAGCACCGCCATATGGAATATATACCAAAGGAGTTTAAATCGATTATGTACAGCGCAAACATATAAAAGATAACAAATAGATAAATACATTGTTTGTTTTATATGGCATGTATAACAGGGACTCGGTTTTATATTGAGGTAACCTCGTATAAACATGTTTGTTTACTGTACTGGTCATCAAACCTGCAATGAGGTGTGTCACCTCCTTTATTAAGGTATATAGACGTGTCGCAGGAACGGGCTTCCTTATCAACTTCGCAAATATATTACTGTCACTTGGCAAGAAATTTCTACTTAATATTTAACCGGGTCAAAACAAGACTAAAAACATGAAATATAAGACGGTGTTGGAAAAATACTAATAATGTCCTGGGCCCGCAAATTTTGGACTCGATGTATAATGGCAGAAATGGTTTGACAACCATCATTCATTAATATTATAATCTCAATATTAAAATTTCAGAAAATAATGTAATTATCTAATGATATGTTTCAATACAAGAAACAAATGGACGAACAGTCATATTTATTTGGCTCCTGAGTAATGAACATAAATCAGGAATCTGATGTACAGTAGTTGTCGTTTGTTTATGTTATTTATACGTGTTTCTCGTTTCTTGTTTTTTTAAATATATATATGTATTAGACTGTTGGTTTTCCTGTTTGAATGGTTTTACACTAGTAATGTTGGGGCCTTTTATAGCTTGTTGAATGCCTATTTTGACCTATAATGGGTTACTTTTATAAATTGTTATTTGGATGGAGAGTTGTCTCATTGGCGCTCATACCACATCTTCCTATATCTATAAAAAAAAAATGTTTAATGATATCATGGGACCAGTTCACATCTACAATCATCAATAAGCTTGAAAGAATTCAGCGACAACTTGTGAGATTTATAACAGGAGAGTACAAATCCAGAGGAGTTGGTTTCGTCTCAAACACACTCACCAAACTGAAACTACAAGACATACAGACAAGACGCTCAAGTCAGAAGGTAATATTTCTGACTGTACGAGGTGGTCGTAGTGCAATAGAACCAGACAATTTAAAAAAAAAAGCTCGTCCAAAAAGAACACTAAATTGCTGTCAAGGGCCCGATTATCAGTAAGAAATGTTGTGAACAAACATGCAGATAAAAAACTACACGAAGTGTTTTGAGATATTGACAGCAATGTTCTTACTCATTTTTCGTAAAAACAGTATTCGAATAGAACCACATTGAAGAAGCGTAGTGCGTACACCGAGCGTTGACAGCCGATCAGAAACTACTCTCGTGCATCGTCAATACATCGACGGCGCTCTCTCTACCGTTGTATTATAGCCGGAATTTGTATCCACAATGTTCTCCTACAGATACAGATATAAAATGATCATGATACAAGATCGAAATATACTAGGAGTTGTCCCCTCTATACATTTTTTTAATGACCATGACCGTTAAACTATGAAACTGTTTATTTTTTACTACAAGCGTCACATACATAAATTTGAGAATGGAGATGGGAATGCGTCAAAGACACAACAACCCGACCATAGAGCAGACAACAACCGAAGGCCACCAATGGGTCTTCAACTCCCGCACCCGGAGGATGCCTTCAGCTGGCCCCTAAACAAATATGTATACTAGTTCAGTGATACCGGACGTCATACTGAACTCCGAATTATACACAAGAAACAAAAATTAAAAATCATACAAGACTAACAAAGGCCAGTGTTTTTTTTGAAATCTCAAACCCCCCTTCCTAATTCTCCCACTTTTAAACAAATTGACGCCCTCTCCCTCTGACTTGTCAGAGAACAGATCTTGCCATATCGCCATTTACATGAAAGAGGCAATTATCTCTTATATGCTTACACTAATTGTACCCCACGCAACAAAGTTGCGGAGAATGTAATGTTTTGACCCGTCCGTCTGTGCCTCCGTACGTCAGTCCGTCGGTCCTGTTTCTTGTCATCGCAACTCCTCTTAAAACACACAACAACATTTCATGATAAAAAGGACATACTAAGTAGATTTGCATATCGAAAAGATATTACAATTCAATTTTTTTCTAGAAGTTACGCCCCTTTGAACTTATGTGCTTCGATATACCTCTGCAACAGTTTATCGTCCGAAACCCTGAAACCACACCACAGAATTTCATGAAACCTTGTAGATAATAAGGAGATACTATGTGTATGTACATATCGACAGGAAATAATGATTCATTTTTTCTTTCTTATACAACTTTTTTTTTCTTACAGTTATTTTATTTCTCCAGGAACAATGTGGGGACGTAGGGCATGTGAGCGCGCTCACTAAGGTTCTTTAATTTTATTACTCCACGAACATATTTGCACATTATTTGGGGTTTGGCCAAAGGAGTAGGTATTTGGTCATTTTTAGAGTAAAATGATAGCCTGGGATCCTGGCTGACTGCTCGACAGAAGAGCCAGGCGGAATACAACCTGGTTTATCAATATAGGATATTAGGATTATATTGTTACGAATTCATTGCAAATGATTTTTTATTTTTTATTTGACATGCAAATTTAAAAAAAAAATAGGTATATTGATTAACATCGTGAATCATTTCAGTTAATTTTAAAACGATAGACAACATGTTAGATTTAGTAAGGTTGCCGGGCTATAAGGAGTTGTGGTACCAGGTAGGGTTCATATCGGGAGTACGGAGCATTACGCAGCTTTTGGATCGTGGAACTCGTGAATATTTTGGTCTTTTTGGTTGTACATTTTTATTGTAGGAAATCTGGTAGCGGCAATTTATAAGCTTCTTGACCAGAAAAATTCAGTAGGCATATACATTAATACATAAAATTGAGAATGGAAATGGGGAATGTGTCAAAGAGACAACAACCCGACCATATAACCGACGACAGCAGATTATAATATATATGTCAGCCCTTTCCTGTCAGAATAAAATGGTCCGATAATAGCATTTTATGATTAATAGAAATCGTTTATTATTAGTACCTGAGTTTTTCAGTAATTATGTAGCCTTTTTAAGCCGACTATATGGTATTAGGTTTTGTCATTGATGAAGGCAGTAGGTTCCCTATAGTTGCTTACATCGACTTTATTTGTACTTCGCGTTGGTGGATAGTTGTCTCATTGGCAATCATACGGTTTATTAGCACATCTCCTTATTGTATATACCTGAATAATCCAGTCGTAATATTCAACTGACCAACGATTATTTCATTAACCCCGTAATTAGGAGAGATCAATTACGTTGAGAGACTGAACTAGCCGTCGGGATGTTTTTTTTTTATAGTTTCCGTTCTCGAACGAAAGTCCACGTCAGTAAACAAAATGAAACTGGGTTCCTGTAAACATGAAATTTATGTTTTGCTTTTTTTAGACGCATTTGCTGTAATTAATGGATTAAAATTACTTAGGTATATATTCCGTATGGAGGTACTCCGACTTACAGGAGGATAATACACCGAAGAGGAACCCGAGCGCCATCTGTCGTCATAATGATCGTTAGCATAATACAACGATGACACACTTCGACATTTCACACATCGACAATTCACGAATCGACAAGTCACATGTTACAAGTTACAAAACATCAATATACAAAAAGACAATTTACCAATAAAGAATTTTGAAATCTACAAGTTACAAATTGACAATTAACAAATGAAGAATGTTGAATTTTGATACAAAGATACAAGTTACAAATTGACAATTTACGAATGAAGCATTATGAAATTGCACAGCTACAAGTAACAAACTGACAATTTACCGATTAAGAATGTTGAAACTACAAAGGTGCAAGTTACAAATTGACAATTTACGAATTAAGCATTATGAATTTCACAGTAACAAGTTACAAATTAACAATTTACGAATTAACAATTTAGAAATTACACAGTTACAAGTTACGAATTGACAAGTTACGAATTAAGAATTTTGACCCCGTTGGCTTTTCATACTAATGGCGCTTCAATTTTGTACATGTTTGGCTTTATAACTTTTTTGATCTGAGCGTCACTGACAAGTCTTATGTAGACGAAACGCGCTTCTTGCGTATTAACAATTATAAGCATGGTACCTCTGATAATTTATTTGACATTTTATAATAAGATATCAATAATGTGAATTGTCAATTTTTTGTATTTACAGTACTATGGTCACCGAGCAAAACTACGAGTTGTTGGCAGGGAAGATGAACTTGAAACATTGAACTTTAAAGCATTAGATATAGCTAAAGAGGTAGCAGACAAACATGGTAAATTACTGGCTGGAGGTATATCTAACACAACTATCTTTAACAGACACGATCCAAAAACTATAGAGGAAGCTAGAAGTATATTTAAGGTAATTTAACCTACTAACTTTTTAATAGTCATAGTTTCGATTCGGTGAACTATCTTTCGTAAACGATATTTCTCAAACCTCAAATGTATAATACAACACAAATGGCACAAATTAAAATCAGATCGGCCGGATTCTAATGGCTTAAAAGGATTCTGCTCTTTTTCGAATGAAGGCTTAAGCAGCCCTCACAAACCAATCGATGGAGAAAAAAGTTAAATTAACAAAATTAACAAACTCCAAGGAAACTTCAAAGTGGAACCTCCCCTATCGAATGTTGAAATAAAAAACAAACACATCAAACATGGCTTTAATAATATGTCACTCCGTCTCCTTCATCAGTAGAGTCTAACCTGTTGTGTCAATAAAAATTAAAGGGGACAACAAACACATTGAAAACAATGTTCGTCTGACATTACATCAACATTTTAGGAACAAATTGAATGGGCCGTGACGAGAGATGTTGACTTTATTATTGGTGAGACGTTTCCAGACTTTGCAGAGGCTCTTTTAGCTTTAGAGTGTATTAAAGAATATGGAAAAGGTATTATCTAAAACAATGTAGTCAGCACCTATGTTCGTTGATATTATTTAACAATTAGCTGTTTATAAAACTTTGAATTTTTTAAAATACTATGGATTTTCTACCCCGTGAATAGAATGCCCTAATTGGCAAAGCTTTTAGGAAATTTGGTTCTCTAAATGCTCTTATACTTCTTTTTTTGTTTAGCCTTTTTTACTTTTTTATTTGGGCGTCACTAATGGATCTTTTTGAACAAAACGCGTGTCTTGCGTACGGATTTTCAATCCTGGTGTCTATAATGATTTATTTGATTGATAAAGTAAGAGACGCATAACGCATCACATGGGACATTTGCTTTGCCATTTATATGTGAAATATAAAAATCTGCTGTTCGTTTTATCCGAGTTCACGCGAAAATAAAATTTTCACGCTTTATTGTCGTAATAATAAACAATCCAGGAAAAACAGGACAAAAACACCGAACTCCAATGAAATTCAAAATGGAAAGTCCCTAATCAAATGGAAAATTCAAAAGCTCATGCACATCGAACGAATGGATAAGAATACCTGGCTAATTTTTCATTTTTGTTTCATAGATTTAAAAGTTTCTATTCCATCCTCAACAACTATGCATACAACCAAAAATTACGTAACATGTTAATACAATATTTTCGTTGAACTAAATATATCAACGGTCAATAAAAAAATTATATGAATCATAAATACTCCAATTCATAAGAGTAATTATTTGTTTATTATTTTTATCTCGCTTTAGTTCCAGCCGTTATTACATTCTGTTCTACCGAAACAAATATGACACACGATGGTGTGCCGATACCTGAAGCATGTAGAAAGCTGGAGGAGGCTGGAGCCGATGTAGTGGGAGTGAACTGTAGCAGAGGGCCGGTTACAATGATGCCTCTTGTCAAAGAAATCAAGAAGGTTTGCAAGGTAATATATTGGTTTATCTGTAAGATGGCATAAATCAGGTTTCATTTTACTGCAAATGATGGTGCCACTTTAATAGTGTAAAACCCTTCTTCGTGGCCGAATTATAAGAATACTGCTTTAAACTGAAAGTTACAATCTTAATTAAATAATCGTTGATCTTCATATATTAATCTATCTAGGAATTTGAATACAATTATAATCTTAGATTATTGCAATGTTAGAATTTTGATATAATACCTTTAAAGTTGATATTGACTAAGCAGTTACTAAGGCAAAAAAACCTGTTGATATATATACTATATTCACCAAAGATGTTCGCATTGATTTTATATAGCAAGGAAAACATATGAATGAATTTAATGTATATACTATAATTTTAATATTTTGTTGAAGAGCTCCTTATGACGATAAATCCAGAAAATCGCTTCGGACGCAAAAAAATTATAGTGTTATTTTCTACACTAGTAATCGATCGATATAAATGCTTGAGCATTGTAAGCCCTAGTGTGACATCAGCCCAGCGGACAATGCTTCGTTACTTACATGATCTATAGAATATCATTTTTCGAAATTCCATTATTGTATATATTATTTTATATATTAGATGCATCTTCGTGTACATGTTTTGTACTTTCTCTGTACCTATGTATCTGCAATGGTTATGAGAATAAAGATAAAGATTAGGAAATGATTAGAAACTATGGTTCTAACACCCTCTAGCTTAGCTTGTCCTAGATGAGTTTGACTAATACTTAAGTTTAGTTTCCTTTTGATCAAATAGCACCAACTATGTTTATGTACTTTCATCCCTGGCTTTTATTTTGAGCGCTCCTATTGAATTTAAATCCAGAAAAGCGATTCAGACGCGCGGAATTTATTTTGTTTTGTTTTCATTTATGGAATATAGGCTGACATTAATTTAACCAAATACATTCCTTTACCTGATGTAGTTATTTAATGTATGTCTGCATTAGAATTTGTTATAATATATATTTGAATATCTTTTCAGGGCCCAGTGGCAATGTTACCTGTAGTTTACTCTACAACGGACAAAGAACCAACAATGCAGGCTTTAACTATACCAGGAACAGGTACCTCTAACGTCTTTTAAAATGTTCAAATATGTTCTACTGTTGTGTCAACTAGCATAAAAGACTAATGTAATCTTTTGCAAACTACTTTATTCCTTTACAAATGTGTCATTTGAAAACCAATTTATCGAAAAGTCTATAATGTTACTGGTTGCCACTGATGCAGTAGAAATTGCTAGCCTTCCTTATGTTTATGTCCCAAGTCTGGAGCCTGTAGTCATGTTGGTCATAATTGGTTTTTTTTTGTAATTTGTAATTAACTAGGCCGTAATTTTTCTCGTTTAAATTGTTTCATTTTTTCCAGTCGGGGACTTTTATAGCAGACTTGACAATCTCGATTTTTCTCGTTGTTGAAGGCCCTACGGTGGTATGTAATTGCTTTCATTCCATTCATTTGCAACTCTGCTTACAGGTAAACCAGCATTTCCAGTAGACTTGCCAGGAGTTGCATGTACTAGAACAGAAATAAAAGAATTTGCTGAAGAAGCGAAAGCCCTAGGAATACAGTATATTGGTTTGTGTTGTGGGAACGCCTCTCACTACATGCGTATTTTAGCAGATGTATATGGGAAGGATCCACCAGCAAACAAATTCTCTCCAAATATGGATCAGCATTATTCATTCGGTGATGATAAACATAGGAACGATTATTTTAATGATCTCTTTGAAACAAAGCTTAAAGATAACAAGGCTAAATAATTTAGCACGAACAAGCTTGACATTTTCTTATATTGAATAAACATGATAAATTGAAATGTTTAAATTTTTATTCATTTCGTATGTCACTGAAGTTTTTTTGGTGTTCTTTTGCAATGCAAACCTTAATTTATTTTCGTATAAGAATTGTCTTTGCACAAATGTTGATTGTTTGAATATTTTAAATTAATCTAAGCTGTATTCTACATGTTCATTCATTTCGAATGCATATCAATGTTATTAGAGTAGAACTTTAAGTTACAGCCATTAGTTTACCGAATTCACACGCACATATTTCTTGTTCAAACTATCTACATCAAAATATCGTCACACATTTTCATTGAGATCCTTGTTAATCCTCCTCTTTCGATTGCAAAAAGAAGTTACCATCATGGCAGTTAACAATACTAAGGCACATACAAGAATTATTAAAACGAGTTCGCTATGCCTGAAAAAAAAAGGAAATCAAAGGAAAATGAACAAATGAATACTAATAGCATACATATCGAGATTTATATCACAGTGTTTTGTATTTAGTTTTTAAAAAAAAGGGTCGATCATCCAAAGGAAGCAATTAAACAAACCAATTACTTGTTAAATGAAAGAGATAGACTTTTTATAATGCAATCCAAAAATTATAACTATTCTGCAAGAAATTCAATATGGCTGGTTGTCTTTGACTTTGGAATGTTTGACTATTTGACCACTCAGTGTGTCAGTTTCCCGAAAATTTCACTAACACGATTGTCAGTGATATAGTCTGTGCGTCCGTTCGTCCCGCTTCAGGTTAAAGTTTTTGGTCAAGGTAGTTTCTGGTGAACTTGAAGTCCAATCAACTTCAAACGTAGTACACATGTTCCCTATGGTATAATCTTTCTAATTTTATTGCCAAATTAGATTTTTACCCAATATACGGTCCATTGAACATTGAAAATGATAGTGCGAGTGGTGCATCCGTGTACTTTGGACACATTCTTGTTTGCAGGTTAATTAAAAATAATATGAAGTAAGCATTCAAATGACGAATTATTAAACTTAGGGAATACTAGGTCATTGTATACAAGTCTATAATTCAAATACATCATAGGAACAACGCTTTTATGGTTCTCGTTGTTTTGAAATATTTTGATCTGAGCAACAGTCCTACGCAAAAAGGTGGTTTGTTACGATATGTCTTATAAAAATAAACAAATATAATTGATACATTTGTAAGTTTGAATTTTATATCCATTCATATTGACCTTGTAACTAATGATTGAGCTATTAAACATAAGATATGAAGGCTGTTATCATTAATACATACCAAACAAACAAAACACGTAACTGTGATCTTTGACCTGGTTGTATCGTTAAACTGTTGCTCACTTTGTTGAGTACACCTATAATATAAAAAAGCTTTTTTTAATTTTTTTTTACAAATGCAGAATAAGGTTGGTCACATATAGCCGTTGAAGGTATATAAAACATGCATCGCCTAAACATAACTAATACAAAATTGTCTCTTTCCTATTTGTTCTTCTTGTCGCGATTTGGCGTTTCGCGCTTGCTCGGCACCAAGCCGTTTATCCAATCAATCGATCCTTCTTTTTTTTCGTTCATTTTAATTGTCTTGAAACTCTCTCCACGTCAATTGCAATCTAATTAAAAACCGATCTCTCATCGCTCCTGTTTCTGATATGTCGCTTGGGAGCGACATATCAGAAACAGGAGCGATGAGAGATCGGTTTTTAATTAGATTGCGTCAATTGAGGAAGCGAAACGTTAACGATTACAAGAAAATGCGATGAACATTAAGCTGAGCAGAATTTATGACTAAATCAAGATATTAATTTGTACTTTTTTATCATCATTATTTGTAAAGGTATATAAACGGATAGCAAATAGTATATATAAAACATAAACAAAATTATAATTGTATTTCTATTGCAGTTCAAAAACGTTTTTGCTTAATATAAGCATGTTTTAGACATACATGTAAGAGTGTCGGTATTAAAGGACGAAATTCAAACATAGTTTTTTATGGGATTTTATGGCGTGTACATTTCCCAATTTGAATGGTATATCAAAAAATATTTCATTTACTGATTGAATTTCATTTTGATTTCTGTCCATAGCGATAAAGCCGCCTGACAGTTTTATGTTGTGATAACCTGTGAGAGGTGATTTGATATATTAATTTTGAAATTCAAAGAGGCCTCTCTAATATGACAAACGTGAGCCTTTCCCTGGACATTGTTTGTTTTTCTTTCCTTAGTGTTAATAATCCGTTGGCTACTCATAAAGGATTGATATAAAAAAACAAAAAAACAAACAAAGCCGGATCCTAATTAAAAAATATCGCGTATTTTGTCATATATATTAACAAGATAAAATATTTCAAGGATAATCAAAATATATAAAATTATAAAAAGATGGTTAAATTCACTACAGTAGGCCAATGACAGCTTCTAATGCGTATTTCAATGATGTTTTCCAAAAATCATCTGTCTCTTAATATGTATCACACTGTAATGTCTTCCAACTCCTATAACCATTCATGTCTGACTTTTAAGGTTTTCCATCAATGTAAAATTTAGCAAATGCATGTTTTAGAGAACTTTTAATAGCTGACTATGCAGTATTGGCTTTTCTCATTGTTGAAGGCCGTACAGTGACCTATAATTGTTAAGTTCTAAATCAGTTGGTCTCTTTTGGAGAGTTGTCTCATTTGCAATCAAAACAAATCTTCTTTTTAATATTTAAACATTTGCGACATTGAATCCCAATTTTCTTCAAAACAAACCAGCGTTAAAAACGAAATGGAAAAACAACAATTGAGATCAAAGCGTTCATAAGTTTTAGGTTCTGCGGTAAATAACAAATGTTTAAAGGTTGACGGAATATTTACCTCTGAGTCTGAGAAAGATTAGAAAATCTACTACCCACATATCAGTATATAATTCACTAATGTCCGACAGTACGTATACATAAGTCCAAATATTGGTAATTATTATAACTGAATAAACTAAATACAAGGACTAGTATATCGGAAAGACCTTATTAATTTTAGGAAATTGGGGAGATCAGTGTTAATGAGTCAAGTAAAATCAATCTTTATAGCGTATCTTGTATATTTGATCTTTTACGGGTTAAAACCTTCAAGTTCGTTATTAAAGCTGGGTCGACCAATCGCCCTCTCATGTTATTTTTTTTTTTGCCAAAGTAAGAAACGACTTGATATTTTCAAATTTTCAAACCAAAAGCAAGAAGTAGAAAATCGTTGCATAGAAGTGTTTGAATGCTTCATGAACACAACTTCATATCATTTTTGAATATCATTATAATAAAAGTATATTTTTCAACCCTTCAAGATCATGAAAATTTTATCAAAACATAAGTAAGATACAATAATCTGGTCCATTAAGTGCAACAGTGCAAACATGTCATCTTTTACAAAAAGACAAATGGCCATGTTAATCATTGGGATTATATCAAATATGAGCACTGTTATGTGTTACCATAATATGCATCTCCGTATAAGACGTTTTGTAATTATACATTTTTTTATAGGTTTAAAGATGCTGCTTATATCTAAATATAGATCTCAAATGAGGTTATTTTGGTAGCTTTTGACGTTTTTTTTTCTTAAGTTGAAACTCTTCAACAAATTGCATCTCGGCAGAATTTTGAAGGCATTGACCAAAGAGTTCAGATGAAATTATAAGATTATGAGTTCTGATATTTGTCAGACTGTCTTGTATACAAGGAGTGTGTAATTTGAGAAATCAGAATAGGTTTAAAAATAGTTTTGTAAAAAATGTACGTAAACTATTTCTGAATCTCATATCATATCATTTGTTTGTGTTATAGTGATTAAGATGATAACACAATGTTGATTGCTGTACCTGTATTTTTGACATTTTCACCTATTGTGTCTGGTTTTTTTTCACGCAATGTTGTCAATATAATGGAATTTGGTGCGATTGTCATACAAGTGAGAGGATTAGCTAGCTATAAAACTGCCAGGTTCATTCCACCATTTTATACATAAATAAATGCCTGTAACAAGTCAGAAATATGACGGTTGTTATCCATTCATTTCATGTGTTTGAGCTTTTGATTTTGCCATTTGATTAGGGACTTTGCTTTTTGACTTTCGGAGATCATTATTTTTGTGATTATACTTTTTCTCCGTTCAAGATACCATGCTACAAATTTTGTTACATATATGTGTATCTTAGTTTGATATCTTTTTAGGAGATGCTGTTTGTAATTTGTTTGTTTTTTAGATCAATTGAGGAATGTTTATTATGTTGCAGTGACCATAAACTTTCTGGACAAAAATTACCAGACGATGTTATCTTTTTTTTGCAGTTATGAATTCATTTAATTTTAAGAATTTTATCATTTTTCTGAAACGATTTCATACGGAAAATATGGTCCTTTAATACAACTCCCTGTTCCATAACGCAGTGTGCCATATGCATTCGTAAGTCAGTATGTCTTTACTGTGATCCCACCGACATTTTGAAAATTTGCGTGGTTGATTCTGACGAAAAAAATTACAACGTATCTTACACTGCTATGACTCCAATGTTTCTGATAATTTTGATGTGTATAGATTAAATGAAAAATTAGAAAAAAGTTAAAAATTATCAATTCAGATATTATAAAATAATGTTTAGTCCAATAGAATCTGGAGCCATTACTAATTACATTTTGTGGTTTGAAAGACTGAAGGTACTGCCTCTACTATGGACTTCATCAAACTTGAACGACTGTCAGATATAATTTTACAATTGTCTTTGTCCAGACTTGAAAACTGGACACTTGGTATCGAAGTTTCTGAATCTTCCGATACGATAACAGTTGGAACACTTGCATTATCTAATGGACTATGAACCAAATTGGTGTCTTGTTGTTCATGAATGTTGGTTTCATTGCTGGATATAATTTCAGTTTCTGAGGTTTGTTCTCGAGAAGATTCACCCGAATTAACACCATGTCTTGCTGACCACCGCAAACTACTGTTCCTAAAAAAAGATCCAAATGAGCTTATTAAGCTTCGTCTAGCTTCTGATCCTGTTCCACTCGTTCGTGTGTTATCCGTGGCAGAACGAGGATGTGGATATAAATCACTGTATCTTGGTGGCATTTGAGCCTGGTCACTAGAAGTTCCATTTGTTATCGCTGAACTATTGTTTTGTGTGTTGCTAGTCTCTTCCATCCACCCAGCTGTAAGTAAATAATGTATATAATAATAATACAAGTAAGAAAAAAGACATGGTAAAAGATTACGAAAACTATCGCTCTTTTAAAAATAATATAGCTAACCCATACAAAATGACATTAATTAAATGCGTACAAGAAAATGCCCGCGAAACAAAGAGTGTGGACACAGTAATAAGGTGGATACAGTAAGGATTTTGACACGGTTAATGCATTGACATGAAAATGAGGAACATAATGTAAAAGACCCTATACATCTGGTTGGATAATAAAAATATTGAATACAGAAAAGTGTGGCAAAGTGTAAGTTTCAGTAGTTTTTCCCATTTTAACTCAATAACCGCATAAGGTACGTAATTGACACTACTCTTCCTTAATTAAAATTAGAATATATAACAAAGTAATTAAGCAAACCTTAACAAAATTATTGACACTTACATAATCTTCTTTGTAGCCTAGCATGTCCGGTTGTGTTTCTTCTAGAACGTCTTCTTTCAGCACAGCATATAATGGTTAGGATAAGCAGTAGTAATAATGATACAAACACTCCAATTACTATGGCAATGATCGACCCGGAGTCTCTAAAATATATATGCATGTGTATATATCGTGTACAAGTTGCGATTTTGTACAGGTTATAACATGTACAAAAATATTGTACATGTTATAACTTGTATAATGCAAAAATACAAGTTATAACATGTACAAAAGTACCTCATACATGTTATAACCTGTTCAAAATATTGCTTAAAAATGGTTTCAACTTGTACAAAATTTAAAATAAATTTTAAAGAGGTAAAATATACATTTAAATTCACTAATGCATAACGAACAACAATAAATAGGCCAGAACGTGTCTTTTTCTGTAGAGGACGATGATCACAAAGTTTCAGAAATATATGTTTCATGACTTATGTTGGCAAAATGTGTTTTCATGTAATTGTATATTTTATGCAGTCCATCCAGGCTTAAATAAGTGTGAAACTATTTACTAAAAGCTTGCATTCCTCAATGACAATTACATTAGATACTAGTAACTAAATTCTTCCAAAAAAATTAAGAACGATACTTAATAATTTTGGGAAATACTCCTCCCTCTGGTTTTTATAGCATGCAAGACTAAACAATGTCTTATATGCTTACTCTGTAAAAGCAAGAGAGAGCTGAAATAGTTTTCATTGGACCACGCTTCATTATCAATATCTTTGGATCTACTCTTCAATAGTTTTGGCCTTCAGCATGACTTATGTAAATTTATAACTCAATTTTTGTTTATAAACTATAAGATCATTGCATGAGGGGAATGTCATTTTGATGTTTTAAATATATATCCTCTACTTTGAAAGCATGTATTTGTGGCCTTTGAATGTTGTCTGCTCCATGGGTGGGTTGTTGTCTTTTAGACACATACCCAATTTCAATTCCGAATTTTATTTGTAGACACATGATGACATCTATCCTGGCTATCCTCTTTTGTCTTTTAGTGTCAACTAGAGAGAAAGTATTTTACTATTGCCTCCAAAGTGGACACTCACAATTATAATACATCAAATAAAGATATGTCCATTGATAATCATAAGAGGATCATAATTAAGACATATCCTAAGATATATCTTCTGACAGGTCTTAGGAATGCTTCGTAATACAGACCCCTGGACATTAACTGTATCAAAAAAGGACAAAACACATTAACATGAAGGAATAATAAAAAAGTTATGAAACTGTTATTGAGGTCAATATCATCTGTTGCGATAATAGAAAAATATCCTTATTTTTCGATTTTGTACAAGTTAAAACCATTTTAAGCAATGTTTTGTACAGGTTATAACATGTATGAGGTACTTTTGTACATGTTATAACTTGTATTTTTGCATTATACAAGTTATAACATGTACAATATTTTTGTACATGTTATAACCTGTACAAAATCGCAACTTGTACACGACATATACATTATACATCACGTAAAATGGAAAGAAAAGACATTTTCGTTTGGATTCATCTTTGTTTTTGGTTCGAAAGTTTTAATTAAAAAAAATCAAGTGTGCGTTTTACTGATAGATTGAAAGTTTGAAATGGTATTTTATCATAGAAATGAAAAACATATCAAACATTGGTCACAACTTATACATTATTTTATCACTGTTATAAAGTTTTTTATAAATGGAATATATGGGAATGGCATCAATGAAATAGCAACCCTAAGACAAAAACATACAAGTATGGTTCCACTTGTAGGAAATACTTTAACCAAGCACATTCCAGACCAATGCTATTCCAAATACACTTAAAATCGGGGATGATATGATTTAAAATTAACAACAATAAAATAGTCTATAAAGCCAACTTGCCCATACGAAGGTTTACGAATCACATTGTGTGGGGTATTTTTGTATGATTACTGAATATGTACAGATTATATTTGCCACTGGACTCTAATCAATCAATCTAAAACGTTAGATTTGAACACGACTTCAAGTAAGAAGGTTTTCATTATAGCTTCCAATGTTTTTTTATGTGTTACAACCGATTGGGTGTATCATATATATTCAAAGATATAATGGTAAATACAAAATGGTATAGATTTCAACAATCAAAAGTGGATAGAGGGCTTTAGTAATTTGAATTTATGCTATGGAGCAACATGTTGAATTGTTGAATATAAGCTGTTACACAGTGTATATAGAAAAAGGAAAGAAAGAGAATTAATTCTCAACAAAAAAACATTCTAGTTAATACCCACCACAAGACACAAGCGTCCTCTTCAAATATACTTCTTATTCATCATTCATTAACATGTGTGTATAGAAATACACGCATTTATTCTGAAACCAGTTGTTGACATGATACGGGTTATTTTCTACTCATATATTTTATTATGGTATGATACTAAACCTCTAACGGGAGGGATTGTACTTGATTTTCATATGATAAAGACATACTCTTTCAACATGTGTGTATAGAAATACACGCATTTATTCTGAAACCAGTTGTTGACATGATACGGGTTATTTTCTACTCATATATTTTATTATGGTATGATACTAAACCTCTAACGGGAGGGATTGTACTTGATTTTCATATGATGAAGACATACTCTTTCAATAAGTTTAATTGAGGTCTGGAGCTGGCATGTCAACAACTGCTAGTACCTTTTTTAATAAATGCATCGTTATCATTTTGCTTAGTTTCTTTTGTTACCTATTCAGACATCGGACTTTGACTTCTTTTAAACTGAGTTTTAATGTGCGTATATTGTAATGTGTTTCTTTATTCAACATTGGCTAGAGGTACATTGTACATGTATTGGGGAGGGTTGAGATCTCACAAAACATGTTTAACCCCGTCGCATTTTGGCGCCCGTACCAAGTTTTGAGCCTCTGGCCTTTGTTATCTTGTATCTTTTTTAATTTTAGTTAATTTATATGTTGGAGTTAAGTGTGACTTCCATATTCACTGAACATCTAGTACACATTTTATTTAGCTTAGGACCACCTCCGGGTGCGGGATTTTCTCGCTGCGTTGATGACTCATTGGCGGTCTTCTGCTGTTGTCTGCTCTATGGTCGGGTTGTTGTCTCTTTGGCATATTTCCAATTTCCATTCTCAACTTTGTAATTATATCTTCCTTAATATAATGTGTAATTTCATATTGTTAAACTTACACACAGCAAGGGTCTATTCCTGTTCCACAACATGTACCAGGACACAAAGAACTCTCTTCAAAACCTGTCACGTCCGTGTAATAACATACGTCACAACGTGCACTTGAAACTAAAATACGAGAGAATCTTAGGATTGGAAATATTTAATCTACAACTCGTTAATAAACGATCATGATGTACAAGAAATATGACTGTTATAATATAGTTATTTTTTCATTACATATTTACAGTTATTGTCTTTAAGACGTAATACATTAATATAAAACGATACAAATCAAACACAGAAATCTACACATGAATATATTTTACATTTTATTTGAGTTTTATTAATAAATATTCATTCCGTTATAAAAAAAAATATTTATGAACAAAAAATGCCCAAAAAATTTATTACTTAATATTATTTTTACTGATTAAAGAAAATACCAGATATTAAGAGAACCAAATTCAGTATTTAAATCCACACAAGAGGAAAAATAAAAGAACAAAACATAACCCTTGATATTATGCTCGGAAACCTACCAAAAGTTAGAAATGTCAGATATGTATAAATTTCCACCATTTTCAATGTAATATTTATTATTTAATACGATTATTATATCCTTTTCATATATTAAGAAAATGCCATTTATATGAAGGATGTTCATTTCCTGTTGTCATGAAACACACATTTACACAAATGTATTTACTCATCATTATTTTTAATATTCTATAAATATTATTATTTGTTATTATTATAATTTAGAATACGTTTTGTAAATGCATGTCTTAATTTATGTCATAATTGAAATGTAATGAATATACAATAAAAATATCTCTCAATGAATACGAAAATAAACGAAATTAACGGATTTTTACATAAATAGACAAATATCTATAAGTTCGAATGCAATATTTGATGACATACAAGTATATCATTTATCGTCCTCCTCGACAGAACGTCCATTTGTTCATACTTTGAAAAATTGACTATAGATTATTTCACATGAACTGCATTATGTGAAATAGTTGTAAATTCGTGTCTTTAGTTTAAAAAAGTACATATGTAAAATAATACATAGTAACTACAAGAATGCATAACTACTCCGCACATGACATTAGTTAAGTAATATGTAGTTCGTAGATTTGTTTCGAAAATGCACAGTCAAGCTCTTTTTGTCAAGACATATTTCTTGAGAAAAAATCGCGTAACAATCTTGCGACAGTGAAAGATACATCACATATTTTATTTCAGTATTGAATATTTTCTTTTGAACATTTTACTGGAAGAATATTAAAATCACAAACATGTATAACAAATAAAGCGTCCAAAGTTATTTTTTATCACTTTCGAACACGTTAGGTAAAGTTTCCACAATCGATGTCATAAAACTTGAACGTGCAGTATCATTTGAATTTCCTACTGCTAAATTATCTTCTCTGGGTGTGTCATTATTTTCACATTTGCTAGAATTTTCAGAAACAAGAACGGCGGAGCTCTGTTCATGGTCTTCGTTTGTTTTATTATCACTCTCCTGTAACGTTGGAGATGGTGCATTGTTTTGATTTGATTCTGTCGAAGAATTTTCAGTTTGAGTAGCCGATCCAGAATTCCTTCCACGTCTTAAAGGCCTTCGTAGATCACTATTTCTATTGATTGAACTTAAGCTTCGGTTTCCTACTGAATTCTGTCTGGATCTATCTATAGAGTTCTGATCTGATGAACTAGGAACGGGATACAGTTCACTATAGCGAGGTGGCACATCAAGTTGCCCATTCTCAGTTGTATTAAATTCATGGAATTGATTGCTGACTGTTTGAATTTGTGCTGTCAAATAAAGGTATAATGAAGTATTATATAGTTACAATCTGAAATATCTAGTATACTCTTAAATGACACATGTAGATAATTCCCAAGAATATAGTTAAAGCTCTGTCATAATGACAGGCAAGTTAGTTCATATTTCGGTATTTGACCTGAATCGAACCTGACAAAAAAATATTATAGTGATATATCACGTTTGATTGCAATACAACCAAAGTATATATGGCTGTTTAAAGAATCAAAATTATTTCCAATTTATTACCAATTTAAAGATACTAATAGAGGTTTAGTATAACTTTGTGAGATTCAACGCATTTAACATATAATTAAATTGAATAACCACATAGGCACACTCTGCGCCGCCCAATCTGTGTTTTTCTTACAGCCGTTTTCGTTGAATGTGTAGGCAAAGGTAATATCTTTAATTAGCTTACTTGTTAGCTGAACCATTAAGTCATTATTAGGTCAGGTATACTACCCTCCTTTCGAAGTAACCTAGTACAACAGACAGATAGACTTCTTACCTGTCGGACTAGTCTACTCTTAAAAGAGGGTAGTTTACCAAACCTAATAATGACTTCACGGTTCAGCAACCAAGCTAACCAAAGATATTACCTTTGCCTACACACTCAATGCAATGAGCTGTAAATGTAATTCTGCTTTGTATCTATCTGATGAGTTAAGTCCTTCTCAAATGATTTTTATAGTTTGTTCTTATCTTGTACTGTTAACACTACTGTCTCAGGTTAGGGATAGGGTTGGTGCCTTCAAACTAGTTTAACCCCTCCATGTTCATTTTGTTCCTGTCTCAACCCAGGAGCCTGTAATTCAGTGGTTGTTGCTTGTTGCTCTTTATCATATCCTTTTTTTCGTTTATTGTTTTGTATAGTGTGTTTTTGTTTTGTACATTTGATTGGGGACTTAACGTTTTGAATTTTCCTCGTAGTTCGGTATTTTCATTATTTTAGTTTTTGACACACTGTTCCAGGTTAGAGGGAAGGTTTGGTGCCATCTATAACAAGTTTAATCCCGCCTTATTCTGTATTTGACTGTCCCAATTCAGGAGACTGTATTTCAGTGGTTGTCGTTTTTTGCTTGTATCATATTTATTTTCCGTTCATTATTTTGTACATAAAATCAGGCCGTTAGTTTTTTCGTTTGAATTGTTTTCCATTGGGAGGAATGATAATTTTGTGAAACAACTACCCTGAAATTAGTTGTATAGATATGGTTTTATAAACTTATTTAGAAATTAAAGTTGTTTCTTTTATTTTAAATTATATAGAAAGACTATCTCCATGAGAAGCGTTTCTGCAAATAAATGAAGCTAACATACAGAGAATGAAGACAATTGTCTTTTTGAAAACGGTCATTGAGGCTTTATTATGTCCGACTATGCGGTATGGATGTTGCTCATTGTTGAAGGTCGCCCAGTGATCTTTAGCTGTTAATTTCTGTGTCATTTGGTCTCTTGTGAAGAGCTGGCTCATTGGCAATCATACCATATCTTCTTAAGCTTAACATAGATAAAAATAAAAAGGGACAAAGGCGTTTGTAGTCTCCGATGACACCCAGCAAACCGACGGAATGTACCACACGAGAAGAAGTTTATTTTTAAAATGCTTCACCCAATTTTTGATGAAGAGTCGAATTTAAAGCTTTGTCCATTCACTTTTAAATATCAAGTGTAATACATAAATAGTTTTACTGCCTCTGGTGTGCTAGTGCTAAATCGATGAAAAAAAGTTTGTTAACTGAAATAAGATGAATAATGGTATTTTTTTTAAAATCCCTATCTATATAGTACCAGTTTTACTATAACAAGACCAGAAATAATTTTGTTCTTGATGTGTTGTTGTTTCTAATAATTATTGGTAAACATTAAATGGAAGAAAACAATAATACATACGTATTCCTCTCTGATGTTGTTGGTAAGTTCCGTCTTTTGTTCTGATATTTTTGTATACAACATACTACAACACATACAAATACTAATACTGCACATATGATAGCTCCTGTTGCAACAGCAATCACGGACCCAGAATCACTAAAATTATAGTCCAATCGTGAAATAAATCTCATTATTTCAAGTAAGTTACAGAGTCAGACGTTTATGATTTTGGAAATATCGTTCTAATGTATTTTATTTGTAGCAATATACATTATTGTTTCATTGCTGAATGAAATCAGCAGGTTTCATTATTTTTTCGTATTAGTTAGATAGAGTTAACAAAAGTCATGGTTAAAGCAGTGTTTTGTTAATTCAAAGCACGATGGTTTAGAATTGAAAGACCCACAGCAATACCACACAATTGAAACCATTGGTCGACATCTTAAATGATGATTGTTTATTACCACAAGACACAGATTCTGTTCGAATTAGGGTGAAGTCACTTGTACTGTTCTAAAATTATGCAATTTATATATGCAAATATTGTTGAATCTTCGTTTCCGTCATCTAACTTTCTTTAGATTGCCTCAACCAAATGCTATGAAACTTTTACACAATGCTTACTAGTACTACTATAAAACACCGAACAGGTTCGGATTTGGATTGCGTCCCTTTCACAGTTTTCTAGATATGTTACATATACGCATTCTCCATTTATTTTCCTGATATTTTGTTAACAAAAAATTTACAAATAGGCAAATAAAAAAATACAAATCATTTTATTGGTCTTTGATATTGTAATGGCTGCATATGGACGGCTATTTTGTTTCCATATGATAGCGAATTTTTACGTACAATCTAAATAAAGAAATCCGAAGCCGGTCACAAAAGGAGTTTAAAGACACGTTGAAGTTTGTGAAGAGGGCTTTGTAGAAAAAGATTGTACATAGCTGCATCTTTATTACCGTGTAAATAAAATAAGTTACTTCGTGTTTTTTTTTATATGCACAACTAAATTTCTCTTATTGTCAAGGCATGTTAAAAAATACATTAAAAATAAAACATACATAATGCGATCGAAAGATGACGGTTTATGTTAGTCAAATCACTACTAGTAACCTTGTTTTCATCGAAATATCAAATCTTTAGACATACAATCGTTTTAACTTACACACAACATGGATCTATGCTCGTCCCACAGCATGAACCAGGGCATAGCATGAAATCTCCATATCGTGAACCGTCTTCATAGAAACACCTTTCACCAACAGCGATGCTCACTGAAAAAGACAGTTATGATATGAAACAGAAATAAACTTTCTTTCCGTTGATTAGTTGATGTGCACTGAAGTTTTAATTCCGTTTATTAAGCATTGATTAAGTTTTTTCCAGCAACAAAGACAAAATAATAAAATAAAATTCAATTCAATTGAACTTTATTGCGTTGGTATATAATTTTCTTTGAATATCAGAATATGCGACAATAAAAGTGAGGGTTTCTCTTAATTTATTAAACATCGAAAGAGAAAAAGGGTTGTCAGCATTTAGAATGAAATTCAAAACAGTGTGGCTGTGGCCATTGATTGACACATTAAATTCATCCATTGACTGGGACAATTCAGTGAACGTTTGTCTCTAACGACCACTGTTCACGACGTACCTACGATAGACATTTAAACTGTGGGGTTACCAAGGTTTTTTAACGCCTTTAATTATAAAATAATTCGAAAAATAATCAGGAATATTAACCTTTATGTTTTGATTTATATAATTGATATAAATCAAAACATCGTGTTATTTCTGATTAATTTTTCGAATTACTTTATTAAGGTGTTGAGAACCTTTGGTGACCCCATAGTTGAAGTGTCTTTAAAAAGTACATAGTGAGCAGTGGTCGTTACATACAAACGTTCACCTAAATTGTCCCAGTCAATGGATGAAATTAATGTGTCAATCAAGGGCCACAGCCACACTGTTTTGAATTTCACGAATTAATTCAAAGGAGTAGGTCCGGTAAGGACCGATTTTGGCCTCAAATTTCAGGTTCATCTGACGAAAGATTTTGACCACTTTTTAAACACTTAAGTGTCTATTTTATTTGAATTAATTAGTTTATGTGAAAGATTTTAACAGATTTAGTCATTAAAAACGATCCGATTCAAGCTCAAATATGAAAAATCTACCTAATATGCCAAAAAATGTCCCTTTTCAGATGGTTTTTGGTAAAAATGAAAGTGGCCGCATCCGTGTTCATCCTCAACCTTTATATATGTTATGTATTATCATAAAATACAACTTACATTTCTATATTAAGGATGAATACGAATGCGGCCACTTTCGTTTTACACGAAAACCGTCTGAAATTTAACTAAAATGCTAGAATTATGAGGATTTTAGTAATTTAGCATGACTTAATGGTGATAGTACCGGATATATGTGCATTGTGTTGTCAAAAACAGCCCATATTTATGTAGCAGAAGCATTCTACTGTCCAATAAATAACTAAAGGTTTACATTTTAACAATTTTGTAAAACTGCTATATTTTGGGGCCAAAAAGGGGTCTTACTGAACCTACTCCTTTTCCTTTATATTCGATGTAAGTCGATTTTTACGCCAATGTCAAAATGTTTGCCAAAAGTATATATTTAGAGGAAACTTTGTGAATATGAGCTCTATATAGCTGAACCCATTCTACATGTTTTTCATCAGTCGTCCTGTGTTATTTTTTTTCTTATATTTTGTATTGGCTAACCTCCCCATACCTGAATTCGAAATGTGAAAGTTTTGTAATCTGAAGAAGATTTGGTCCCAAAGGAACGTTCCGCATACATGTATAATTTATGCTCATATCTTTTTAGTTTATAAACTGTGGAAGATTTGCGTGTACAAATCGTATACTTAAAAGTGGCGTCATACAAGGTTTCGTTATGGGGTTTTCTCGTAATAAAATATATGGGGCATAACAACAAACATATTATAAGAATTCAAAAACAAATTTTCGTCTCACATCCAGGGTAAAATGATTTAATGTACATTTTATGACGGAAAGACAGATTGCACAAAAAGTGGATCCTTAACACCACACATAATCGACATGTCGAGATATTGGAAGATAACAAGTATTGCTATAAATGCAATTTTCGATCCATTTTTTGAACTTCATATTGGTTCAAGCGCAATTGTTACATTGTAACACAAAACCGAAAGTGCAATTTCGACATTTATTTTATGAAAAAGAACCTTAATTTTCACTAAATACTTACCTCCAAAAAGTAAAAAAATAAACTTCATCAAGTCCACCATTTTAATAATTTGACCTTTTCTACAGTTTTAATAGGATTAGATATATACATCCTTAAGTATCAAAACAATGTATAATTCATGATGTCATGAACATGTATATGTAGGAAGCTTTTATCCTTATATGCATTTATTTTATGTATTTTAGCTGTTAGTTGGTAAAAATACTCACATATAATGTTAAATACAGACAACATATATTATATCTAGTAGCTACGAAACTGCAAAGTATGAAAAAATATCTGTTGGCAAAATTCTAAAAGGGAAAATACAAATTCAGATAGCTACTAGTAATCAAATAAAAACACCCATCAAAGGAATATTAAATCTAAAAACTGCAAAAAAAACCAGAAAACAAATCAGTTGAAAACAAAAGTTGTTCATCAGTCGAAAAATATTTGAATGGTAGAAAATAAATGAGTCACAGTCCCTTAAACCAGCTAACAAATCTGTGTTTAAAATATGGGAGCAAATTAACGTGAAAGAAACATTGACAGATTCAATATTTTATTAGAGTCTCACCACTTGTAATACATATAATACAATCGGGCGATATCTTTTTGCGCCAAAAAGTAACTCATTTGCGCCACAACTTAATTGCGCCAATACCTCTTTTGCGCCACCTAATTTTCAAAACTATAGGTTTCATTTGCGCCAATAAAATAATCATCTAATTGCGCCAATTCTATATATTTTTATTTATATATAACAACTAAATGAATGACTAGGTACCAACAGCAAAAAATTCCTCTGACATTGTACACTGAAATTTCAAATTAGCCTCGCATCCTAATAAAATTATCCTGCTTTCTGGATCGTTACACAATACAAAGTCATCATCTTTGTTTGTAACAACACCAATATCATCCAACATTCTGTGAAATTCTTCTCGATTTTTAAATTAAGCCGAACGCAGTTTATTTCTCTCTCTATACATAGGCTGACACACATGTTTTAAATCTTTCTTTTTTAAATTTTCTTCTTCAATTTTGAAGATCTCTGAATTTATTATTTTTGAAGGTCGCTCTGACAACACATTGGTTGCTTTTCTTTTACACGCAGTTCTCAAAATTTGACGTTCTAATTTCTGGACACTGATAATGAAAAAAATATATTTCTTTTACAAATGAAAATATGGTATTTTATACTGCCAAAATCTGCTATGAAATTTTAATAAAGCGAAAATGTATTTTATAATCGTGATAGTTGACTTGTATTTGCATTATAATTTTAAGAAAAAAATGATTTATATTCTCTCAAAACTCTTTATAGATTGGCTCTAATTGTTAACTTATGTTTTAAAAAGCTGTATATTTTATATGTAACAAGTGGCGAGACTTGTCTTGTCTTGATATAGATAAAACATATACAGGTATGATATAGGTAAAAAATATTAACAGGTAAATGTGGCGCAATTTCATTTCATTTATTGGCGCAATTAATACCATCAAAATAAAAGAGAGTGGCGCAATTAATACCTATTCAAAACTGCAATTGGCGCAAATTGATTCTGCCCATACAATCATCATAATATACATTGAATAAAACAGTAATTTTATAAATTAAAATACAAGTGCCATTCTATAAAGAATTATGAGAGACTATAGAAATCAATATAAATTATAACTATATATTTAACATGTCTATAAAACATTTCCATTATGTAAAACTATATAACTACATTTATCATGTCTAAAAAATATTTCAGGTCTGTAAAAACATAATTATCAATTAAGCATATAAAAAACTATTTTTTCTACTTAAAATATTACAATAGGTCTAAAGCCAAGTTGAATGTATATGCATCGACACGTATTTAATGTTGAAGATGTATTGTTATCATATATAGACATGTGAGCCAAGGCTCCGTGTTGAAGGCCGTACTTTAACCTATAATGGTTGACTTTTTAAATTGTTATTTGTATGGAGAGTTGTCTCATTGGCACTCACACCACATCTTCCTATATCTATCTGTATTAGTTTTACTTATTTTGCGTCTGGTTGTTATCTCATAAACAATTCCGACATCCCAAATCTCCATTAATTAATATATATCAATAATTGGAGTGTTTATAATTCTTCTTAGAGACAACACAAATCAAGACAATACATAGATTGGATATGGTATTCAACAATTAAAGGGACGAGATGTATAAACAATGAAATAGTTTTTTTATTCAATCATTAATTAAAGTGAAATAGTGAAAAGTTAATTTGCTTTTAGCAGCCAGTTTAGTTCAAATTTTGTTAAAAAAAAAAGCGAAGAAACATCGACCTCATTGAATCCGTATTCATGTGACCTTCAAATTAACCCTTTGTAAAAAAAAATGGTTACGCAAGTGTTAGGTGTGTCCAATCATTAAATGTCAACATTGAAAGTGAAACAAAGGTGAACCATTTCGTAGAATGATTCGATTCACAAATAAGCATTCTTATACAGGTTAACACAATGATTAACTTACTTTTTAATCTATAACATGAAATCAAACAAACCTAGAAAAATACAATTGCATGTGCTCTCTATCTATTTATATTTATGTTTATATGTTATGTGACCCTCGGCAGTCTTCAGATGTCATATCGATTACCATGGTTAAGTAGATGGCGTCTAGACTAAAATGCACACTAAAATACACAAGAAATGCTGATATATTATTAAACCATATTTCAAGCTCGGTATGTAGAAGTTTCTAGTAATATTTCGTATTTTAACAAACTTCCAATGACAAATCATAATTCTGTTCATGACGTCTTTACACTAAATCCAATGGATGTTGGATTTGTACTGCTTGATAAATTAGCCCTAGATGGATGATTTTTTATTAGTTGTTAGGGACTTTGAACTAGCTTTCAGTAACTGCGAGTACTCTCAGATCAGTAATTAGTGTTTTTTTTGTTGTTGGGATATACAAATACCCGGCCACGTAACTGATTTTTATAGTTCGTTCTTATGTCGTACTGTTACACCACTGTCCTAGATTAAGTGGAAGGGGTTGGGATCCCGCTAACATGTTTAACCCGCTAACATGTTTAACCCCACCACATTCTAAATGTATGTGTCTGTCCCAAGTCAGGAGCCTGAATTTCAGTGGTTGTCGTTTGTTGGTATGTTACATTTTTTTTTCGTTTATGTTTTGTATCTAAATACGGCCGTTAAATTTCTTGTTTTACATTTGTCATTTCTGGGTCTTATATAGCTGACTATGCGGTATGGGCTTTGGTCACTGTTGAAAGCCGTTATAGTGACCTACAGTTGTTATTTTTTGTGTCCTTTTATCTCTTGTGGAGAGTTGTCTTAATGTCAATCATACCATATCTTTTTTTATATGCATACGTATGTTGCCTTTTTTTACTTTTTGATTCGAGTGTCAGTGGTATTTTGTAGACGAAACCCGCGTCTGCTGTACAAAGTTAACGGTATCTGGACGTTTCGTCCCCGAGGGTATCACCAACCCAGTAGTCAGCACTTCGGTATATCAATTATGTGGTCATTTTTATAAATTTCCTGTTACAAAACTTTGAATTTTTCGAAAAACTAAGGATTTTCTTATCCCAGGAATACCTTAGCCGTATTTGGCACAACTTTTTTGAATTTTGTGTCCTCAATGCTCTTCAACTTTGTACTTGTTTGGCTTTACAACTATGTTGATCTGAGCGTCACTGATGAGTCTTCTGTAGACGAAACGCGCGTCTGGCGTATTAAATTATAACCCTTGTATCTTTGATAACGATTTGATCATTTGGTTGATATAAAAAATAAACAGCTGCGTCATGAGCGCATGATACGCCCGTCGTCTTGTGTGAAAGTTTTATGCAATAATCATAAATAGTTTCTGAGAAAGTTTTAAGCAATAACCATATATTGTTTTTGAGATACGGAGGGACATATGAACCCCCCCCTCTTTTTTTTCTTAAAAAAAACTAAATATCACTAAAATAAAATGTTGAATCAAAACCAAAAAGTATACAGATCTTTAGATTAATATAACAAAGAAGTGTGTAAAGTTTTAAGCAATAACCATAAATTGTTTTTGAGATACGGCGCGACATGTAAAAAAAAACCTCCCCCTTTTTTTACAAAATACTAAATAACTGGAAAATAAAATTTATCATCACCAAAAAGTATACAGATGTTAAGTTTAATATAACAAAGAAGTGTGTAAAGTTTTGAGCAATAATAATAAATCGTTTTCTAGATACGACGCGACATGTAAGAACCCCCTCCCCCTTTTTTTTTTTACAAAATACTCAATAACTCAAAAATGAAATTTTAAATCATCACCAAAAAGAATACAGATCTTAAGATTAATATAACTCAGAATTGTGTAAAGTTTTAAGCAATAATCAAAAATCGTTTTTGATATACGGTGCGACATGTGAAAAAAACACCCCCTGTTTTAGTTACAAAGTGCCGTAACTCAAAAAGTTTTAATCTTATTTTCACCAAAAAGTATACAGACCATTTGACCACCATAAGAAACAACTTAATAAGTTTCATGAAATTTGGATAAGTCGTTCTCAAGTTACGGTGCGACATGTTTCCACCGGACAGACGGATAGACGGACAGACGGACGGACACCGGACATTTGTCTTACATAATACGTCCGTCAAAATTTTGACGGGCGTATAAAAATCTTTCAGAATCGGCGAATACTGTTTTCATCTAACTTTTTTACTTTTTCTTCCCTCACAGTTTTTTCGCTTCGTACAAGCTCATTGCGATTGCCGAATTTTTAATGAGGGGTGTCATTCATACGGAAAAAATATCGGCGAATTAAAATACAGAAAGATAATTCAAACGCAGTACTTTTTGATAAGTGACTTCCGTTTAGAATTTACCTTGGAGTTCTGTATTTTTGTTATTTTATTTTTAATCTGATGACTTTGATAACAAAAAAAGGATTTTCTTTTAAAAAAACGTACATGTATTTTTTGTACAAATTATCGATACAGTCCTATAAACATGTTCACATCTTTTTTACTTTTTAATTAGAAGTTTCATGACTTTAAAAGGAATTGAAATGGTCCTTTACAGAGTTTTACCATTAACTGTTGTCTTCTTCTTATGGTATCCAGCTATCCATAAGAATTTTGATGATTACTAACTGCTGCGCATGCGTAGGATATAATAATAAATATTTACAAAAGAAAAGTGCCAAAAATAAACAAATACTAATATGACATGTGGTTTAAACTATTTACATCACTACTAAGGTTTACTGTTTTATATTGAAGAGAGCAGTAGGTGTCAACTGTTCTCTAAAAATATTTAGAGTGGGGGAAAGTACTTTGGAGGTAGTAAATTCCATTGTGTAATAGTAAACGAAAACAATGAAAATTTGTCAGGTGTCTGTAAGTTTGTGGATGAATTGTCGGGTTCTATTGCATGTTCGTATACGTAATTCTGATGGTCTACGTTGTTGTAAGGTAGGCCAATTTAGTACTAGTGTATACTTATTGACTGGGTATGAGTGGAATAGTAAGTTTATTGTCAACTATTGCCCTGAGGCGTGGTTTCTGTCTTGTCTATATTATATCTTTATCGATTGAAAACCCCGTTTTTTATTAGCTATTTATTGTACAAATGCATGAATAAAATAAACGGTACCAATTTTCTTGCACCAGATGCGCATTTCGACAATACATGTCTCTTCAGTGATGCTCGTAGCCAAAATATTTGAAATCTAAAGCTTATATAAAAGATGAAGAGCTATAATCCAAAAGGTCCAAAAGTATAGCCAAATCCGTGAAAGGAATCAGAGCTTTGCATGAGGGAGATACATTCCTTAATTTATAATAATTTCTATCATTTTGTAACAGCAAATTTTAATAACTTATGAACATGAATGTGTGACGTTGTTATATATCAGGAATTACTGTAATATTTTTCTGTCTATGAAGAAATAACAGCAGAAATGTGGTGCACACTGAATAACCCGCGTAGCGTTTTATTTTAAAGTGTGCACCACATCTTTTATGTTATTTCGAATAGACAGAAAAAAATATTAGACGTTTCTTATAATTTAATTCTAAAATCCATTTTAAACCGGTGTAAACCATGACAAAACGTTGATGACGTCACGGTCACATGACAAAATTATGTCTATGAGCTGATAAACATAACAACGTCATCCAATCAGAAGACGCGTTACATCCACATTATTAGTAATTGTGTAAGTTTTTAAGTGATAGACAGATAGCACTTTTTGTCAGCAACCACTTGCATACTATTAACAATAATAATGATGAAAATACCCCTAAGGTACTTCACGTTTTGAATTATCCTCGGAGTTCAGTATTTTTATGAATTGACTTTGTTCATACATTTTGACAAGCTGACTTTGATTGTAATTCTAGCATAAACATTTATAAAAGAGAACGATAATGAAGTTAGGTACGATTCACATTTTTACATCGCATATACGTTTCGAGGACTTTAAAGAACTTAAACGAGCTTTTTCTCTTCATACGGATTCTATTATAAGCTGTGTTATGCTCTTTAAAATCGTTTATTTATGATATCGAACGTAATAGAAGATCGTTGGATATCATTATCATTACTATTGTCAACATTTTTTGTAAAAATGATATTTCGATTCCGTTTTGTATGACGATAGATACCAAGTCATGTCAACAGCTCATATGACATTAAAGATGAGTTAACGAATGGTAAGCATGATTTTTCCCATACTGTATTAACATTTTACATTTCTGAAGGACTAAACAAAGAAGGAAGTGATGCAGCAATTGAAGACATTAAACTTGATCGTTCTGGATGATAGTTTGTATGTGTCGTGCTATGTCTCCTCGTTTGATTGAAAGAGTTATCAGATGCCAAAGGTTTATTGTCTGATACTTTATCATTAGATTTGATAAATTTCTGAGTTGATTTAATAGACAGATTTTTTTCGAATGAGGCAGGGTCTGTTACTTGTCCACGTCTAAAAGCATTTCTTATATTGCTGCTCCGAAATAATGATCCATAAAGGGATGAACTTCTTGTTGAGTCATTTCTCCTTAGACTAGCCTTATCAGCTGACGTGCTTGTTGACAACTCTGACTGAGGATAGATGTCGCTATAACGAGGTGGCAATTCAAGCTTTGTGTTCTGTTTCCCGCTGAATACAACAATATGGTACTCTTTACTTGCCTGTCGCAGTTCCACTGTCAATTGAAAAAGAAAAAAACAAACTTAGAATATAAATGAATTTGTTCACTAAAGTTGTAACACGACGGGAGTCACGCATGAAGCAAGATTTTCTTACCATTCTGGAGCACCTGAGGCCACATCCGTTACTGTTTGATGCTTTTTATGTAGTTCTTACTGTAGGTTTGATTGTTTTACTTTTTAAAAATTGTTGAATACCTGTGTTGTTAATACGGTTGACACTCTTGTCTATTCTTTGGAAAAATAACGTTTCATTACCAATAGTTTGCTATTGTCTTGTGATTAGACACAAATCGATTAATAATTAAAAAAAAAAAGGGAAAAAAAAGCATTATGCAAAACACAACATAGAAACCCTAAGATATATACTTTATATGCAGACGCTGCTGGAATGCTGCTACATGTACATAGAAATGGGAGGTTTATTTTGGGAAGCTAAAACCAATCATTTGGCATAAAGTATTGTTCGAAACCAACCCTCATTGTTAATCTCTAGATACAAGTCCAGCTATGAGATAGAATTTTACTGTATCTACTGTTTATTTTACGTTCAATGAAATAAATATGTTCAACATAGCCCCCAAAAACTTGGAATTATTTTGTAAGAAGACACCATCCACATATACAGGGTAAAGTAAAGTAAAATGACAATACTAGCTGTTTTTCGTTCTTCCTAAGGACCTCCTGTGTTTAGTATCAATAAAGGATCATGTCGATAAGACGAGGAACACAATTGATTCCTATAAGAATGCTGATTGCTTGTTGAAAAACAAGCCCTTCAAACGTAACAAATATGTCAGTCAAAAAATCAAGCATCTCGATATCGTCTAGATAATGATGTATTCTTGTCTTTCGTATTGCTAATGTGCTTTGTCTAAATGCTTTTTTGTTTTTCTTTGATGACATATTTGCTTGTTTCGTAGATTATTACCCAAATTTGACTTCTGTGCCCCTTATTTTTGACATTTTTTTTTTACAGTGGATGACCGTAAGGGCATTTCAGTGTTATGTTGCCAAAGACATTTCTATTTGCGTGACTTGCGTTTTTGACTAATAACCGAACGTATAATTACGCGGATATTATCAAGGGCAAGAAAGCATAAATTTGTAATTTGTAATATATTAAATTCATTATTAAATATTCATGAAAACATTTTTTATGAACATAGATAAATGATATGAAAGTGTTTTGGCGTGTGAAATATATCAATAACAAATGATCAGATGAAAACATACCGATAGTATGTGTTAAGGCATGCGGGAAGTATCTCAAGAACTTGAGAAATTTGAATGCCTACTCAAATCCAATCTATTAGGAAAACGAATTATTAGTTTCTACGTTGGTCATTTTTTTTTTTATGAAACTTTAACTTAAGACTTCTCTCTTTTGAACAACTCATGACGTAGTGAAGAAGCACCATGAACACATCAAAGTTTGATTTCGTTTCATATTTATACGTTACCATTTAGTGACTTATAAAGGCTTTATACCGCGGTGTAGTAATCAAGAAATATCTTCCAAGAAGTCTATGTTTAGTATGTGGTCATTAAGATAATTTATTACATGACTATGAACAGGTTTCAAATCAGTTTTACCACGGTACACTGTTTCAACTGCTTTATGCTAAGTTAACTGTTAACGTTTAGGTTTATAAAGCCATCTTTTGCTCTATTTCAAACATGATTGTCAGTGAAATCTTTAATATTTGAATCATGTTTATTCTTCAACGACAGTTTTTAAAAGGTATGGTACTTATACTCAAAAATATTTAGGCGAATGAAAAATATATTTTCTTGACTTTCCAATTACAATACATATTTATTTTAATCAAAACTTTCCTGAAAATTAACATCTTGATTAAATGTTTTTACAACACTGCATTTTTCTATGATATAATTTAAATATGTTTCCTATTTGGTCAGAAATTTAACACACACCAGTGCTGTGTTGTTTTGTTGTTTTTGTTTTGTTTTTCAATTCGTATTTCTGTAATGATATATTCGTAGATAAATGAATTAACTTTATATTCTAATATTATGCTGTAGGTTTGTTTAGCTTATGAAATAGTATTTCATTCGTTTAAGTTTTTCGACATTGTGAGATAGATTAAAATACGATTTTTTTTAGTAACTAAACCTCATAGTAGTGCATATATACTCCTAATATATATTACACTATTTGCTTTAACTATGCATACTCACATAATTGTTGTTCCTGGTTTTCTTGAGGTAAGAGTAGAGGTCTTGTGTATGCTCTTGTATGTGCTCTATAAACACAACAAACGATCAAACATACCAACAACAATGCTACAGACACAATAGCTCCTACAACATATGGGAGTCTGGTGTAAGATTCTCTGAAAACACAAATATTGTAAGATTAGAACTATCCATATTTTGTATGTTATCGTGTAGTAAAGAATTGACAAAAATGTTATTTTTATATGGACGATATTTTTTTGATTTATCCTGTTTTATTCGTTTTTGGTATATTTTTATATAATGAATGAACTTTTTTATTGTATTTGTTATAAATTTACCTATTTCTAGTTTTGTGTGTTTCTTCCTTTTTCGAGAGGGAAGAATGTATTATATGGCATTCCACATTATCATATGAACCTTCTCATTTAAGTTTTGTGTGATGCACTACGTCCTCTACCTGACCTTAAGAGTTATAATTTGGCGAAATATATCTTCGGATAATAAGAAATAGGTTTCCGAGAATAACAGTGGTTTTGGTGATTTTCATTTTTTTAAACGAAATACACAAACGTAATATGTCATTGAGGATGAAATTGAAAGAATTCATAATTGTCAAGATATTTTAAATTTAAATAGATCAGGATTTTTTTCTAGATTATAATTCATGACCGCAATTGACTGACCTTGCCAATGTAATTTTGGCATATTATTCAGAATAATAATTGATTAGTTGTCTGTAAGAGTGATGCGAACAATATAAAAAAGACATTCAAACTAAAAAGTCGAAAATAAACAGACAACGTCATTGCTAAGAAAGAAAATGTCAAACAACAGTACACAATATAGAAAACTACACAAACACCACTAAAAACTAAGGGAGATCTCAGATCGACCAGAAGGCTAAGCAAATCCTGCTCTACATGTGGCACCCGTCGTATAGCTGATGTTAGTTTAAACCCGATACTAAGTCTTATTCGGTAAGTCACATTCGGGGATGATAAGGGGACATGATTTTTGTTGTGATAATTCAAACATATCAGCTATAATCTGAGAAACGTATTTTAAATAACGGTCACCCAACTCGTGATGGCTTCCGTAAAATTTAAGAAGAGATAAGTTCAACTTCCCCACTCGGAACTCTTGGTTTAAAAACTTCCTTGTTAATATTAAACAACAAAAATATCAATCTGTAACTTTATATTAATTACTTTTGTTTATTATATTATGACACCACCGTTTATTATAAAGTAGGTTCATTCCACAACTTGGGAATCATTGAAAGGAAATTCGTGTAAAGTATATAGGAGAGACTTTAAAGAAAAAATTATTGTAATTTCGATTTCATTTTTGTCTACTTAATTGTGAACCAAAAATGGTTCCACTCAACATTCATCCTTCATATTCAATTCAATTCAGGCTAATAATTTTATTTATACTATCTTAATCATAGACTTACACACAACATGGATTTTTGCCTGTTCCACAACAAGTTGCAGGGCACCCAATGATTTGTCCATAATGTGATCCGTCGTCATAGTAACAAACATCACCAACAATGCCACCAACTGTAATATTTCAGTTAAGTTGCATTATAAGAGAGAACATAACACATATTGTGTTTAATGGTTCACATTATTTTAGAATAAAAATTTCAAATTAAATTCAATTAGTTTCAAGATTAACAGTTACATAAATAAGAAAAGTTCAGATGATAAAGTTTACAGATATAGTAGTTGTTATTTAATAGTTCGTTTTTTTGTTTGTTGATGTTGCACTTCGGTGTTCTAATATTTCGTTGTTTGCCTTTTATGGGTGATGTGTTTCCCTCGGTTTCAGTTTGTTACCTGGATTTGTTTTCTTTCAATCGATTTATGAATTTTTAACAACGGCATACTACTGTTGCTTTATTAACAAAAAAAGACGTATACAAATAAAAGTATCGACATAGGTCTGTGCAGTTAAACACGGACGACCTACATGTAAAGCTCAAAATGTCTGTCTGCCTGTCAAGGTCTTATCACCTTTTAAAACTACAAATAAGGCAATTTATTGCATTACTTTTTCAAAACTATCTAAATATCATGAGCATAGACTATAACTTCTAATCCAATGTATTTTAAATATGTTTTTAAAGAACGTGTCGCGGAAAAGTGTACGTAAGTTTTATCTATACATATAAATACAAAAAAATGTGCAATTCTCTTTCCTCATATATGTACGTGTTGGTTATAAACAGCAATTTGAGACATACCTGATGAAAGTAATATAATGCATTTACATATTTCCAACATTATTTTGTTTACAAAGCAATTGTGATATACCCGTGTATTAAATATAATATTAATAGGATTATTTTCCTACATCCTTTTTATATTTAAGTATGTAAAACAAAAACATTACGTATATCACGATTAACTTTATTTGACTCACTACTCTCTTTCTGCTAGACAAGGATACAGCAGACAATACATAAGTGGAAAAGAAAAAAGAAAAAGTAAACAAAACATTATCATGAGTATTTCACCACAAGTATACATGTACATGTATCTATTATTAATTTCCCGTGAGAATATTAGTGTGAATTTCGCAAAGAGGACAATTATAAATACATCTATGAATGTTAATGTGGTTGGTTTGTTTTTAAACATCAAACTGCAGACATCACTGTATTTGCTCTTTATACCCTTTTATATCTGAAACAAGAAATAATAATTATAATCACAACATTAACCACCATACACTCATTATAAAAAAAACTGATCAAGGATACATACTTATAAAGTACTCTTATATAATAGTACATATAAAATAAATACATACATACAGTGGAACATATAAAATACATACATACATACAGTAGAACATATCAAATACATACATACAATGGTACATACAATTAGATATCACCAAACATGTAGACACTTATAAGGTACACTCGTTCGCTATGACCGTGCCTGTTGTGATGTTTTGAATTTTAATGAACGCGATCTATATATTACTGGTAAATTATAAAGTCAGGGATTTCGTTACCACACAATACTTTACTTGACAGAACTCTTCCGTAGATATATAGATTTGGTTTTATAGGTTAGTTGTTCCTGTAGAAAACTTTATTTCTAAGGGGATAAAACATCCTCATTTTTCCTTATTCTAAAAGGTTACCAGTTCAGCACTGTAAATAGATCTTTGAATCTTTGAATCTTGTTCTTATTGGTATTGATATGGATTTTGATATTTAAATCAAACTTAATATTGTTGTTATATACATAGGAAAAATAATGGGTCTACAATCTGTCGATACATGAATTTTGACATTGTAGAATGTCGCGTTTTTTTCTCGGACTGCTTATGACGTCTTTTAAAACACTAACTTCAATGGTTGTTGGATGTGTACTGACTGGTAATTTAGTGTTATATGCATTCTTTTTATTAGTTGTTATTGGCTTTGAACCATCTGTCAGTAACAGCGATTTCTCTTAGATCTTTACTTAATGTCCTTTTGTTGTTATTCCACATCAACTCTGGGTTTTTTGTCAGATCTATTTTTTTTGTGTTCATATGATGACGAGTTATGACTTTGTTGTACTACTGTCCCAGGTTAGGAAGCGGGTTGGTGCCCTCTAGTTAGTTTACATCCGCCACATTCTGTATGTGCCTGTCCGAAGTCAGAAGCTTGTACATTTTGGAATTCAGTGGTTGTCGTTTGTTGTTGTATTTGTCCCTTTATTTATATTGTACATGAATTAGGCCTTCAGTTTTCTCGGTTGAATAGTTTTACATCTGTCATTTCGGGGCCTTTTATAGCTGACTTTACGGTATGGGCTTTGATCATTGTTGAATGCCTTACGGTGACCTATAATTTTAATGTGGAGAGTTGTGTCTTTGTCAACAATACCCTATTTTCTTTTTCATATATTTACATACAATAGTATTTAAGATGAAATTATATTATAGCATGTTGAAAGCAAGTCGATTGTACTTGTTATTAAACATATTTACTGAAATTCATTGTCTCTATCAAAGGAAAAATACAAGGAGCAAACTATATTAACAGTTACATAGACGCCATATCTAGAAAATATCTATTGCATTTGCGACCATTTTAGAAGAAACCCGAACCTAGTTCTCTCACAAAAACATAACATAAATAACTTGAAAGGTGGGAAGTTAAAAGTAGGTTTAAATATGGCTGACAAACTAGTCTAGTTTCACAAAATTGACTTGAAAACGACATTCATAAAAGGTTAAAAATGAAATTTGTTTTGCACTGATTCTGGATAGGAGAAATCTTTATAGAGCCGATTATTTACTCCTTGTTTCTAAAGCCGAGACAAATAAATCTCATATCTTCTGGCAGTGTATGTATTATATTTATGTATAGGTTGTACAAAAAGGAAATGCATTGCTTGATTTTCTTACTTTTCCCCTTCGAATGAATTATAGATTGCTCAAATCTCAATCCATTTGTATGGTATTAAAACTAATGAATGTTATTACAAAAAAATTATGTGTATTTAATCACGGGTTCTAGACCCTGTTACACTCAATGGTATCATCTTCCCGACAGTTAGTATACTTCGGTATTGGCAATTAAAAATTAAAAGTAACATTTTGTCAGTTAATTTCCAGTGATAAATTATATAATTGTTCTACAACTAAACTAAAGGTTGCGTCTTTTCAAAGTTAACTTTAAAAAGGTTTTTACTGTACCATTGAGCCTTATAATAAAGTCAGATCTCAAAACAACTATATACAATTGGATTTTGAGTTCTCAACATCATGTTATTTTGGACGAGATTAGCCTACTTCCAGGAACTGCTAATGATTCATTTTTTCAACATCCGACTGAAATCTTTGGGCTAAAGCAAATTAAAAACACATTTACTCTTCTTTTGATAGGCTACTTAGTTTTCTGTCAGTTTTTCATTTCGCGTCGTTGCAAATGTAACTTATGAAAAAAAGTACCTTTCAAATAATCGAATTTAAGTGAATTGAGTTTTCTTGTAATTCTTACAAGAGATTATTGTCTATTATTGGGAGGAATTAGTATTTTATGTGACATTTATACGCTTAAATTAATTTTCTAGATATAATATTATAAGCTGATTAAGAAATTCCATTTTTTATAATATTAAAACTGCAAGAATATCTGCGGGAATAGCGTTTCCTCAAATAAATGATGCTAAAATAGTCAATGGGATAATTTAGGTCGTCAATCAATGGCCACAGCCACACTGTTCTGAATATGATTCTACAAAGAATGCAGACACTTGTCTTGTGGAAAACGAACATGAATAAATTCAACCGGTTTATATATATTCCACGGTTTTACTTTGTAACCCGGATTTGTTTTCTCTTAACCGATTTATGACTTTTGAACACTGGTATACTACTGTTGCCTTTATTTATCATATTCCCTTGCTTAATCAAATATATGACTGTCTACTACGAAATCAAAAGTTAAGTCAAAATATTATTTTTTATTATGTTATTTTTTACGGTGGCTAGATCCAAAGTATTGTCTATCTTTTTTACCGTATCAAAACAATGCTTTGTTAAACTAGTTTCCTACGGTCAATTTTGCCTTACCACCATCGACATTCCTTGCAAGCAAGACACAACTTAAACAGAAGAATACTTAATAATCACTTTTAAAAAATAGGAGACTCTCTGAGGATTGCTTTTAAAAATTTTGGTCGTCTTTTGTATCTTCTACATTTTGTTTTAAAATCCATTAAAGTCCAAGTGATCTTTTATTGGTCAAGATTTTTCCAGATTTCACATGTTATATCAATTTTTATTTGATCATCAACATGATTCTGGCACGTAATATTTTTTTTATTTTGATCAATTGAGAATATGTTTTTATAATATTTGATATTGATGATGAATCCCTATAGAGGGAGATTAAGATGGCCGCCCAGTTAGTCAACTGAGTTTTGGGCTCTGCAGTTTTTTGGCAATTTTATGTGATTTTTGACAGACCAAATGCATGATATTTATATGAGGATGTTCAGTATGATTATCTCTACACAGTGATGTAACTTTTGTTGAGAAAATTTGGATTTTCAACCTTGGAAGTTTTGAAGAAAGATTTTTTTCAAAAGTGTAGTGAGAACATTTCAGTAAAACTGTTCATAATTTGAAGTCCACTATTTACTTGTCTGGAGAAATTTTGGGATTAGATTTGTGAGTACTACTTTAGTTTAACAATGCCAGGTGGAAACTCTAACAACAGTGATAAAAAAGGTGACAAAAAGAATGTACAAACTGTACAAACATTGCTTGCAGCTAAAAAAAAGGTAGTGAAAAAGGAAATCCAGCTAAAAGAACTCACACAGATGTTTCAATGGATAGTAGTGTAGATATGACAATTGAATTATCAAATCTCCACCATGATTTAGATGGTATAAAGGAAAGCCTGGAGGGTGTTGTTAAACGAACAGACCTTGACAAAGCACTGAACAACATTGTAAGAAAAGATGATTTGGAAACAATAGTGACCTCAATCGTCACTAAATTGGTTGATAGCATGAAAAAAGAAATAGAAGGTAACTTAAAAGATAAGACAAATAAGCAGACAAAAGCTGTTGAAGAACTGTCAAAAGAGAATGAATGCTTAAGAGAGTTGATCGCTAGCCAAAGAAAAATGATCCATGAACTTCAGATAAATGTTAAAGATAATGGTATTATTTCCAAACAAGCATTACAAATGTCTAACTATAACCAGCAGTATAGTAGAAAGTTCAACATAAAAGTGATGAATTTCCCAGAAAACAATGATGAAAATTTAAGAGAGATCTTTAAAAGTAAAATTGTTAAAGACACTTTAAAGGTAAACATTCGACCTGATGAAATCCAGGCTATTCATAGGATACCAGGTAAACAAGGACAACATAGACCAGTCATTGTAAAACTCCTCAACTCTGAAGTGAAATACCGCATTATGAGAGAAAAGAAAAACATGCCTAAACAATGCACTTTTAGACTAGTCGATGATGTTACAAAATCCAACATGGAACTGATTACTAGACTTCGTGATAGTGATCAACTTGATAGTGCTTGGTATTTTAATTGTGCTGTATATGGGAAAACTGAAGCAGGTAGACGTTTGAAATTTGATATTTTTGATGACATTGCTAAGCGATTGAAATAGCTGTTAACTAATTGAGGAACATATTTGACTATGACAGATACATTTCAACTGAAATTTAATTGTTTTAATATATGATATCTTAGTCAAAATGAGGATGTTAATTTGATGTATGCCTTTTTGTGCTTCTTCGTTACATTTGTTGTTTTTATAGTGATTAAGATGATAACACAATGTTGACTGCTGTACCCCTATTTTTGACATTTTTACCTATTATGTCTGTTTGTTTTGTTCACGCATCGGTGACTATATAATGGAATTTGATGCGACTGTCATACAAGTGAGAGGTTTAGCTAGCTATAAAACCAGGTTCAATCCACCATTTTCTACATTTGAAAATGCCTGTACCAAGTCAGGAATATGACAGTTCTTGTCCATTCGTTTTTGATGCGTTTTGTTATTTGATTTTGCCATGTGATTATGGACTTTCCGAATTGATTTTCCTCTGAGTTCAGTATTTTTGTGATTTTACTTTTTACTTACACTCAAAACATACTAGTATTTATGGGAACTATGCACCCAAATTTTCATTATTTTTTTTTTTTTTTTTTTTTTTGAGGGGGGGGGGTTTAGACTTAAAATTTTCATTTTAATGTTTTTTCAATGTGAAATTTATGATTAATAATGACCTTTCAATTATTATCTTTTGACAAGCATTCAATTCCTTGTTTCAACATATTTACTTTAAATTAAGCTTTTTGTTTATCTCTTGTACATTGTGTATATAAGAATTTCTGTTTTTTTTTTTTTTTTTTTGAACCAATTAAAATAGAAGGTCATTTTTGTTAGTGAAAATAACATGCATTTCAGAATTGTAGTATTTAATGCCATAAAAGCTGCAACACATCAAAGAGAACATCTATATGGATGTGGGTTATCTTTACAGTATAAATGTGAGAGAGAATGATTGTGTAAATGATTGTGCAAATGTAGTTTATTTAAGTTTATTTCATTGTATTACATTGTTTTGCTTGCTCTTGTGTATAGACAAAAATATTGTATCTCAAGTCAATATAACATAATGGATAATCATATACAAATTTTGTCAATGAATGTTAGGGGTCTTTTCTCTAGTGCTAAGAAAAGATCTGATGTCTTCAACTGGGCGAAATCAAAAAATAGTTCGATTGTGTGTTTTCAAGAGACACACAGTACAAGAGATATTGAAACTTTATGGGGGGATGAATGGGGTCATCAGTGTTACTTCAGTCATGGTGATAGTAGAAGTGCTGGGGTTTGTGTCATGTTCAGAGGGGGTTATGATTACGAAGTTCATGAATCTCTTATAGACCAACATGGACGATACATCATATTAGACGTGACTCTATACGATCAAAGGTTAACTTTGGTATGTTTATATGGTTATAACACAGATAAACCAGATTTTTTCTGTGATATCCTACAGAAAACTATGAGATTTTCGAATACAAGTTTCATCTTCTTGGGTGACTGGAATGTAGTGCAGGATAAGAATGAAGATACTTATAATGTAATACATGACAGAAACCCCAACTCCAGGAGAAAGATTGATGAAATTAAGGACACACTTTTGCTGTTAGACCCTTGGAGGACTTGTTATCCTAGTGATAGAAAATTTACATGGCGTCAGAAATCTCCCATTAAACAGAGCCGTCTTGATTATTATCTTGTATCTGAGGACCTTTTTACATTGATGGAATCAACAAAAATTATTCCTGGATACAGGACAGATCACTCTGCCATTATATTTACTTTTACAGCATCCTTAGCTAAGCGGGGCAAAGGATACTGGAAATTTAATTCTCAGCTTTTAAGAGAACCTGCATATGGAGATTTAGTTATAAACTGCATCAGAGACACTGTTTCTGAGTATTTCTCTGGGGGTGATTCCGAAGATTTTCTTCATGTTCAGTTATCTTGCAGTGATCAGCTATTTTTAGAGGTTCTAAAAATGAAGATTCGTAGTCTTACTATCTCCCACTGTATTAAAAAATCAAGGGAAGAAAAAGATGTTTTCAAGGGACTGGAGTTAGAAATCCAGTCTTTAGAAAACAGTGTAAATTTAAACCCTAGTGAAATTAATGTGACGTCACTCAATCAGAAAAAGTGTGAATTAGAGAAGCGACGACAGACATTAGTTGAGGGCCTTATTCTCCGTTCTCGTGTAAATTGGCATGAGAATGGAGAAAGATGCACTAACTATTTTTGTAAGTTAGAAAAGAAAGCCTTCTTAAATAAAACCATGACTGAACTCATTGATGACCAAGGTAATCAAATTTCTGATCAATCTAAAATATTGTTTGAACAGGAGCAGTTTTATAGGACACTTTATACATCTAAGTCATTCAGTAATGATGACAATCAATTTTTTAAACATGACATAAAACTCAGTGCAGAACAAAAACTTCTTTGTGAGGGAAACTTATCTTTTAGGGAATGTGGGGAAGCTTTAAAACAGATGCAAAATGGAAAGTCTCCAGGATCTGATGGATTTACAGTGGATTTTTTCAAATTTTTTTGGAAAGATATTGGTCCATTTGTCTTTAGATCTCTGCAATTTGGATATGAGTTGGGCCATTTTTCAGATTTTCAATACCAAAGTATTATTACTTGTATTCCTAAGGAAGGGAAAGATAGGAGGTACATGGGTAACTGGCGACCGATCAGCTTAATGAACACAGATATGAAAATTGCATCTGCAGTTCTTGCTGGTAGAGCTAAAAAGGTACTGTTCGCCATTATTAGTGACACACAAAAGGGCTTTATGAAAGGGAGATTCATAGGAGAGAACACTAGACTTCTATATGATTTAATGCACTATCTAGAAAAAAATGATATAGAAGGATTGTTATTACTAGTAGATTTCGAAAAAGCCTTTGATTCTATAGAATGGGATTTTTTAAAGCAGGCTTTGATTAGTTTTAATTTTGGTCCTTCTTTTTGTAAATGGTTTGATGTGCTTTATGCAGATGCAAAGAGCTGTGTCATTAATAATGGTAATATGTCCCAATTTTTCAACCTTGAAAGAGGCTGTCGCCAGGGGGACCCGTTATCTCCCTACTTGTTTATTATTGGGGTGGAATTACTTGCCATACAGCTAAAAGGGAATCCAAAAATAAAAGGGGTGAATATAAATGGGAATCTGCCACTCATTAGTCAGTATGCAGATGATACGTTTCTTACACTGGATGGAAGTGAAGATTCATTAAAAGAGACCCTTTCTTGTTTTGAAAATTTCACAAAGTCTCAGGATTAAAGATAAATACAACTAAAACAAAAGTTGTTTGGATTGGAAGTAAGAGATATTCTGACTTGGTTTTATGTCCTGAAACAAATCTAAGCTGGTCCTGTTCAAACTTTAAGGTTTTAGGATTAAATTTCTCTTTGGATCTAGAGTGTATGCCCAGTTTGAATTTCAGAGCAAAAATCATTGATATTTCAAAATTATTGAAAAGTTGGCAGCATAGGAAGCTAACACTACTTGGCAAGGTTACTGTTATTAAGACTCTTGCACTTCCGAAATTGATTCATTTGCTTACATCTTTACCTAATATATGTCAATCCATGTTGAATGAAATCAACAGATTATTCTTTAATTTTATATGGGATGGAAAAACAGAAAAAATCAAACGTGATACACTGATTGCAGATAAAAAGGAGGGAGGTTTGAAAATGGTTCATTTACAATCTTTCAACTTTTATCTTAAAGTCGGTTGGGTGAGGCGATTTTTTTCAAATTTAAATGGGGACTGGCAAAATATTCTTAAGTTGATATTGAAAAAATTTGGGGGTGCAAGATCTTTTTCTTTACAAAACTTCAAATTTTTAGAGATTGGAAATCAACTCAGCAATCCTTTTTGGAAAGATGTTTTTCAAGCTTTACACTCATCTAAACCACATGTTAAAACTGATGTCAAGGAGTGTCTCTCGATGGATATCTTGAATTTTGTGAAAACAGAAGATTTCTCATTATATAACAGATGGGGAGTTGCCGGTGTGCAAAACCTCTGTCACATTTTTGACCATCAAAGAAGAGATTTTTTCACATTTGATCAGATTAAACAAAAAGTTCAGACAAATAATTATATAGATATAGGAAGATGTGGTGTGAGTGCCAATGAGACAACTCTCCATCCAAATAACAATTTAAAAATTAAACCATTATAGGTTAAAGTACGGCCTTCAACACGGAGCCTTGGCTCACACCGAACAACAAGCTATAAAGGGCCCCAAAATTACTAGTGTAAAACCATTCAAACGGGAAAACCAACGGTCTAATCTATATAAACAAAACGAGAAACACGTATATATTACATAAACAAACGACAACTACTGTACATCAGATTCCTGACTTAGGACAGGTGCAAACATTTGCAGCGGGATTAAACGTTTTAATGGGCCCAAACCTTCTCCCTTTTTCTGAAACAATAGCATAACATCACAACATATAAAAACATACGATAAAATATCAATTAGCAGACTTAACTCAATCAAAAAACGTATGATATGCACTATTACAGTTTAATATCAAATATCCCTATGGAGGTAAAACAGTGTATTAGGGAAAACACTGATACTGACTTAGAAAATTTTACTCCGCAGGAAAAATTTTTGGAGAAAATTACTAGCAGTAAAAATATCAAATTCATATATAATAATCTTATTGTAAAATGTGCACATCCTCCAGTTGTAAAATTTCAAAATGGGAGGATGAGCTGCATTCTAACATTGAAGACTGGAAAAAATACTTTTGTATACTTCAGAAATGTTGTAGAGATACATATTTGTATAATTTCCAATATAAGTTTTTACATAGGACTATTCCTACAAATACATTTTTATATAAGATTAAAATCAAAGATACAAAGTTATGTTCTTTTTGTAGATGTGAAGATGAAACTATTGGACATTTATTTTATGATTGTCAAGTGACATCAAATTTTTTATATTTGTTTTGTGCTTGCCTGAAAAATTTCTATGTTAACATTGATTTTAACAAAAAAAACTTTTTTCTTGGTTTTGTAGAAGAAAGCTTATTTTTAAATTTTCTTGTAATTTTTGCCAAAAAATACATATATAAATGCAAGCTAGAAGAAAAGCTTCCAAATGCAATTGAATTAAAAAATAGACTGAGAAACTTTTATAACTTAGAGTTATATACAGCAAGAAAATACACAAAGTTTTTGAACTTGAAAAACTTTGGGCCCCTATGCTAATTATTTATCCTGAATGGTAATCTAACAACCAAATTTATATCAATATATATATCTTTTTGACCTATATATGGAACAGAGCAAACAACATGTAATATATGCATAGCACATGTAAACCTTCTTTTTTTTCTTTTCTTCTATTTTAAAATAATCTATAGATATTTCTATATGAAGAGATTGTGAAAAAAGAGAGAAAGAGAGAGTGAGAAAGAAGGAGAGAGAGAGTGTGAAGAGAGAGAGAAAAAAAAAAAAGATTTTCAAAATATTTATTTTTTAGTTTGTGTAAATCTTGATAAAACAATAGTCTATTGTTGTTATATATTTGAAACCCTGTAACACCCTAGTCAGGTGGTGCTGTAAGGGTGATGTTAAATCCCGACTATTGAAAAAATAAATAAAAAATTAAAAAAAAATGAATCCCTATAAAATTTATCATAATTATATTAGTTTGGGTGTATTATTTTCAAATTTTTCATGGTTCACCCGATAAATATGCCATTATATTTTAATAATTGTTTATAATTGATATAAAATCATTGTAATTTTATTTGGAATTATATCTGAAATTGACTAAAAATGTATCTTATTCAATCTAGAAACTAATTGTTTGAAATCATACGTAATATCGCTAACAACAATACTCCACATAGCACAAAGTGCATGGATCCACACGATTTTACGATTAGTGAAAAACGCAACAATAAAAACTACATTTCACATTTCAGTTCACTGCTTAGCAAATACGGCTACCTACTAATTACATTTAATCATTTTGAAAGGCCATTACTGTTGGTATTGATCTAATAACATTACGTATAAGTGATTCCTTTTGTAAAGAAGATCAGTCTGATAACTTTTTTTCGTCCAAGTCGCTTTTATTTTCATTTTAATTTCTGGCGGTTAAAACGGTGGAACTGACATGATGATGAGCTATTACAAGTATATCATGTTAACAGTATGTTCCTTTGCCTTCTGGATAACAAATGGGAACTTAATTTTGATAAATAAATATGTGAAACAGAGCGGTTTCAGTGATCTGTTGTGTACTGAGGGCAAGGTTTCAAGTAAAAGTAATACTAAAACAGTATTCAGATGTGCTAAATATTGTGCGTTAACCTCAAGCTGTGTTTCATTTTTCTACAACCAGAATGGACCTTGTCAGCTACATAATATAAGCTTGTATAATACTTCATTATGTATCGGACATTTGGATACATCTTATTATGTTCGAAAAGGTTAGTATTGTGAAGACCATCAGTTATAAATGTGAAGATGGATGGAAAGTTACTGTTTCTGTTTGGTAAGGTTTTCTCAACAAAAAAATTCCTGGAATTAAATTCAGACAGCAAGGATTCTTTAATCAGATTCCAAGCCAAATACGTGCATTGAATTTTAAATTACAGTCATCTGAATGTTTTCTCCCTATCAGTTTTGTCCATTGCTTTTATGAGAATATCCTATTGCTATTTATACACTCTTTTATATGATTTTTGGCAGTTATTTCCTAATTTAAAGCTTAAGGTAAAGAGAGCCTTTACAGAAGTTAGACATGGAAATTGGTCTTTGTTTGCTGATTATTTTTTTTAAAGAACGAGTTTCAAACTTCTACATTGCATTTCCACGGAAGCAAGACAGTGACGGATTCAGAATGTTCATGAGGGGGACCTGCTGACTGACGTAAAGGGGTGAGGCGCTCCAGACCAGTTTCAGTGATACCCTATATAGTCAACCAAATTTTTCCCACAAAAGAGGGGAGGCGGGGCCCGCCCCCTGGATTCGTCTATGCAAGGAAGAAAAAAAGCAATACAAATAGTTTCTGTTATGGTTTCTGTTGAATAATATGTTATGTCGTATCGTATGTTGTCCAAATATTTAAAAAAAATGCCTTTCAATACAGTCATTGTCATATTCCCGAATATGGCCGTTATACTGAGTGTGAATTTGTATATTTGTGCGGCGTGTCTCGGTGTTTTGTACATTCAACTACCATGTATTTATTTTTGATGTTTCTGTAATGATTTCGTCTGGATAGTCTGTTATGTCTTATTGTTTGCAGTCCAAATAACTATAAAATTGTCTTTTCATACCATTGTCATGAAAGTTGTTGTGAAAATAATTGTATAAAGTGAGAGATTGAATGTTTCGTAAGTGTCACTGATTTTGATATCCTGTGATGTGTGTCAATGATGGAATATGTTCATTGTGGTTCTGCGAATGGCATGTTGTGTCGACTATTTAATTTACATTATTTGTTTGTGCATTTCACTGTTAGGAATGTTTTTGCATGTGTGTGTGCTGTATTTTTGTCAGGTAGTGTTCTAGCCATATTTTTTTTTAACATTGTCATACAGCGGCGGTTTAGCTAGCCTTTAAACCAGACTTAACCTACAAAGTTAATCTTAAAATGTTCTGTACTAAGTCAGGAATATAACAGTTGTTATCAAATAGTTAGTTTCTAAGTGTGTTGGTATTTGTTTTTGTTGCACTTCGGTGTTACTATAAAGTTGATGGGTTTCCCTCGGCTTTGGTTGGTTACCCAGATGTGTGTTCTCTCTTTACCTTTGAACACCGGTAAACTACTTGTGCCTTTATTTAAAGAAACGATTGATGCTAATATTTTCCAAGTTACGAACCATTTATGACAATTTGAAAGTTCGACATAAACCAATCAAAAATCTCTGACCATGTTATATTTTCAAACACAACACATATTGAATTATTGTTGTTGTTATTAGTTTTGGTAGGCGACTTACTTATGTAGTAATTGCGCCTTAAATTCATATAACATAAGTATTATGTATATATACTTTCAGTCCTTAATTTATTTTTAGTATTACGTTTTGGCGAGTTTTATGTCAAACTTTAGGCGTATATTGAATTATGATCAAATCAAATCAACAGTGTGATACACGTCAAGGTAACATAGACATCAAATATCTCTTATCAACGAGATTCATAAAAAGATTAAAACCAATTTGAACATTGTGATATTACAAACAAACAACAATCATTGACAAATATTGTCTCTGCACTTTTCTGAAATGTAACATTCATTATATCTATGAAGGCTAAACTTTATTTTTTTATTTTTTGCTGTTAACTAGTTATCAGATGTACCAGGATTATAATTTTTTGGATTCGAGCGTCACTGATGAGTCTTTTGTAGACGAAACGCGCGTCTGGCGTATATACAAAATTAAGTCCTGGTATCTATGCTGAGTTTATTTAATACTCCAGACGCGTATTTCTACTCTTTATTTTAATATCTAAGTGTTATGTTTAAAGTGTTGAGCGCCTTGTGAAAAATATGAACTTTCAATCTGTTTCCAAATTTTAACAGTATAGTTTAAAAGATTAAAATATCTTAAAAGACACGAGTTTTTGACGGTTGAAGTTATCTTTGGATAAATTATAACAGTTATAAATTTTTCAATTTAGATTTAGTACCTGAAACCACAACAACGATACCAACAACACGCTCCTTGTCACTTATCGAAACAACGACCTTAACAATACAAACATCAAGCAGACAATTATCATGTGACCACGACTGGTTGTCGATTGGCACAGGTTGTTATCTGATATCACCTCCAGATGCTACACGACAGACATGGCAAAATGCGACGGTAAGATGCATGTAGTTGCCAACAACCCCCAAGCTCCAAATCATTCTATTATTTTCATTATTGTCTTGATATTGTCAAAATTGCAAAAAAAGTTCTATCAAAAGAATTGGAAATTCTTCATTGATTTATTTTTAAACCTAGATATATCGACAATATTCGGATCATTTGCTTTTGCAAATATACGTAAAATATAATTACAGGATTCTAACAACAGTTTCTATTATTTTATTTTCAAGATTGCGAGCACTATGGCCAAATCGGAACGACTTATTGTATTTACCGATTTTTATATGCAGTATTCAGAAACACATACTATCTCCCCGGTTTTCAGGTGAATTCGTTTGGCTCAGTTTTCAGTTCACTGTAGTGTTTTGTGTACTCTTGTTTGTCTTTATTAGTGATGGAAGGCAAATTGTTCGCATGAACTTGTTTTATATTTACCAGGTATCTAAGCAATCATCTAACATGTATTAGCAATTATCGCGCAATCAACAATCCGGCATCTAGTATTATTAGAATTCAAAATGCATTGCTGTTTTGTAAATTAAACAAATTCAGTCAACAGAAGAAACGGATATTAAGTATCATTTTACGTATCTGATTAGCAAATTCTTCATTTGTTGTGAATGTATTAAATTCGGTTGTATAAAACAAAATCTATACAATAACATGTAACTTTAATATTCAGTTGCATGACTAAAATAGAATAAAATGAAACAAATTTTTATTTAAGTAAAACCTAAGACTCCATAGACAACAGCTTTTAAAACGATGTAATGTAAGAGTAATTAAATAACTTAACAGTTTGAAGTGCGTCCATCTATATTGTAAAATCGGTGAATGACGCAATAACTGTCCTTTATTGTTTCCACGATTACCTCTGATTATATGTGTTAAAGACCATTGTGCATATTTCTGTTAATTCACCCATTAATATGCTACATTTAGCATCTGAGCACGTTTTATTTTCAAAACATGTCCGGTTTTTTGTTTTGTTTTATAATAATTTGTAACTCGCAAGTTTTCCTATTTTCATTGTAATTTTTTTTAATGTTTAGCAAAATATATTATTTTAAAAACATGTCATTCAACTGTACGATGAAGAAGAAATTAATGAACTGAGCAAAACCTGTAGCGCGAGACTTTCCCGAGTATTGCTTGTAAAATACATTACTTGTTTGTTTTCGAAAACTGTCAGTGAAGATTTAATCTTGATGGATTAACGAAAGCTCCTTCAATTTGCTGTTTATAAGGTATTGGTTATCTGCATCAAATAGAATGGATTGTCGCTGTAATTCTATATTTATGTTCATTCTTTTTGATGTTTCTAATTCTATTTATTCCATTCTTCTAATCCAAAGATTTTGCAGCGTTTTTATGAAATACTTCTATTCACCTAAGTGATGGATGCCTCTAAGTATTCTTATTGACATTACTGCTTTCTTGTATTTTAGCTTATGAATTATAATATTTTAGAGAGATAATGCTCTCTAATATTCGTGCAGAAAAAAAAACCTTATGAGACAAACGACAGAGTCTGACATCAATTCAGTTTAAAGTGGTATTGAGATGAAAGGTCAATTCATGCGTAAGCCGCCTTTTCGTTTGTCTGATCTTTAAGATTTCGTTTTAGTGACGTTTAAAGGACAAGAAAGAACAATCGGAGTTTGTAAGAATTAATCAACGGATATTATCTACCCCTTGTATAATAAATAAGTATTGTATAATACCAAAAAAACATTTGAATGCTTTAAAATAGGGTGCAATAGTTCCAAATATTACGTATATCAAGATGACAATGACTTTATATTCACCAAACACAATCTATATTTAAAATCAAGTTAAAAGCGAAACCCATCTTTCGTAACAACTTCTGTTTTCTTAAATTATAGTATTATTCTACCAGTCAACGCAATCCAATTTTTTAAATTATTTTTTTGTTATCTTTGTGGACCTTTTCAAGTGTACTCTATTTAAACAAATAAACATTTATTGAAGTTATAATTTGATTGAAAGCACCACTGTCTATGCATTCGACTATTTCAGTCCTGTACGTTATGAAATTGATATAGTGTCAGATTTTTCGAAAAACGAGAAGGTTTTTTTTAAAGGAAAAATTAGTTAAAAAGACTATGATTGATTAAAACAACACAAATTGAAAAAATCGGAAGTAAAATGTTAACATCGCAAAAGATTAAAAGTACACGAGATTTTATATAAAAACTTGGGGATGAAATCAGGCATGTGAAAGATAGGCAGGTAAGTCAATTCCGGTCATAAAGCATTTTAGTTGAATCTTAACAATCAACAACAAAAAATTGAACGCTGAACGGTCGCATCAAACCATGTCAAGCACTCAAAAAAAATCACCATTTATATTTAAAATTGTTTTAACAGACAAATTAAATGATTTCATTTAATGAAAGTACTAATTTTATTTTATGTTAAAGCAACTAACTTATTTCTACACATTTTATAATTAATTTCTTGACAGGAAATTTGTAAAAATAGAGATGGTTACCTAGCGGCCATAGAAACTGCAGAAGAAAATCAACTGTTGAAAGAATACATAGGATCCTTAGGTAAATGAATTGATAACACATATGACATTTAAACATAACCTACAAAGTAATCAATAAACTCATCATAGATACTAGACCAAACTTGAAATAATTATGATCGGAATTAAAGTCAATCACAGGACATAATAAAAAAAAGGGTTTCAATACCCAAAGTGTCAGTGAGTAAGAGCTTTTCATTTAAGGTTCTTGAAGTAATTTTCTAAGTTGACACGTCGTGTTTCGTAAGAAACCAATTATATTGATAATCTAATCACACTTTTACTATATTTTAAACTAAAGAGTTAAATTGTTTTTATTTGAATGATAACATATGATTTAAATAAGTCATTAACAGTATAAGTAACTTAAACGTTTGTCATGACCATACGATTATAGCAGAAATACTCACATGGTCCAGAACATATGCAAATCAACCATAGGAATGACACTGGTTCTAAAACATGACGATAATTTAGATGGTAGACCTTTACTAAGCATTGCATATGTTTATCCTTATTCACACGTATACAATGCATTGCATTATTGAAATAAGACTTTTTTTTAAACTTAAACGATCTAGTGTCCAAACATGCTGCGAACTTAATCCTTAAACTATAACGCATCTGCGTTTGGTTTTACGTGTCAACAATTATATATTAACTTGTTTATAACTAATTTTTAGCCGAGAACAATGTAATATCTTTTCTTGTCTTACATAAAGCAACACAAGTTTACCAATTGACAATAGTCAAATCTTATGAGAAGAGCAATTTGAGGTAACAATGAAATAAAAAAAAAATCAGGTGATCACTTCAAATAAAAAAAGTAATAAGTAAAGAACGTGATCTTTATAATTTGTAATATCAATAAATTGATTGACAGCTTGAACTTATGTTAGAAATGGATCACGTTACCGTTTTATCCAATGAGATGGAAGCTCGCGCAAGTAAGTTTTGCGCCTTGTATATGATCGTATGCGCAGGTAATTAACATCTCCGATGGGAGATATCGGAGACGTTATTAAGAATTGAACGATGGACAGTCAGTGCGCTGAATAATTCTTACTACCTTATTGGAAGGTATTACAAGACGTGAATAATCAAAGTGTATTGATTGGTTAGGACAATCTAAACCTAGTAAATGTCTTTTAATCCCGTAGAGTATCGGATTTGTCCTCTCTATTTTAGCAATTAGATTTTGTCATTAATCATGCATATTCATGATATTGGTACACAAGTAACTTTTATCTATAAATAGTCTAATATTCTGGAGTTTTGTAAACACACACAACGTTAAACGATATACAACTTCATAGCGTGTGACCTCACGTGTGTGGTAAAATTTGTTACTTGATATGAAAGGCTATTCTAAATGAATTAATCTACAACGCGAGAACACTTTCCATTTTTATCAGCTAAGAGACGGCTAGCCTTTTTTTGAAAAGCTATTACTTGTCTTATTATGCCATCAGAAAGTACAAAAAATAATGTTGGATTCCAGCAACAAGGATTAAATAATTATTCTAATGAAAGTTAGCTCGGTTTTTTTGTTAGTTTTAAAGATATCATATCAATTATATTTTACAGGTTCTTCATTTCATTGAAAAAACGAGATTTATATTTAAGTTTTCGTGATAACTGCTTTACTTCGTAATTTTATTAATTCGAAAATTACATTATTTATTAAAATACAATTTTAAACGTAAAGGATATAACACTAAATAATGGCGGATCCAGGGCGCGTAGATATTAGTTTACACATTGGAATTATGGGTCCTCAATGTTCTTCAACTTTGTACTTGTTTGGCTTTATAACTGTTTTGATTTGAGCGTCACTGATGAGTATATCGTGTAGACAAAACGCGCGTCTGGCGAATAAAATTGCAATCCTGGTACCTTTGATAACTAATTAGTGTACGTCCAACTATTTGATTGCAAATAAATCTTTTTATACAAATTAATGAATATTAAATCAGAAAATAAATAAATCGTCCTAAAATGTGTTTTTTTTTTCTTGCTCACTCACCTATATTTCTTTCTTTTCCTGGAGTAAACCCCGCTCCTGAATCGACATTTAATTGATTTTTTGCAAAGGAAAACAAAATGATTCTAGTAGGTTTTCTTTCAGAACTGAAAGAAGAAAGCTTTAGTTTTTTCCCCAAAAATTGAGGGAACTCGTTACAATTCTATTTAGTTAGAAAATATACCCTATCTTTTTGGGGAAATTTAAAATACGGATAGCGTTTGACATCTTTAGCCGAACAGATTGGTCATTTTTGCAGAATTTAATTTATTGTATGCGGGTTCATATTCTGGACGCCAGTCTTTGAACCTTTCTAATATAATTCACAAACAAAAATCAAAGGAGTAGGTCCGGTAAGACGCCCGTTTGGCCCCAAAATATAGCAGTTTTACAAAATTGTTAAATTGTAAACTTTTAAATATATATTGGACGGTAGAATGCTTCTGCTACATAAATATTGGTTGTTTTTGGCAATACAATGCACATATATCGAGTTCTAGCACCATTAGGTCACGCTAAATTATTGTTATCTTCACAATTCTATCATTTTAGCTAAATTTTAGACGGTTTTCGTGTAAAACGAAAGTGGCCGCATTCGTGTTCATCCTTAATATTGAAATGTAAGTTGTATTTTATGATAATACATAACATATATAAAGATTTTGGATGAACACGGATGCGGCCACTTTCATTTTTGACAAAAACTATCTAAAAAGTGACATTTTCGACATATTTGGTAGATTTTTTCATATTTGAGCTTGAATCGGATCGTTTTTAATGACTAAATCAGTTAAAATCTTTCACATAAACTAATTGATTCAAATGAAATAGACACTTAAGTGTTTAAAAAGAGGTCAAATTCATTCGTCAGATGAACTTGAAATTTGAGGCCAAAATTGATCCTTACCGGACCTACTCTTTGAAGCTTAGAAATGGAAAAATATTAAATACTAAACTCGTTCAAAGGGTATCTACACGTCTCAATCTTCAAAATCGCTTATCTAAAAATACTACCATTGCTAATTTTAGCAATGAAAATCGTGGTTACCCTTCTTCCGATAAGTGTCATGCCAAAAAATGACTTACATGTTCCCGTCTTTCCATCATTAATACGGTAAGGTCCACGTTTAATGGTCGCACATTTTCTTTAATTTTTGAAACTGATATAACATGAATAAATCGGGATGCGGTATTCAGTAAGTAGGTGAAACTGGACGATATTTATCTAAACGCACCCAAGAAGATCTGTATCGTTTTAAAAGACTCAATAAATTCAAAAGTATCATTTATCAACACCTTAAGAAGCACAATCATCCTATAAATATTTAGCAGTCCAACCTTTAAAAGTAGTAAATAAGCAGCCTGGTGAATCTAATTCAAAGTTTGAACGATCACGGAAAATAATTGAATTAAATTTGATTACAAAATTACAGACAGTCTACCCTCTCGGTCTTAATGATAATATCATAGAAATTTGCAATATATCAAGAACCGATTCTGTTAACATTTTGGATATAGTTTCTAAAACTGTTCGTAAAAACCGTTCTCACGGTCGTAGAAAAAAATCGCAATCAAAGAAAATTTCGGACCAATCATATCAATATTTCGGACCTGATTTCTATTTAAAAAACGACGGCAGACATTATCTGTTAACAAAGCTCTGTTCATTACTGATTAATAAGTTAATAAATGGTCGGGCTGTTGTCACTTTGACACATTCCCCATTTCCTTTCTCAATATCAAATAACATTTTAGAGGATAGCAACACAATTTCATATAGCAGTCCTGAGTATGAAATCTTTCAAATTATAATGGCATATTGTTATTCTAAACTGTTTCCCAAAATTGATCGCCCTGAAGATCATAAAAAGCATTTTATTAAAATAAAGTATGTCAATAGAGGCTTTGATTTTGTAAATATTGCCGGTATTTTTAACGACCATTCTGTTAAAGAACAAATTCCTGGATATTTTAATAAAACTGAGCTCCCTCTAATTTGTTATATTTACAAGAAATCTACCCGGAAATTTGTGTTTAATTATAGCCAATTGTGTAAGGATGTTAATATCAGTGAAAACACACCTACTTCATGTAATTGCAGTTATTCCGAATACAATTATTGACCCATTTCCCATGTTATAACAGGAAATCTTAACATCGTTTAAGACCGAGAGTTAAAATCATTCCTCAGTAAAGGACCTAAATATTGTCCCCCGTCAATTATTAATTGGAATGAGTGTCGTAATATCATCCACGACTCACTCCGTACTTACTGTTTGAAATGGATAAAACGGGAAAAAGCTGACAAAAAATCTTTGGACTCTTTTTTTTTATTCAATAATGAACATAGTTGACATACGTATTCAACATTTTAAACAACATTTTACTCTTAACAATAACAACAATAAACCTATTTCTCGTATCAAGCATAAACTAAAAGAACTAGCCAAGGAATTTGTTTTTGTCCCGGCCGATGAAGCTGCTAATAATATTATTATTGTTTGACGTAAATTTTACATAGAGGTTCTGCAAAAAAAAAATCAACAATTCACCAACATTCCAACTGACTCCATTTTCAGAAAACGACATCTGTAACAAACATAAATTTTTATCTACCGCTTTACAGCAGAACCAAATACAATGAAAGTCCAAACTATGTATTGGCTATCGAAGCTACACAGAACACCTTACAAATATAGATTTATTTCGTCTTCAAGCCATTGTTCCACTACTAAATTGTCTATTTTTCTTACCAGTACACTTAGTATAATCAAAAACCTGATAATAAATTGTTCAAATAAGGCCTTCGAAAATAGTGAAATTAATTACTTTTGGAGTGTCAAGAACTCGTTGGAAGTACTTGATAAATTGCATGCTTATACTGGTGATTTTGAATCTGTTCAAAGTTTTAATTTTTCTACCCTATATACCACATTGCTTCACATTCTCTTTAAGAAAACAAATCACACACCTAATTGAATGTGAATATATATGTTCAAACTCTTTTACGTCATTTTTTAGTAGCTATAAACAAAAGAACTATGTCAATTGGACATGCTTTGATACTATATCTGCCCTTGAATTTTTACTTGATAACATTTTGTTCGTTTTGGAGATTCAATATATCGTCAAGTTATCGGAATTCCGATGGAGACTAACTGTGCACCACTTATTGCGGACCTGTTTTTTTATTGTTATGAGTTACAATTTATGAAAAAATCAGCAATAATAATACTTTTAGATATTTGGATGATATTTTGGCTCTCAATAATGACGACTTCAGTATGTATACTAAAGAAATGTATTCTGTTGAACTTACTTTAAATAAAGCTGATACTAACAATGACCACTGCACTTTCCTCGATCTTGATATCTATATCATTAACGGGAAGCTTAATACAAAAATTTATGATAAAAGAGATGTTTTTCATTTTCTATCGTTAATTATAAATTTTTAGATGGTGACGTTCCCTTGTCACCATCTTATGGTGTTTATATATCTCAACTAGTACGATTCGCTCGTGTTTGTAATAACGTATTAGATTTTAGCGAAAGAAATTTATGTATTACTAAAAATTACTACACCAGGGTTTTCGATATCACAAACTAGTCAAAACATTTACTAATAGGTATTTTACATTCAATCTTTATGGTAATATTCTTTATAAAGCACAAAAAATGTCAGTATTCACCTCAAACGCTTACAAAACCTTCAAACAGACTTATTAGGAAGGGATATAGTTACGATACTGTTGTCAGGTCATTACAGATTGCTATTTTGGCTTTAATATTGATTCACTTATAGGGTCTTTGCATCGGAGCTAAACACATTTATTTTAAAAAAAAAAAACAGTTGTTGGCATGACACGGGTTATGTTCTTCTCATATATTGTATGAAGTATAATACTAAACACCTAACGGGAGGGATTGTGTCTGATATTCATATGATGAAGACATAATCTTTCAATCAGTTTAATTGAGGTTCCGGATCTGGCATGTTAGTTAATTAACTGCTAGTAGTCTGTTGTTATTTATGTATTATTGTCATTTTGCTTATTTTCCTTTGTTACATCTTCTGACATCAGACTCGGACTTCTCTTGAACTGCATTTTAATGTGCGTATTGTTATGCGTTTACTTTTCTACATTGGCTAGAGGTACAGGGGGAGGGTTGAGATCTCATAAACATGTTTAACCCCGTCGCAATTTTGCGCCTGTCCCAAGTCAGGAGCCTCTGGCCTTTGTTAATCTTGTATCATTTTTAATTTTAGTTTCTTGTGTATAATTCGGAGTTTAGTATGACGTCCATTATCCCTGAACTAGTATACATAATTTTTAAGGGGCCAGCTGAAGGACGCTTCTGGTGCGGGAGTTTCTCGCTACATTGAAGACCCATTGGTGGCCTTTGGCTGTTGTCTGCTCTATGGTCGGGTTGTTGCCGCTTTGACACATTCCCCATTTCCTTTCCCAATTTTTTATTACTCAATTTTTAGAGCCATAAATAGAGCCACTTTGCATGGAACTAATTATGATATTTCATCATTGACAGATAGATTCAGCTTTGAGAAAGTGCATCATAAATTTTGTAAAACTGTTCTTGGAATTAAAAAAAACTCATGTAATATAGCTGCAAAGTCTGAAATAGGACGATTTCCGCTTGCCTCCTTTATTAAAACTCAAGTTTTATTATATTTTTGTAGAATAAACTGCCATGAAATAAACCCATTTGTTAAAGAAGATTTTGCAGTTAATAAGTCTATGTCTGAAGATGGAATATATACTTGGTACACTTTTGCCAAGCATATTTTAAAAGAATTTAATAAAGATGAAGAAGATTTTGAGAAACTTTTAAACTTTTAAAAAATTCACTCAAAAAAACTTTTAAACTTTTAAAAAATTCACTCATAAAAACTTTCAAACTTTTAAAAAATTCACTCAAAAAAACTTTTAAACATATTGTGAAGGAAAAGTATAATAACATAACTCTTGAAAAACTTTCAAATATTGATAACAGTTCAAAACTTTATCTTTATAGTAAACTTAAAAAAGAATTTCAATTGGAGGACTACTTGCACAATCTAAACAATTTTAATAGTCGTCAACTTTTAACAAAATTACGTGTAAGTGTTCATATTTGGAAATTGAATTAGGACGTTACAAAACAATTCAAAGAGAACACAGACTGTGCAAAGTTTGTAAAATTCTAGATGAAGAGGAACACCTTTTCCTTCATTGCAAAATTAACAGTAATGTAAGACATTCCCTTAGAATTGCAATTAAACCCAATTATCCTAATTTTAACCAGGTTAACTCAAACTCTAAACTTAAAACTTTTCTAGTTCCCAATTAAGATATTTTGTCTAGTGTTGTAGACTATATCAAGCAATCTATGGAATTGCGAAAATAAGGTCCACATTGGTAAATTATTATAATCCAAATACCGTTTCGATCCCTAACATCACTGAAAAGACATTTATTGTCGAAATCCGGATCGGGTGTACACAAAATATTGACACCTTATGTTAGTGGCATATAACATCTTGGCCACAAGTTTATTGTTTTCTGTTTAGTATTAAATTTATATTAAGATCCATTTTGTTACATCTTGTGATCAGTTTTATTTGACAATCGCCAATTACAATGGCAGTCAGCAGGGTTAAAAACATCAGTTGTTCGACCTGTTAGTCGAATGCGTTTTGTTGAAATATATTTTTTCACTTTTTTGGTCTTTTGGAAAATGTTGTTTGTGCTGTATTTAGACCCTTCTACAACGAAATTTGTTCTAAATGCACACGTATAAAAATTGCGGTTTTAATCAAACGCAATCAGGTTTGAACGTAGTTTTCAATTTAGACTTGTGCATATTCAGTCTAAAAGATTGTGTAACAATACCGATAAATAGATGGAAAACAAAACACTAAAAAGTGTTGAATATCATCGCACAAAGATGGAAAAACTGAACAGATGATATAAATTATACAAAAATTATACAATAATTGCAAATATTTCGGCTCAACAAATGGCCTTCCTCAGTGTTAAAAGTTTTAACAAACTGATAAAGTTTAAAAATAGATCAGTAATAATACAGGTAAGTTTTGGTCGATTGATTTTAATCCAAAATTCTGAATATCATAATATAAACATTAGACTGTAAATTTAATTATTTCTATCTACTGATTCCATCTGGATGGAGGACACCCAGTTCTTTTATCCAAAACTTCTCCCGATTCTCTCTTTGCCTATTTTGCCATGTACAATCCTGTTCGATCACAAGGATCTTCATGTGAACAAAATCTTTCAGATTATGATCTGGTAACCTGAAGTGTTGACTGACAGGAATATACGGGTTTTTTTTTTGTGAGGTCACTCCTGTGGCCATTAAGGCGTTTGTGAAATGGCTGCATAGATTCACCGACAGATTGGAGACCACAGATAGGACACTCAAGAACGTAAATCACGTTTGAGCTTTTGCAGTTGACATTGCAGAATATCTTGTATGTCTTTTCTGTGGTCTTACTGTGAAATGTTGATGAATGCTGCAATTGGTTGCAACATTTGCAGCTCTTATCCCCACAAGGCTGGCAATTACCTACAGTTTGGTAAGGTTTGGAAAGGTCCGCACGAACAAGTATATTTCTCAGGCTGTTAGGTTGTTTGAAGGCAATCATGGGAGGCTCAGGAAAGATTTTGGATAACTTAGAATGTTTCTCGATTGCTGTCCAATGAACACGAATGGTCTTGAATCTATTTCTCAGGTAAGTGAGCACACATGGGATTCTTTCACTTTTCTTTTTTTCTTTGTGAGTTAACAGACTGCTTCTAGGCACTGCTATGGGTACAAAAATGGTCTTGAAACTATTTCTCAGGCATGGATGGTAAGTGAGCACACATGGGATTCTTTTTCTTTTCTTTTTTTCCTTGTTGTTAACAGACTGCTTCTGGGCACTGCTATGGGTACAAAAAATGGCTCCATCTTATGTCAATATATTCATGGTTAAAGTTGAAAAGCAACTGCTGGAGTGCTTCATCGAAAAACCGCTTTCCTGGTATCGATTCATTGATGACGTTGACATGAAATGGGACAAGGGAGACCAAGAATTACAAACGTTTATAACAAATGCTAACAATCAACACCCTACCATCAAAAAGACTTCTAAATTTTTCGACTGTCGGTCAAGTTCATATTACGAAATATTGATAACCAACTTACGGTGCACTTGTTTAATCTTTTCGCTTTTTCTTCTACAATCAGTAAATCCAAACATCGACATAGTTTTTCTGTTTTTTGTACTTCACTTAATCCTAATTATTGGGAATATTGAAACAAATCCTGGTCCTTGTGAAATGAAGGAATCGAATACACCTTTAACGGTCAATGAAAAAACTATTTCTATATGCACTTTAAATATCCGTAGTATAAGGAATAAACTAAAGTTCCTAGACAATTTCAGCGATGAATTTGATATTTTAGCTCTCACAGAGACTCACTTAGATCCAAATATATGCGACAAAGACATCGAACTTAATTCATTTTCAAACAAAATCATCAGAAAAGATCGTAACAATTTTGGCGGCGGCCTCCTCATTTATGTTAAAGACGATATTGGTATTCTCCGTAGAAATGATCTTGAAAATCGATCAGATGAAACTCTCTGGGTTGAAATCCGTACGAAAGGTCAAACATTCTTACTCTGCAATACCTATCGACCTCCCTAATCGAACGACGGTCATTATTGGACACGCTTAAATCATGCAATAGGATTGGCTTATCAATTCAATGAAAATATTGTAATTACGGGTGATTTGAACAGTGATTTATTCAAGGCGCAAAACAACAAATTAATTGAAATCTTAAATATATTTAATTTACGAAATGTTATTGATAAACCAACTCGAGTGACAAATCACAGTAGCACACTACTTGATCAAATTATTTTAAGTGACACTTTGTCGTACTTTATCTCAGATGTTTTACCAACGCCTTCTAATATAAGTGACCACGATGCGCCAATAATTTTTCTCGAGTGTCCGACAACTATTACACGTTCGTATAAAAGAGAAATTTGGATTATGAAAAAGTTGACAAAGTTAAATTCTCTGAAAAACTAGACGACGTAGACTGGAATGCAAGGCTTCCTGATAATAAAGACGTGGACGAACTATCTGGAATATTTACTGAAACATTCTTAAATATCGCGAGGGAGTGCATTCCCACTAAATTAGTTACTATACGTAGTTCTGATAAACCATGGTTTAATGGTGAATTAAAAAGAGAAATTCGGAAACGAGACCGTTTTAGAAAATATGCCCTGAAATTTAAAAGAGAATCGGATATTGCGAAGTATAAGAAACAGAGAAAAAGTAACAATTTAAAAAAAACTTGCTAAGGAAAGATTTGAAACTAATTTAGATAACCTTATATTGAGTAATGCCCCAAATTCAAAAAACTATTGGAAAATAATGAAAATGCTGATAAAGTCGAATAAGAGTTCAAATAATATTCCTCCTCTACAAAACATAATAAAAGATGAGGAGTTTAGTGACATAGTTTATGAGGATAGCGAGAAGTGCGACTTATTGAACAAATACTTTGGTTTGATATCTAAACGCGAGGAAGAAAATGTTCCTATTCCAGAGTTTAAAGAAAAAACTAATACTTATATTCAAGATATATACATACATCAAAATGAAATAATTGATATTATCAAAACTATTGATCCGAATAAGGCATCAGGACCAGATTTGATTAGTCACAGAATGCTGAAAATTGGCCCTAAGAAAGTGGCGGTTCCTTTACAAATAATATTAAATAAATCCCTCCAACAATGTAAGTATCCTTCTAGCTGGAAGATTGCAAATGTTATTGCTATTTTTAAAAAAGGTGATTCGTCATTACCTTCAAACTATAGACCAATTTCGTTAATAAGCTGTGTAGGTAAAATCATGGAACGAATTGTCTTTAAACATGTATATAATCATTTACATATGAATAAACTAATTTATGAATATCAGTCTGGATTTTTGCCAAAAAATTCAACTGTACATCAGCTATTAGAAATGTATAATTGTATTCTTAACTCACTAGAAAAGAAGGAAATAAATTGTTTTGTCTTTTGTGATTTTTCGAGAGCTTTTGACAAGGTTTGGCATAGAGGACTCTTGCATAAAATGAAAGCTTACGGAATACATGGTAATCTACTTAACTGGTTTGAGAGTTATCTTTGTGATAGGCAACAAAAAGTTGTGATTAATACATCATCATCCTCATTTTGCAGTCTTTCAGGCTCAGTACTTGGTCCCTTATTATTCATAATATATATAAATGACATTGCAGAGAAACTCACATCTCTTACTAGACTCTATGCGGATGACACTTCGTTTAATTACTCGGGAACGACCAAGAGCAAATAAAAACTGTTATTGATCGTGACCTCGAAGAGCTAAACGAATGGTCACGGAGGTGGCTAATGTCTTTTAATCCAGACAAAACAGAAATAATGATTTTTTTCAAATAAAGATGCACCCGTTTTAAAATTCTACTTAAATGATAAAGAAATCCCTACAACAAAATGTCGCAAACACCTTGGGGTAACGTTTTGCTCTGATGCTCGGTGGAACAGTCATAGAATGAAATTCATAACAGTGTAGCTATGGCCATTCATTGACTGGGGAAAATTAGGTGAACGTTCGTCTGTAATGCCCACTGCTCACGACGTACTTATCATAGAAATTTAAACTGTGAGGTCACCAAAGGTTCTAAACGCCTAAATAAAATAATTAAAAATACTAATCAGGAATAACCTTTGTAATTTGAAAATAAATAAAAATGGCCTTCAACACGGAGTCTTGGCTCACACCGAACAGCAAGCTATAAAGGTTGAATACTTAAAATTCTTTACTTGATTTTTTGTTATGGTTTGACCATCAATTTTCCTAATATGATATCGCACGTTCTTTCAGATTATTTTTTTTACTTAATTGGCTTTAAAAGCTACAATGCATGATGTCGTCTGTTTATGTAGTTCATATGTGTTTCTCGTTTCTCGTTGGTTTTCCCGTTTGAATGGTTTTACACTAGTAGTTTTGGGGCCCTCTATAACTTGCTGTTCGGTGTGAGCCAATGCTCCGTGTTGCAGGTCGTACCTTGACCTATAATGGTTTACTTTTATGAATTATTACTTGGGAGGAGAGTTGTCTCATTGGCACTCATACCACATCTTCCTATATCTATCTATATCTATACATTTTTTTTTTTCAACAAAAGAATACATCACAAGAATATAAGTTTTGTAAGAAACGTGAGAAATTGTGTTGGACTTGAAGATAAGGCAAAGTGACAAATATCTGAAAGAATGAATCGTTTTATGCATAATGGTATTAAACAAAGAAATCAAATGATTTTTTAATTATCCAGAACTCTTCACAAACAAAACCCACATGTATACGCATTAAAATAAATAGTAGACCATTTTTAAATGATCACACCGTAGAAGTAGTTGTGCTCTTAATCAATGAGATATTTTGTGAATTAACCCCATCAACTTAATAGTTTTTTTTACAATGGATAAACCTATTTTTTTATTATTATTAAATAATATCATCTCTGAACATTATTATTCTTATAAATGACACGGTTGTATGTGATGATTATAATAAATATTTAAAACAAATTCCTTTCAAGCTTTGTAAAAAGAAAGTTTCATTTTATGTATCGGAATGTGTAACAAGTGAATATTTCAATCCCCACTGGAAGGCCTCTGACAGACTGGGTGAGCATAAAATCATAGCCGTTGACAAACAAGTTACAACCTACAAACGTTTTACTGTCGACCACACTGTTATGCAATTAATTCTCTAGACAACCTGATTATCAGTGTTAAGAAACATTTAAATATCCTGAGAAAACTCAAGTATCAGCTTTGTAGGAAAAACTTAGAAAAACTCTATTTAGTATTTATAAGACCAATTTTTGAATATGCAACTGAAGTTTGGGATAATTGCGGGATAGGATATGTTAATAAACTTGAAAGTTTGCAGCTAGAAGCTGCTAGAATAGTTACTGGTTTGCCTATATTTACAAAATCTGAAATTCTGTATGAAGAAATTGGGTGGGAAACTTTAGCTGACAGGAAGAAAAGACGAAAATTACAAATGTTTTATAATATTCAACATAACCAAGCTCCGGATTATCTATGCAAACTTGTTCCACCTAGTGTACAGAGCACAACTGCATATCCCTTGAGAAATGGCAATGACATCATTGTTCCTTTTTGTAGATTATCTCTTACTAAAGAATCTTTTATACCATCAACTATTAACCTATGGAATCATACCGATTTGTCCTTTCGAAAATCAGACTCTATAGCAAAGTTAAAATCCAATTAAAAAGGTTAAATACCACAAACAAAGATGTACCAAAGCACTTTCTATATGGACCGAGGAAACTAAATATGATTTTAACACAATTCAGTTGCTACTCATCTTTCTTGAACTATGACTTGTTTAGAGTCAATATAATTGCTGATCCATCTTGCTTTTGTGGATGTAACATTGAGACTGTACACCATTTCCTTTTCAACTGCTCTATATATACACCAGAGAGAAATTCTGATGAATAATCTAAGATGGCTTCCTGATGACCTTATATTAAATGTTAAGTTACTTACATCTGGTAATCCGAATCTCTCGTATGAACAAAATGTGAATATATTCAAACACGTATTCGAATTTATCAAAAGGTCTGAGAGACCCATTGCAGCATTCATCAACATTTCACAGTAAGACCACAGAAAAGACATACAAGATATTCTGCAATGTCAACTGCAAAAGCTCAAACGTGATTTACGTTCTTGAGTGTCCTATATGTGGTCTCCAATATGTTGGTGAATCTATGCAGCCATTTCACAAACGCCTTAATGGCCACAGGAGTAACCTCACAAAAAAACCGTATATTCCTGTCAGCCAACACTTCAGGTTACCAGACCATAATCTGAAAGATTTTGTTCACATGAAGATCCTTGTGATCGAACAGGATTGTACATGGCAAAATAGGCAAAGAATGAATCGGGAGAAGTTTTGGATAAAAGAACTGGGTGTCCTCCATCCAGATGGAATCAATAGAAAGAAATAATTAAATTTACAGTCTAATGTTTATATTATGATATTCAGGATTTTGGATTAAAATCAATCGACCAAAACTTACCTGTTTTATTACTGATCTATTTTTAAACCTTATTCATTATGTATCAGTATTGTTAAAACTTATAATACTGAGGAAGGCCATTTGTTGAGCCGAAATATTTGCAATTATTGTATAATTTATATCATTTGTTCAGTTTTTCCATCTTTGTGCGATGATATGTTTTGTTTTCCATCTATTAATCGGTATTATTACACAATCTTTTAGACTCGTATATTTTTTTTCTGTTTGTGTAGTATTGTCAATTTTGATGATCCAATACCTATTGAGTTTACTGGTTGGTAGATTCTTATAGACTTTATAATATAAATATATATATATATTATTAATATCAACTTCACTTGTTTAAAACATTTATCATGCATTATGTTTCTTGTCACTTTTGTATACAATGTACTTTGTTTACATTCTAACCCGCCAGGGTTTCATGTTTTTTGCAATAAAGATTTATATTAAAACATCAGAAGAAGAAATGCATTTTATATTACAAATATACGATGTTCAATTTTAGGTGCAACTTCAAAAGATTATTTCATCGGAGGTTCTGATCTACAAATCGATGGCACCTTTGTATGGGAGCACAGCGGTGACGTGATCAATTTACATGGTAGTGGTTTCCACGACTGGATGTCAATAACTCAGCCAGATAATACCGATGATCTCCATTGTATGGTTCTTTATGGACATGCCAGTCATATGTGGAATGATGTTTCGTGTACATATGCGAGGGAATTCATTTGTGAAAAAGACCCACTATGACGTCATATAGAAATATAATATCATGATATTACCATTTCAATGTAAATAGAATGCATACAAGCTAAACATGCTAAATGAAGGTATTATTTCGGTGATTTTTAAAGTTTTCTTCAAATTTTTAATCAGCAAATCTTCAAAATGCGTCTGTTTAATTAATACAGGATCAATAAGAAATATTAAATATAAAGAAGTAAAACATGAACATGATGAAAGCAACTTTGTTACTTTCATGTGTTCGAGGCGCTTTTCTATATTTACCTCTATTGGGAACACTCGCAGCCGAATATCTGAAAAAGCACAAGATGAAAAAAAAACAATAAATGTTGAAGTGCTATATGAACAAAAGAAATCAATTGGATGTTGGATGTGAACGGATTGATAATTTAGTCTTAGGTGTTATATTTTTTTATTAGTTGTTAGAGGCCTTTGTTATATATCAGTATACACATGTATGGTCAGATTATGTTTCTGTTTATAAGAGAGAGTTGTTCCCCTTTTGTCAGTATTTTGTATTTATGTTTGTGACGTCATCGTTGTCCGATTAAAATGTAGAAATGGAAGCTGACGTGTTTTTATATGTCCGTATGCAATCGCCTCCATCCGTGCTACCAGAGCTGTCCCCCTAGTCTGTAATATGGTAGAGACCCGAAACGATCGATGGATAAAGTATAAATTTTATTGGAGTTTAATTTTTCATGGATTTTGGACTTATTGCCTCTGAAGTTGACCGACCGTTCCTGATGAATTCTGATATGCCGCCATGATGCTGAACACTTTTCAGTGTTTTCAAAAGTTTATAGCTGACCTTTTATTATAATACCAACATTTAAATTGTATTTTTGAACTGAAAAACAGACCAGGTCTCGTCTCATGTACTGTCTCTGTGATTTATTAGTGAATGTCTACATGTATTCCATTTTCAACCAGAAAGCACGTGAGATTTATTTCATCGCGTCATACATTATCTTATTTCTGTAACATTTGGATCCTGTTAATATTGCTATTTTAAAATGAGTAATTAATTGACATTATTCAACTTGTATCGGTTATAACTGTATCGCCATGCATACTCAAGTTCCGATTTCATCCGAAGAACCATTTTTACTGTTGACCCAGATTTATCCGTTGAACTACACGTGTTATGTGTATTGCTTATGTTGACTGTATTGCTGTTGTGTTTCATTCCGCCGTAACCTATATTTGACTCTTTTAAAAACGTAATTATATTTAGGGAGCTACCATTTGATTTTTAGGGGGGGGCTAGGATGAAAAATTTTGTCCTGCATTTTTTTTTAGCTGTAATCTCTGTCCTGCCTTTTTATTTTTCACTCTGTTTGGTCCTGCTGTATTTTTTTAGTTTATCCTGACTTTTTTTACCTAAATTGTCGTCCTGACTTTTTTTTTGGCAATTGTCTCATCCTGCCTTTTTTTTTTACTCAAAACTCCTGTCCTGCCTATTTTTTTAAAATTTCATCCTAGCCCCCGAGAACATTTTTTATTTTTAACTACATGTATGTTGATTTTATGAATTTAGATACTTTTCATGCTAATTTTGTACTACGTTATTTGTTTACTTTGAATTTAAGCTGATGTGAATGTGTTTATCATTTAGCGGTGTGATATTTATCATAAATAAAACCTTATTAAATGTAAGAGTTTAAGGTCTTTAATGATACTATCAAATTTGTATTCAGCTATTTATAATAACAGTTTGTCTAGTAGGAAATGCCATTGATATCACAGGCACTTGTCTCAGAAAAAAAAATGTCTGTATACCTTAATATAACACAAGGAAATTAACTAAATTTTTTGAAAAAATGTCCCGAATTTCCGTTATTTTTCGATTTCTCGGTTTTCAAACCTACTTAAAACTTATTATGCCGTAAATCTTAGTTAAATACCTTGTGTTATATTATGGTATATTAGGGGGGGGGGGGGGGATTCTGAGACAAGTGCCTGTGAATAATATATGTGTATCACTGTAATTGTGTGAAAGTAATGCGTGCCTAAGGTCATCCGAGGGAGGAGTCCGAGATGCCACATTTTCGGTTTTGCAGCGTTGATACGTTTGTTTTAAAATGGTTACCAGAGTGTCGAGAGATGAACTTTATTCATGTGAACTTTCAATTTTGGAAATTATATTGTATTTTTTTATAACACATAAACATATTGACCATTGTAAAAACTTAGTAAATTTTTGTTTCATGGGCGAGATGTATTTTGTATTTATGTTTGTGACGTCATCGTTGTCCGATTAAAATGTAGAAATGGAAGCTGACGTGTTTTTATATGTCCGTATGTAATCGCCTCCATCCATGCTACAAGAGCTATTCCCCTAGTCTGTCATACTTTGAACTAATTGTCAGTAACTGCGAGTACTCTCAGATCTGAACAAGTGTCTTTTTGTTGTTGGGATGTACAAGTACCCGCCCACGTCCACTTAAATTTTAACCAGAAATCCATTTGATGTGAACGGATTGATAATTTAGTCTTAGGTGTAATATTTTTTTATTAGTTGTTAGAGGCTTTGAACTAGCTGTCAGTAACTGCGAGTACTCTCAGATGGGTCAATATCTTTAAGTGTTTTTACATAGGCGGTAATGGTAACGTTTTTTCCTGTAGCTCAGTCCATATCGTAAACTTGGATATGTAAGATAGCTCGTTTCGAAGCTGTGACATTTTCACATATGTGGTTAAATTTTTGGGGTACGAAGTGAGAACTTTTCCCGTAAATTAGCATACCCCGAACATCCTTTCGTGATGCGGCTCCTTGTGGTAAAATATCCCCTTTTTAACACAATAAGTTCTTTGCAAATTTAATACTTTGAACACATTTAATAGCTCCGTAGTTTTTACACATTTATGCTATGTTCCACTACTTTCCTAATCATCACAAATGGTTAAGCTCAGTCATTTGTAAAAAACAAAGAAACATGTCCAATATCACTACACAGAGATTTTTCTTCACACGTGACTTTTGAGTTCCTCATTTCGAGGCGTTTTAGGGATGTTGTCCCAGATATGTGTACTTAGTGTCTTTTTGTTGTTGGGATATACAAGTACCCCGCCCACGTCCACTCGAATTTTATCCATTTGAAAAGCCTTTTTTAACTGATTTTTATAGTTCGTTCTTATGTAGTACTGTTACACCACTGTCCCAGGTTAGGGGTCCCTCACTTGTTTAACCCCGCCACATTCTAATCTTTTTAATTTTTTTTGTACATAAATTAGGCCGTTAGTTTTCTCGTTTGAATTGTTTTACAATGTCATTTCGGTGCCTTTTATAGCTGACTATGCGGTATGGGCTTTGCTCCTTGTTGAATGCCGCACGATGGCCCATATTTGTTAGTTTCTGTGTAATTTTGGTCTCTTGTGGAGAGTTGTCTCATTGGCAATTATACCACATCTATTTTTTTATACTATCTATCAACTTTGAGTGTTTTTTTCTCGTATATTTCAAAAGTATAAGATCTGATTACTCTCTGGAAAAAAAATAAGCAATTAACACATAACGGAGAATTAAGCCTATATATCTAACCTATAGTTTCAAAAGATAAAGTAGAAACCTCACTTTCAAACGAAATGAGAGAATTTGTCCACTTTGTAAAGCTGGTCTTGGGGATGTGTACCACTATATATGTATATGTACCAATTATAAAGTAAAAGATTTAAGGGGGAAGTTCATACCTCCATATTATTTAAAATATCCAAATGTTAAAAAAGTACTGGGCATGCTTAAATATTGTAATAATAATAATGTGCTGTCTAAGCTGTCAATTTTTATTCAAAAGGTAGAAAAGATGCTTATCTGATTTAAAACTGCAATAAACAAAGATTTATCTCTGAAGATGTATAATTTAAAAATGTATACTGTATGTATTATGAAATATGTTGTGATTTATATTGTGCATAAAATGCTCCTGTTACGCAGTCTTCTGCGGCTGAGTTTTCTCTTTAATAAACTATGAAACTATGAAATACCATACGTCATCATCTATTTAGCGGATATTACTAAGTTGTTGTAAATCCCGATTAAATATTAGACACGATGCCCAGCTATTAACAATAGCCATGTCCGTAGAAAACCTGGAGAAACTAATATCCCCTACTTTCACATTCATACCAATTTAAAAATGGCTTGCGACTGAAGAAACAACAGCGGATTAGGACCCTCTTCAAATGAAGCCCAAGCTTTCTGGAGGGGAAACATACCCCCATTAATTACAAGTCAATATCCCTAACCAGTACATGGAACATGTTGTTACCATTAAAATATTGTCTCACTTGGAAAACCCTTATTTGTCGTAAAAACTTGAAACTTGAAACTTGAAACTTGTCGTAAAAGTTTAGCATGGTTTCAAAAATCATGATTCAGATACCGCGTCAGGTTTGGAATCAGTCTGATTCTTATTATTAAATTTCAATACATTTATTAAAAATAACCTAAACAATAACACTTGTATGTATAATCATATCCTTTACAATAGATTATTGAACCAGTTACATCTGCAAAATATTCTGGATTCAATGTCTTGTAGCCATGTTCACATGTGAAACGACGATTAAACAAGACGGACATATCCAAACTTTTAATATAATTATACGCATAGGTGGTATGATCGCCAATGAGATAACTACCAACAAGCGATATCTAGCAACTAATAAATATCCATACGTCTTCGTCAATGGGGAATTTCCATACCGCAGTGCAAACTGATGAAACAAAGTCCCCGAAATGACAAACGTAAACCAATTCACACGAGAAAACTTAACGACATGACATGCTTTCAGTTACAGGCTCTTGGTTTCAGACAGGGGAATACTAAGTATATAGAATGTGTCGGGCTTCGACATTTTTCCGGTAGCTAGTCAAACTTTAATAAGAACTTTAAAAAATTAAATACCAGGTGAAGGATGAAAGACGAATAAACGTTTAAAATACGTCTCACCTAGTAAGCTTGACACACATTGTCAGTACTTAGGATGTTTTAACATTTCTAACATATAAACCTATTGCACTGAAAATATTTCTACTTGATATTTGTCGGGAAAATTAATTTTCCAGTGTTGCTTTTGTGTTGAAATATTAACAATCTTCTAAGATATCAAATTTGATTTTATTGCACCGTGCTGGTTTTTTTTTCCAGCGGTGAATGAAACTATTCTATAGACATGTAGTATAATTGCATATGATTGATTTCGTCAGATGTTCATCATTCCTTCTACTGCTTTGAATTACTGATGTAAATATATTTGAGTACTTCTGCTATGTAGCAATCAATATAAAGAAATACTCTTGTATTTTTTTGTTTTGTTTCATTTTTTCATTTCAGTGTTTTATGGTGCATGCATAGTAAGAAACGCTTATCTTGTCGATGCGTGCTTTGTCGCCCCTTTTGGTTTTCACGTACCCTTATTGGTCTCTTTTTGTCGATTTAGGAGATTTGAATATTGGCAAACTAAATGGCCTCTGCTGATCATTCATGGCAATTATACAATTTGGATTATTCAAAAATATTTTGGTTTGTATTACAGTATTTATAATTGTCTATTTCATTTGAAAATTAAATAAAAATTTCAATCTGATTAAGATGTTATTTGTTTTTATTTGATATTTTTCAAAGATATATTTTCTACGGAGAGCAAGCAACTGGTTGCCATTACAACAGGTCACATTGTGGAGAGTTGTTATAAATTTATTATTCGTGATTTTTACAATGGAAAGGATAACAAAAATGGTTAAGCTTCTAGAAATTCAATATCAAGAAGATAAGAAATACGCATAGTTTATTAAAGACAACTTCAAACGTGTCTTTTGAAGGGAGAGACTGGAATAACAATAAGCAAGACGCATAGAGCAATTGCTAAGAGCAGAAGGATAATAAAACTGTTGAAATAAACTATCAAAGGGAGATTTTCAGGTAAACAAGTCTGGTAAAAAACTATTTTTAAAAATAATAAACAATATAGCTGATACAGGATACCGAGTTGTCAACTTGGATTGTTTACAAAAATTGATTTTGAGATAACATGACACGCACGCTATATCAGGCGGAAACCCGGTTGAATAGAACAAAAGAATCGAAGCTCTTTGTTAGAGAACGCAGCAAATGCTTACTGTAATGTTTACTATAGTAACACAAAAATTAAAAGTTAATAGAAACAAATAAAATGACAATTTTCTTCTCAATAACGAAGTGTTATAAACAGATATATCATGTTAAGGAGGGGTATTTGCGAAAAATACCAGTCGAGAGAATGTTAAATTTCACGAGCCGTAAGGCGAGGGAAATTCATTCTCAAGACTGGTATTTTTCGCAAATACCCCTCAATAACATGATATATCTGTTTAATTACACCGAATGTTAATGTACTAAAACGCATTGATGATCGTGACGTTACAAGCGTCCAGTCGGATAGAGTATTTTTTGGCAAATACCACGGCAGAGAGGGTAAAAAAGGCATATCCTTTTAGCAAATACCCCGGCGGCGTTAAAAATGAACGATATTCATTTGATAACAGTAAATTCGTGAAAAATACACTGGCTATTAACCAATCAAAACCCCGGATTCTTACATAAGGTGTAATTATATATTAAAAACACCATTTGCATAAGGTTTCAATTTATCTATTACATAGTTAAGCAGAACAATTAGATATCAAGTCGACGATATGGGTATCTATCAAGTTGGATGTAGAAAATGCATAACTTCCGATGTTTTTGAAAAAAATACCATGCACGGACGGAGAACATATCAATCTATTAGTTCAGTTATTTTCGTGTCTGCCCTTTCATTATGTAACTCAAGAAAAAATTCTAAAAAATGGTAACAATTGTATCAAAAGGAAAAAAATCGAGTGCACCTTTTTATGTTAGGGCGTGTTTGAGTTGAATATTTTGTCTTGAAAACGTACAAAGCAAGAATCTCGCTTCAGATTCTATCATTTTTATATATCAAAGCTACAGGTTGACTTTATAACATAAAAAAATCACAGTACTAAAAGATGAAATATAAGGGTCAAGTGAAATACCTATCTAATGAATCATAAAAACAGAGTAGGTGTGTTCGAATAGCTGTCTTTTTACTAAAAGTACTTTCAAGTTGGATGATGAAAATGCATATCTTCTTAAATATTTTTTTTGTGTGTGATAACTAAGGTTTATAGTCTTCAACCACAAAACAAATCTAGTCTGCCCTTCCACGAATTAGAATTTTTTAAATGTTTATGAATTTTCAAAAATTCTGCCTGACAACTGATTAGACAATAGTTTTAAGTTGAATCAATGCAGACAGGATCATGAACTGATGCTCATTAGCTAGTAGATACATTTGTCTTTTAAAATACAACCGACATATAAAGATCGTAATGGTGCTATGTGAATAAATTTATCGGTTTAAACTTTTCAAGAGCAAAATTGGCAGCGCGTCATCCCTTCAATGGCTTCCATTTCTACGATTGTGAAAATTAACTGGCGTAATAGGGAGATAATTTTGACGAAGTAGAATCCGGACTGATCTATAATACTAAAATAACGAGGTCCAATGTGTCGGCCGTCATGGGGTAAAAACGACAAATCAAAGAATTCAACTTTATATATAGCTAATATAGGACAATGGTGTAGACTAAAAATTACACCACTCAAAACCCTTTTGTTTTCCACATAATTAATATTGCCAATAATTAACAAGTTCCGGGTCGAATCCGATACCGATATCAATAGTATATTCACCTGTTACCTATTATCTTGTCTTACGTTCCGCATCTGACAGGCGCACCACCAAACGGTGTATTTAGGATTTTGCTATTTACACGGGTCAAAATCACAGGGTTGACTCTACTAAATTCAATCATTGTCAAATTGTTCCCTATTGTAGTATTTTAAAATGGTAAGACTTTCTAAAATAACAATACGAATACTAACAATCTGGACTTAAAATAACGCGCGTAGGTACAGTTTTCAATTTGTTCGCGGGCATGACGTAAAATATTGAATAAAAGAATTAAACTTAATTTATAACTAATATAGGACAATGCTGTTAATTAAAAATTACTCCATGATTTCAGGACCTTTTGTTTTCCAAATAATTAATATTACCAATAATTGATACGTTCAAGGTCGACGGGTTCAAACAGAAAGATTTTGAAAGCAGAGAAAATCTGTGTATCTTATAATCGGCATGACTTTATCAGATGACAATACCAATACTAAAATAAGGCTTACGCATAGTTATATGCTTTAATTCAGTTCATATCACGGGTGTTTTCTAGTTTTGTACGAAAAAGACAAAGAAAAGTCTCTAGCAAGTGCGGTTCCAATTGTTTTGGAATCAATCGTTGCTCATTATGCCTGTACTCGGTGTGGAAAGAAACTTCATTTTGTATCGGTCCCAAAGTTGTTGGAGGAGTTGAGTTGGCACAAATCAAACAAATATCTTGCGCATAAGAATGAGATGAGATAGTAAATTCATGAATATTAGTTTTATATGCATCAGTACAGTTAGTACAAATGAATAGTTAAAACCCTATGTTTCCAACACTAAATTATACAGAGGGCCACAAGTGAAATCATACATTTCCCCCTGTAGAAATCAAAAGGAGATAATTGTAAATGTCTCAACTTGATTTTTTTTTTATATAAAAGTGGAAGTTTAATATGGGCGGTAAAAATAAATCTTACGCAGTGATAAATATACAGGAAGACCAAAATATAGATTGTCAAGAGTATCTCATCTTCAAAGTCTAGAAATATTTCTTTATGTGTAATATCTCCAGTGGACAAAGCCACAATTATTTCAAGCAAAATAAAAAAAAATGCATCGCTGTAGCAGTATAAATATTCACGTATTTAAGTACAATCTAGGCTTTGATTTTTTGGGAAATGAAAGTACACGCGGAAGATTATTCCTACGTGTCAAAAAAGCCAAATAAGAGCATGCAACACTTATTTACCCACATGCCAGGTTCACTTATTCCAGGATATTTGTTGTAGCTTGGTGAAACTAAACCGGGAAGTACAGCATTAAGGTAGAAAGCTGTTAGTTTAGGCATCATCTTGGTTTGCCTAAATCTATCCCCGGAAAATTACATACATTCAATAAACCATGGCATTGAAAGTAATAGTTGTGGTTTGTTTTAAGTTTTAAATTGTTCGATATCTTTTCAAGGCAATGTCTAATTTCAATAAGTCTTTTAGCATTGTTTTCTGTAACTATCATCAGGACTTCCTCCTAAAAATGTATGATCTTTGTCAATTACAAGTCTTGATTGTTCAACTTTGGTGTGTATATTTTCTTTCTGTTTAATATTTACATACTCAGTGATGGTAACTTTTTCCTCTGTTATTCTAATTCTTGTAGTTGTTTTGCCTTTGAACGTACTGTATATGATTTGTTTTATCAATGGTGCTATTTTAATTTTGAATTTCTTTTTACAACTGAGCCAAAATTTTATGCTGTTATGCGTGTTTTTCTTTAATTTTCCAAACTTCAGAACATAGTTACAACGTCGTTTGTTTTTCATTTTTGATGATGTTAGCTTCAGGTATGTCTATGTTTTTATTCAAATAACTAATTTTTTATTTTTCTAACTCTTCCGACGTAAGATCTGTTTCAACCTGTACAGATTCGTTTCCTTAATGCTGTTTTACTTTCTTTGTATTTAATTCTTTTATAGAAGACATTTTTCTATTCCATCGATTTTGTTTTATACTACACTTGTCTTTGGTGGTATTGTTATTGTTGATACATTGTTTACGCTGTTCATAAGGCTTTTCAAAATATGCACCTAGTGTTGATTTGGTAGCTTACTCCCACACATTTGGAGACCAAGTTGGGCCTTTGTTGAATCTTAATGCAGTGTCATAGCATCTTGTATGCCATGCTTCTCTATTACAGTGATTCAGCATCTTTCCATCGGCAAATTTCGTTCGCATGCGTATCCAGCATGCGGCCAAATTAGTGATAAAGTTACCTATTAAAGATCTTGTCATACGGGCAACATTGTTGAGGAGAAAGCCAGATCATGTCTCATTCCAGATTGTTAATCTGATTTACATAGCATGTAGTACCCTCTTGAATACTCTTGAGCCTGTAATGACGTACCTCGAGTACCACATTTCTGATTGTTGAAGGAAATTTCATCATCACCACCATTGTCATCATCATAATCATCATCAATTTCATCGGTTTGTGCTTTATTATTCTGGTTTTTGAAAAAAATACCTTCATTGCATCTAGTGTGATCTCCATAAATGTGTGATGTCGTATATCTGATATATGTTCCAAATTTTTAATGGCTATTGTTTTATTTATTTCTGAGGACCTCCTTATTGAAAATCGGAAAGCACTTACAATTCTTATTCTGGTTCTTTTACATAGCTTGCCTTTTCCTTTATAACAAGAATTTTCATTCACTTTTTTTTTAATTACCCCTAAGACACTTGGTAATGTGATTAAGGTGGCTAGGGCGTCTTAATTAAAATTGATAGATTTTTGGTAACTTGTTAAAATGAAGTTTTTATTATGCTTTTTTTCAAAAATATATTAAAAAGTATGGGTCACCAGACTTCTTTTTCACGCTACAGGTTGTGCAAAATTGTCAGATTCTGTATAGATTATGCATGGAAAATCAAATTTTATGTGATAAAAAGAAAACGTACTATTAGAACTTTAAGATAAAATGTGAGAAATTATCTTATAACATGCCTTCAGATAAGAAAAAGAAAAAATGGGGTCACCGAACTTGTTTTCTTGCTACATGTCAAAATAGGTAAATTCATAACACTTTCTTTTATATAAAAAGTAAAATCACAAAAATACTGAACTCAGAGGAAAATCAATTCGGAAAGTCCATAATCACATGGCAAAATCAAATAACAAAACGCATCAAAAACGAATGGACAAAAACTGTCATATTCCTGACTTGGTACAGGCATTTTCAAATGTAGAAAATGGTGGATTGAACCTGGTTTTATAGCTAGCTAAACCTCTCACTTGTATGACAGTCGCATCAAATTCCATTATATAGTCACCGATGCGTGAACAAAACAAACAGACATAATAGGTAAAAATGTCAAAAATAGGGGTACAGCAGTCAACATTGTGTTATCATCTTAATCACTATAAAAACAACAAATGTAACGAAGAAGCACAAAAAGGCATACATCAAATTAACATACTCATTTTGATTATATTATACGATTATGTTTGTCTATGTAAAATGCACCCATCACACACTGTTGTCTATATTTATATCAAAAGTCTTTTACATAAATTACATATAACTCTCAAAATTTGCACATTTCATCAAATGTCTAGACCGAAGTTATCTGCTTCTTCAAAATCCAAGATGGAGGAATACACCCGAGCCACCTTAACACACATCTTTTATATAAATGTTTTCCCAAACAAGTACACGTTGCATAATTTGTGCATGGATGGACGAGTCGCCATCTGCAATAAAATGCATTTAACGCACTCCAAAATTGTTAGCTGTCAAAAAACCCTCAACATTGATGTCCGACTCCATTGATTGACTTGACTTTTTCTAGTTTTTAAAGCATTAATGATCTTTAGGAGTTATTCCTTGCGAGTTACATATATTGCAAATATAGCAATATTTATTACGGATTCCTATGTGCAAGATTTTTTTAGTTTCTGCACCAATTATAACAGCAACTCCTCCATGAGAGTTATAGGTGTGCTGGTGCGACCTTTTTCTCCATCCACCATCACAAACAACCGTTATAGATGGAATATCTGGAAGGAAATGTTTATTTATAAACAAATTAGTTTTATACTTTAAAACCTAATAAAATCATTTCACGACCATTTAAAGAATGCCACTGCAAGGATGTACATGTTCATAAAGATCATACTAGATGCCTCTTACAACATACATTTTGTAGATGCTAATGAACATTTGTTAAACAGCAATAAATAAATCAATAAATCATTCAAGTAAGGGACACTATTTTGAAATACAGGAATGCTCCCCTCTGTAATTATTATATCGTGGTAGTAAAAATAAAATAAAAATGGACATTTAATGAATAACATTAGAAGTGCAACTTCACCCTTTAGAATATTCTCTTAGATATTTTACATATGTCACTCTTTACAGTTTTATTTTTTATTGAATTATTTATTTGTTAATACAGCTCTCATTATCATGATTGTCATTTGTCAATGATCATAGTTTTGTAAGGTATATATATATATATATATAACTGTATTAAAATTATGCACACCTTCATGATATATTTTCTCTTCTATTGCTATCCTTTTCTCCAAGTCTATGGCCGATGACATTTCTTCTTCTACTATTACTTTCCACCACTGATTTATTTCGTAATCAATAACACTAAATGTGTTCTGTGCCATAGTTGGTGAATCCATGCTGACCAATTGTTTATTTAGGTGAGCTAAACCGTTTCCACTTACTATCGAACCCCACACAGCTCAGACATTGATGTCATAGTGTCTTGTTCAAACGGTCAATTATTTGGGGCTAGTTTTAAATTGACATATTTTTCCACATCCCGTACATTTAGCAGCGATAATTACAGCGTGTTTTAAAAGATCTACCTGGGATTCAAAAATTATTGGAACTGCACCGGAAATGGCCTTTTCTCTAGCTTTATCACAAATAATAGCATGGCATGTTATCTCTGAAATATGTTTTTGTAAACACTCTAAGTTTATAATTCTATATGCTATTGCAGCTATATTGTTATTTTCAACACTTTTGAGTTATCTATCAACGGACATGTAACCTGGAATCTCTTTTTTATAGTTGGCTTTAGTAGTTTAATTATCCTTCTGTTGTTAGCAATTGCACTATGCTTCTTTATTATTCTTACCCCAGTCCCTTCTTTGAAAGTACACTTGAAAACATGTTTGACATTGCCTGAACCTATTCGTATTCCTTGTCGTTTTGCTCTGTGTTTACCAGAAGCTACACCAAATATTCTCGCGACCTTTCTTTTTTCTTGCAATTGTTTCAACCACAATAAATAACCTGAAAAAAACCTCTCTACAAATTGAATGTAATCTGTTGTAATGACATAGGAAATATAACTTAAACACATATAAAACATCATTTTGTTTATCTTTCATGTAAAATAGACATTTATATATGATCTATTATAAAACAAACTTCATTTAGAAGAATAAAAATTATAATCAGATCAACGGACCTTAAATGGACTTCATGGGAGATCGAATAAAATTGAGAATGGAAATGGGGAATGTGCCAAAGAGACAACAACCCGACCATAGAAAAAAACAACAACAGAAAGTCACCAACAGGTCTTCAATGTAGCGAGAAATTCCCGCACCCGGAGGCGTCCTTCAACTGGCCCCTAAACAAATATATACTAGTTCAGTGATAATGAACGCCATACTAATTTCCAATTGTACACAAGAAACTAAAATTAAAATAATACAAGACTAACAAAGGCCAGAGGCTCCTGACTTGGGACAGGCGCAAAAATGTGGCGGGGTTAAACATGTTTGTGAGATCTCAACCCTCCCCCTATACCTCTAGCCAATGTAGAAAAGTAAACGCATAACAAAACGCACATTAAAATTCAGTTCAAGAGAAGTCCGAGTCTGATGTCAGAAGATGTAACCAAAGAAAATAAACAAAATGACAATAATACATAAATAACAACAGACTACTAGCAGTTAACTGACATGCCAGCTCCAGACTTCAATTAAACTCACTGAAAGATTAAGATTTCATCATATGAACATCAGGCACAATCCTTCCCGTTAGGGGTTTAGTATCATACCATCATAACATATATGAGAAGAACATAACCCGTGTAATGCCAACAACTGGTTTTTGAATAAATGTGTTTAGTTCCGATGCAAAGACCCTATAAGTGAATCAATATTAACGCCAAAATACGCAATCTTTAATGACCTGACAACAGTATCGTAACTATATCCCTTCTTAATAAGTCTATTCAAAGGTTTTGTTTTTGAGGTGAGTACTGACACCTTTGTGCTTTATAGAATATTTCCATAAAAAATTGGATGTGAAATACCTGAACGTAGAAGAAGTCTGCATGTTGAACTATATTTACGAATGATGTCCTTATACCGATGATAAAATTTAGTAAATGTTTTGACTAGTTTGTGATATCGAAAACCCTGGTGTAATAATTTTTCAGTAATACATAAATTTCTCTCGTTAAAATCTAAAACATTGTTACATACACGAGCGAATCGTACAAGTTGAGATATATAAACACCGTAAGATGGTGACAAGGGAACGTCACCATCTAAAAATGGATAATTAACGATAGGAAATGAAAAATCATCTCTTTTATCATAAATTTTAGTATTCAGCTTTCCGTTAGTGATATAGATTTCAAGATCGAGGAAAGGGCAGTGGTCATTGTTAGTATTAGCTTTATTTACAGTAAGTTCCACAGGATAAATTTCTTTAATATACATACTGAAGTCATTATTGAGAGCCAAAATATCATCCAAATATCTAAAAGTATTATTAAATTTGTTTATCAGATGTTGTTTCGATGGGTCTTTGCTTATTTTTGTCATAAATTGTAACTCATAGCAATACAAAAACAGGTCCGCAATAAGTGGTGCACAGTTAGTCCCCATTGGAATTCCGATAATCTGACGATATACGGAATCCCCAAAGCGAACAAAAATGTTATCTAGTAAAAATTCAAGGGCATATATAGTACCAAAGCATGTCCAATTGACATAGTTTTTTTTGTTTATTGCTACTAAAAAATGACCTAAAAGAGTTTGAACATATATATTCACATTCTGACTTTTTAAATGCCCATTTAATTAGGTGAGTGATTTTTTTCTTAATGAGAATGTGAGGCAATGTGGTATACAGGGTAGAAAAATCAAAACTTTGAACAGATTTAAAATCACCAATATAAGCATGCAATTTATCAAGTACTTCCAACGAGTTCTTGACACTCCAAAAGTAATTAATTCCACTATTTTCGAAGGCCTTATTTGAACAATTTATTATCAGGTTTTTAATTGTACCAAGTGTGCTGGTAAGAAGTATCTTACAACAATTCAAACAGTTTTACAAACTTTACTAACCGTTTTGCTTACTTTCATTTGGATTCACTTTGTGAGGATCAGCGATCAGCCTTTGAACAACTTCCTGTAAATTCAGGATATCACTACTACTAAATATTCCCTACAAGAATACGTATAATTTATTGAATTTATGATCGTTTCCCACCAAAAATATTATCTATTAAATTAAATAATATTTTGTACATCATAAAAAAAACAATGATCATAAATTTGCGTAGAAATATTGAACTTTAAAAGCAAGGTAGAGACGAAGACAAATCAAAACAAACTGATACACATGATGATAATTTAGGTTTTACATGGTAATTGAAATTGTGCATTGATTATGTTTAACATGTTCCTTTTGTTGAAACAAATTCAATATGAAACATTTACTGATTTTTTCTTCTCTTAAATATGAAAATTTAATAATATTGATAAAGTTACGGTTGCACTACGTTGAAAAAAATGGCCACCTCCACGATTTCTCACATGTTGGTACGCAAATTGATATTTTACTTCACAAAGAAAATTTTCAATTCTCGTATCCCATAGATGTGATCCTAAGGTAAATTTGTTTAATAAATTGTCTTATATTTGCGTCCCTTGTTTTCACAGAGCTGTGTATGAAAAATTATGAACGTTTAGTTCAATCAAAAAATTAGTGCTTTCGACATTGTTTTATTATAAAAAAAAAAATGGATAAATATTTATATAAAACAACAAGAAATCAATGTTTGGGTTTGATATAATATAATTTTGAGGGCACTGAAAAGTTGGCCATTTTTTATTCTTCAACAATTCTGTTTGTTATGATGAACCTTTAGAAAACTGTTGCAAAGAAGATAATTGATAAGAAGCCTGATTTCATATCACATACGCTCTTTAATTTCAGATGTTTGGCTTTGAGCGTTCCTGATAAGGTAAATCCAGAAAGGGCTTCGGACGCATTGAAATATTAAACGTGTTGTTTTCAATTTTTTAATGACACGGGTTGTACTGTAAGCCCACCTATTAAACTTAAAAATCGAAAGGTGTTTGATACAAGACATAATTGATACTGTATTGTGAATCTAGATTGCGTGCAATCACATGTAACTGCCATTACAATGCATGCATGCCATTGTTTTAAGGCCATACAAATAGCTTCCAATCGTGAATCTCCGAGTTTGCAGACTGAAATAAGATCTTTAAGTTTAACAAGTATTTTATCTGTGCAGTGTAAGGATTGCAATTAGCAATTTAATTCTGACACTAGTCCTTAACTACCAGAAAGCAGGAGATATGATGGCAATGTTAGAGCAGTTTTGGGGAGTATTTCCACTGGAAATGGTTCTTCCAATTTGAATGCAATTCTGAGTACTGATTCATCTGGTATTTCAAAACCAACATTTTCAGCCATTGAACATGATATTTGGAAGTGCTAAAATAGTATTTCTGATCCGAGTATGTTAGAAGCTGGTCAAACAGAGCGCCAAATTGCAATTGAGAAAAGGTATTTTCATTATGAGATACCATAAATTACTGTTATTTTGGATGGAGCATAGACCAAGAGAACCCATAAAGACAGTCATAATGCTCTTGGATGTGTGGCTATTATCAAAGAGAAAGAAACCAAACACTAGTGCATCTTGGTGTGCGTAATAGGTATTGTTAGATCTGAAAATTATATAATGAAAAATATTGTTAGCACTAAGAATATTCCTCTCATATTAATTATCGTTGTTTAGTCATTGTTTGAAGATGTGCAATTAGAATGAGAGTAAAGGAAAAGGATGTAGAAAAAAACAGAAGCAGTAAAACATCTTCGTCATGATATTCTAAATTCAGTCCACCATGTTTTTGGAATTGTTCCGATTTTTGCACAGCAAAGGTATAATCTAGCACAACCTAAAAAGACCGTATACTCACTTCCTACAAGATCAAGATGAAAGTTCAGATATATTTAAAGACCTGATAAGACTGTGGATTGAGGGAACATCCATTGAGGCACAAGAGGAAACATGTAAAGGAACTGATACAAATTACAATGATATTGATTAGTACCTAATCCAGTATGTCTGTATTTTATTGTCACGAATAAGTGAAAAGGCTGATCGTTTGTTAAGTAACAACACAGCCAATCTTGCTGAATCTTGGATGCACATACGGTGCAAGTTTGACAGAGGAAAGATATATAGTTTAAGTAATCGAGGTTCGTGCCATGGGAGGCGCTTTAGCGGTGGATTGCGTGTGAACGTTGGACCCGAGTGGTCTCCTAAAGTTTGACAAAAGACTACAGCTACGCAACCAGGAGTGTTTCAACCAATTGAAAAGAAATGGTCTTATGGACCAGATGCTATTGATGAAACAGAGGATATTTCCTTTACAGATCTAACTGTACTGTAAAGTGAATATCTTGAAGAACAATGCAGCGAGAAAATCCCGCACTCGGAGGTGGTTCTTAGCTAGCCCCTAAATACAGTTGTGTACAATTTCAGTGAAGATGGACGTCAATCTTAACTCCAAAACATATGAATGGACCAAAATGAAAAAAAACATACAAGACTAATAAAGGCCAGGGGATCCTGATTTGGGACACGCGCAAAAATGCGGCGGAGTTAAACGTGATTTGTGAGATCTCAACCCTCCCCTATACCTCTGGCTAATGTATAATAAAGATACATAGCAATAAGTACAGTAAATACAGTACATACTAAAAGAGACATCAAATCTCAATAAGCGAGATGTTGCATGTATCGCAAACCCAGGATGGTAAGCGCTATGATTAATTTCTAATTCGTAAACAAAAACGAACATAAACTATTTACCAAGTAACCACAAACTCTCACAAGTTTCCCCATACAAGTGGTCTTCAAATCTGAAAACAAATAATATAATTTACAAAATTATTTACGTCGCAAAATGCTACTGTACACTTTGACCGAAACGGCTCGAATGAATCATCTAAATTCACACGTGCATGAACTTAATATCCCAATTGAACCGACCTCACTATAAATGACCAAACGCGTATCTACTATAAACAAACAACACTTTCCTTGTTCGATTTGTGTACAACTTTGGTAAATATACATGTACTCCACAAGACGATATACAAAACAAAAGAAAAGGAATATATAAAAGTAAAATCGCAAAAATACTGAACTCGGTGGAAAATTCAAAACGGATAGTCCCTAATCACATGGCAAAATCTGAACACTAAATAACTTCACTACATATGGAATCAGTTTGCTATAATTTCATATGATCCGTGTCATATAAATCTTTATGTTGCATAGATACCGCAACTAGGTGTGTAATGCAATTATTTTACATATATAGCTATATTTATAAATACGATGGTTTTTTTTCCATCATCCTTGACGGACCTCTTTATCTATCTGGTATGAAGTAGATAGTTAAACTTTTGGGCTCCCACAAAACTGGGGTAGGTTAAAAATATATACTGCTTATGTCAGGATTCGTGGAAGCGCATTTTCTCATGCATTGGCGCTTATTTTTGTCAACCTAGGGTATTTAAACTGATGGATAGCCTTTCTCTCCGATGTTTACTGAATACACTTTTAGGTGGTTGATGTTTCAACTGATTTTTTAGGTAGTTAATGTTTAATCTGATTTCTTAGTTAGTTGATGTTTCAACTGTTTCTATCCCAAAAGTTTCCAAATCCCGTCCCCATTGTTAAAAATGTTACATTTTGTCATCGTAAGTAAATGTGAATTTGAATCATCATCTTTCTTGTAACCAAAACGTTGGAAAAGGATTATTGTCATCAAAGCGCGTGTTTTATGTCATCAAAGCGCGTGTTTTGTAAAGGTCTATTAGATTTGTTTTAGATTATGTGTCTAGCAGAAATTATGTCCTTAAAAGCTGTCTGGACGACATAATTGATGGCATCCCATCGAAACAAAAATCTGCTTTGGAAACCGCAACGTGTATAGACTATGTATACTATATGATGAACTCGATGTTTAAATCTGCACCAAAATTTCATGCAAATAAAATTGAGAATGGAAATGGGGAATGTGCCAAAGAGACAACAACCCGACCATACAAGAAAAAAAACAACAGCAAAAGGTCACCAAAAGGTCTTCAATGTAGCGAGAAATTCCCGCACCCGGAGGCGTCCTTCAGCTGGCCCCTTTATCTAAGATATGGGTCACGTTCTACTCTCAGAATTTGCCAAAGAAGGGCAGAAATACCAGAAAGACAGTCAAACTCAGATTGAAAATAAACTGACACCACCATGGCTAAAACATAAAAAGACAAACACACAAATAATTGCACACAATACCCAACATAGAAAACTAAAGACTAAGCAACACGAATCAACCAAAAACCTGGGGTTATCTCAGGTGCTCCGAATGAAAGAGGATGCTTCATGTAGGTATTTACCAATACTCTTGGACAGAATTCTACATAACTTGCAACCAGTTGGGACTACTTACTGAATACACTTTTAGGTGGTTGATGTTTCAACTGATTTTCTAGGTAGTTAATGTTTAATCTGATTTCTTAGTTAGTTGATGTTTCAACTGATTCTATCCCAAAAGTTTCCAAATCCCGTCCCCATTGTTAAAAATGTTACATTTTGTCATCGTAAGTAAATGTAAATTTGAATCATCATCTTTCCTTTAACCAAAACCTTGGAAAAGGATTATTGTCATCAAAGCGCGTGTTTTATGTCATCAAGCGCGTGTTTTGTAAAGGTCTATTAGATTTTAGATTATGTGTCTAGCAGAAATTATGTCCTTAAAAGCTGTCTGGACGACATAATTGATGGCATCCCATCGAAACAAAACTCTGCTTTGGAAACCGCAACGTGTGTAGACTATGTATACTATATGATGAACTCGATGTTTAAATCTGCACTAAATTTCATGCAAATAAAATTGAGAATGGAAATGGGGAATGTGCCAAAGAGACAACAACCCGACCATAGAAGGAAAAAAAACCAGCAGAAGGTCACCAACAGGTCTTCAATGTAGCGAGAAATTCCCGCACCCGGAGGCGTCCTTCAGCTGGCCCCTAAACAAATATATACTAGTTCAGTGATAATGAACGTCATACTAATTTCCAAATTGTACACAGGAAACTAAAATTAAAATAATACAAGACTAACAAAGGCCAGAGGCTCCTGACTTGGACAGGCGCAAAAATGCGGCGGGGTTAAACATGTTTGTGAGATCTCAACCCTCCCCCTATACCTCTAGCCAATGTAGAAAAGTAAACGCATAACAATACGCACATTAAAATTCAGTTCAAGAGAAGTCTGAGTATGATGTCAGAAGATGTAACCAAAGAAAATAAACAAAATGACAATAATACATAAATAACAACATACTGCTAGCAGTTAACCGACATGCCAGCTCCAGACTTCAATTAAACTGACTGAAAGATTATGATTTCATCATATGAACATCAGGCACAATCCTTCCCGTTAGGGGTTTAGTATCATACAATCATAACATATATGAGAAGAACATAACCCGTGTCATGCCAACAACTGGTTTTTGAATAAAGTCTGTTAACCTACTACATAACTGGAAGCAAATCTGAAAACAGTGTAATTACAAACCTGATTCATATGTTACCTAACCGAAAGAGGATTCTGCGATTGGAGAACAAATGTCTACCAAACATTGGTTCAAGTATGATGAAACATCCAAGGATAATGCTTTGCTTGATATTTTAACGTTGTTCCAACAAGAGGATTTTTTGCAAGTTTAGGTAACTATAAGTTGATTTTTTTAGATGATCGTAACTGTCTGTTCCAACGAAACATTTTCTGATAAAGCTGTCTGGTATGCGAGAAAGTGTACATTGTCAGCTTATATTGTGATAACAATGAGGAACGATCACTGGAAGGGAGTGTAACATTCTATTGGTAAGTGCACAAATGATTATGATTTCGCGATTATTTTTTTATCTTGTTCAATATCAAAATCAAAATGCATTGGGGGTTAACAACATTATATTGATACATATATTTGATATAAATAAGGTATTGACCATTTCATATTAATGGTCAGTTGATAAAATTTGAGACTTGTTTTCTTTTTTTCCCTACCATTTGTAGGGACAATAGTACCTTTCGAGAACCTGGTATTTTATGGGAATTCAAGTGAAAGTGAGACGTGTGAATACTATAGGTATTGTAATCGGTTAGTATTGGATTGTTGAGACTTGCTATATGGATATACATTGTAGAAAATTGTAAATATGGAAAACAAAATAAGTGGGGCACAAAATGGGTGTCCATGCCCCAAATACCCGTGGGTACATTCTTCCAGTTTTAAAAAAAACTTAGAAAAAACACTTTTACATTATATACATTTTGCAGAAATATAATGTATCGACATACATGTACTTTGATAACTTCTGTGAAACCTGACTTTTTACTTACTATCCTACCATTCGGAAAATTTCCCACTAGAAACGGACCAATTATAGACATTCCAAGCCATATGCTTTCGATTTATTTATAAATTTGGATATTTAGTAAGAGATAAAAATAAATGTAATATCCGTAACTGACATTAAATTCTAATTCGTAAACTCAAACGAGCATAAACTATTTATCAAATAACCACAACCTTACATGGGAGACGCCACTTGTAGAGACAAGCGCACATTTTATTATAAAAATTAGTATAATATTGTGGAAAGTTCATATAAATACACAGGTATTAAGCAGCTTGTACTGGTTTCCCCATACTTTTCGTCTACAAATCTGAAGATAAATAATATAAATAAATTAATAAAATTATTTATTTGGCAAAATGCTACTGTATACTTTGACAGCAATGGCTCGAATGACTTTAAATCACCTAAGTTCACTCGTGCTTGAACTCAATATCCCAATCGAACGGACCTTACTATAAATAACCAAACACGTGTCAACTATAAACAAACATTTTACATGTTCGATTTTGTACAACTTTGATTTTGAAGGCAATAAAGAACAAATATTTTGTTGTCAACAACGTCTCCTCTATTTCCTAAAAAGAATCAAGGATTAATATTCAGTACCTACTTCACAAGATGGTCTTAAGTTATAGATTAATTTTACTAAATTACCATATAGTTCCCTTTATTTGACTTGGTACTATTATGTTCCTTTTGGTCGTATGACTCTTGAAAATATTCTGTATCTCTGCATCATGCGTCTGCATCTTTGGCGTTCCCGATGACGATGGGTTCCTAGGTAACGTAAGGTTTTCACAAATAAATAAATAAATAATCTTTATTTCAATAAGTTAATTCCATCGGCTAAATTCTATCTTCATCAGAGGTACTCATAAATATATTTATTAATAGTATCAGAAGCACATGTCTGTGTTTGTTTATGTTCAACACGTGTTGATGAGCACATGGTTGCATACCTGGTTTGTTATTGTATGATTTGATTGGCTATTGTATGTCGCAATGCAGGTATCCTACCCCAGTCGGAAACCAGGTTGAAATAGAACAAAAGAATCGAAGCTCTCTATTAGAGAAGGCGATAAATGTTTACTGTATTGTTTACTATAGTGACAAATTTTTAAAAAGTTAATAGAAACAAACAAAACTGCAATTTTCTTCTCAATTACGAGGTGTTTTATTTCATAAACACCATTTGCATAAGTTTTCAATTTATCTAGTACATAGTTAAGCAGAACAATTAGATTTCAAGTCGACGACATGGGTATCTTTCAAGTTGGATGACAAAAATGCATAACCTCCGATTTTTTTGAAAAAATTACCACGGACGGAAAAGATATCAATCTATTAGTTCAGTAATTTTCGTGTCTGCCCTTCCATTATGTGACTGAAGAAAAAATTCCAAAAAATAGGTAACAATTGTATCGAAAAGAGAAAATCGAGTGCATCTTTTTATGTTAGGGCGTGTTTGAGTTGAGTATTTTGTCTTGATATCGTTCAAAGTAAGAATATTTCATACATCGTCTCGCTTCAGATTCTATCATTTTTATAAATTAAAGCTACAGGTTGACTTTATAACACAAAAAAATAACAGTACTAAAAGATGAAATATATGGGTCAAGTGAAATTCCTATCTAATGAGTCACACAAACAGGGAAGGTGTGTTCGAATAGCTATTTTTTTACTGAAAGTACTTGACGACAGTCTTACAAGTTGGATGATGAAAATGCATATCTTCGAAAAATTCTAATTTTTTGTGTGTGATAACTAGGGTTTATAGTCTTCAACCACTAAAAAAATCTAGTCTGCCCTTCCACGAAATATTTATTAGATTTTTTTTAAATGTTTATGATTTTTCGAAAATTCCACCGAACAACCGATCAGACAATAGTTTTAAGTTGAATCAATGCAGACAAGATCATAAACTGATGCTCATTAGCTAGTTGATACATTTGTCTTTTAAAATATAACTGACATATAAGGATCGTATTGGTGCAATGTGGATAAATTTATCGGTTTCCAAGAGCAAAATTGGTAGCGCGTCATCGCTACAATTGCTTACATTTTTACGATTGTGAAAATGAACTGGCGTAATGGGGAGATAATTTTGACGAAGTAGGATCCTGACTGCTACCCGTTTGTACGAGGGTAGGACCGTGATCCTCGTGCAGAATCTTATTATAAATAATAGATACTTTTATAACTAGTTATTCGACGTTCTGCCTTTCAGAGTAGCATATTTCGTTATACATATCCCCCACCCCAGCCCACCCATTTGATAGATTTGAGTTAGACAGTTTAATGATGTGACAAGATAAATTGTAATAATAATGTATTTATTGTGTTTTGTAGATTGTTGTTGATTTTGATTTTTAGTTGGATGGAGTCCCGATACGGACTTTGTTGTATTGAGGAAACTGTGATTTTCTTGGATGAGTTATTAGATGCAGATCGACGTTTAAATGAATATTGAAATATGAATATATAAAATGTTTTTTTGATGATTGAAGAAAAAATAAAGTATGAAAGTGTGCTACTCATAAGGAGAGCTCATTCCTATAGTATGAAGAAAAAATAAAGTATGAAAGTGTGCTACTCACTAGGAGAGGTCATTCCTATAGTATGAAGAACAAATAAAGTATGAAAGTGTGCTACTCACAAGGAGAGTTCATTCCTATAGTTATACATGTGTTAAGTTTTATTGACTAAATAATTTATGTTCGGTTAAGCTTGGCGAATTAGAACATAATAGCAACAATCTGCATTCTTCATGAACAAATTGTAACATTTTATTTGACGAAATGCTCCATATTTCAAAACCTGAATATATAAAACTGTAATAACAGAGAGCCAAAGATAGAGCCCTGTGGTACACCAGTTTATATGAATTTATTATTAGTCATGACATTATTGACCTCAACTTAAACCAGTCTTGGAGCCTTTTGATCAGTGGTTGTTGTAGTTGAAAGGTGTTTCTGGGATGTTGTTTTTAGCTCACCTGACTCATCACTTGGCGTCCGTCGTCCGTCGTCTGTAAACTTTTACAAAAATCTTCTCCTCTGAAACTACTTGGCCAAATTTAACTAAACATAGCCAGAATCATTCTTAGGGTATCTAGTTTAAAAAATGTGTCCGATGACCTGGCCATCCAACCAAGATGGCCGCCATGGCTAAAAATAGAACACAGGGGTAAAATGTATATTTTGGATTATATCTTTGAAACCAAAGCAGTTAGAGCAAATCTGACATGAGGTAAAATTGTTGATCAGGTCAAGATCTATCTGCCCTGCAATTTTAAGACGAATCAGACAACCTATTGTTGGGTTGCTGCCCCTGAATTGGTTATTTTAAGGAAATTTTGCATTTTTGGCTATTATCTTGAATACTATTATAGATAGAGATAAACTGTAAACAGCAATAATGTTCAGAAAAGTAAGACCTACAAATAAGTCAAATGACCAAAATTGTCAGTCAACCCCTTAAGAAGTTATTGTCCTTTATAGTCAATTTTGTAACCATTTTTCGTCATTTTTTGTTACTTGTACAAAAATCTTCTTCTCTGAAACTACTTGGCCACAATTATCAGTGTGGTATATAGTTTTTAAAATGTGTCCGATGACCCCGCCTACCAAACAAAATGGCCGACATGGCTAAAATTAAAACATTTTGGTAAAATGCAGTTTTTGCTTTATATCTTTGAAAGTAGGACATTTAGGGCAAATCTTTCAAGATTTAAATGTCCATCAGAATAAGATCTATCCCCTCACAAATTTCAGATGAATCCGACAACCCGTTGTTGGGTTGCTGCCCTAAAATTGGAAAGTTTAAGGAAATTTTGCAGTTTTTGGTTATTATCTTGAATATTATTATAGATAGAGATAAACTGTAAACAGCAATAATGTTCAGCAAAGTAAGATCTACAAATAAGTCAGCATGATAAAAATTGTTAGAGGACCCCTTAAGAAGTTATTGTCCTTTAAAGTCAATATTGAACAACTTTTCGTCATTTTTGAAACTTGTACAAAAATCTTCTTTTCTAAAACTATTGACCAAATTTAACCAAACTTGGCCACAATTATTACTAGGGTATCTATTTTAAAAAAGTGTCTAATGACCCCGCCTACCAACCAAGATGGCCGACATCAGTAAATACAGTAACAGGTGAGCAACACAGGCTCTTGAGAGCCTCTAGTTTTATATATCATACCGTTGGTTTTCCGGTTTGAATTGTTTGGCACAATTTATTTTGGGTCCTTAATAGATTGCTGTTCGTTGTGAGACAAGGATCCATGTTTATTTATAGAGGGTACAGTTTGTAACATAATAATATTCAAGTTTCAATAAAATTATGATTAACGAGATCAAGCCGTCTTTAAATTAAAAATTATAACTCCGTGTATCTCTCTAATATCTGGATGTGTTAACCATACATTTATTTAAACAGTACATTACAAAATAAATATTTAATCTCAAGGCTCAGATCACAAAAACCTTTAATACCATCAATATCATAGACCAAAACAAGAGTTGGTCAAAGGGTCGACGTATTAGTCCGGGGAAATATTTGGATAAGATAATGTAGGTCTCTCGAGGGCAATAATGGATAATGTGGATCCTTTGGATAGTACAGACACACTTGCTCATCTGGAAAAATTTTAAGGCATAGCATGCCCTAGATAAACAAAATTCTTATGCATTGTATGTTTTATATAAATTAAAACTTAACTGGATCTTTCATTGCACATTTTTTCGTCCCTTCAGAAGATGATTTATGGTCCACTGAAAATACTATCACTCGTTTCCTGTAACTCATGCTTCAGTACATGACTCTGTTCTAAGGAAAGTATTCATCTTTTCAAACATCGATATTAAAAAACTTAACAGCAAATTGATCCGTGACAACTTGTATTTAACATTCGAGTTTAACTACCTCTTGTCAAGATAAGGATCATTTGACATATTACGGATGAAGGGTATTAGTTATCTGAAATATATAATATTTGTTAATGATTTTCTTTTGTGATGGTGTACCCTCTTAGACTTGCTTACTATATATTAAAGGGGTACATTCAGTAAAAAATCTCCCATTGACTTTAATGCTAATCTATGTATGGAATTAAATTTATACCTGATTTACTTTTAGAAATTGGAAACTTTCATATAACATTCATGAAAGTACAAATGTAGCCCTATCTTTTGCACTAATAAAAACATAGGGTCATGCGGCATTTTTGGGCATCCACATGGCCTTGTAGTAACCAAAATTAGTACATTCAGCATTTATCTTTTATTTTTTTTCAACTCTAGTTTTGATCCATCTGCCAAAAAATATGTATTAAAAACATTATCTACCAATCAGAAGAGCATATGACTTCAGTGTTATAAATGGGCGGTCCCTGATGACGTATATTTATTTACTGAATTTACCCCTATAAGGGACTATTTTACTTCTTTTCCCACTTTTTTTGTAATAAACATGTAAGGTATCCAATTTTCAAGTTCCAGTTTCAATACAACATTCATAAATGCTGAGTTTGTAAAGATAGAGCAAAATTTATACTACAGCCCATACTGCGGCCAATGTATATTTGGTATATAAAGTTTCACATTGACTGTTTTTAAAAGAATGGTGTAAAATACTATGTTTAATAAATATGAATTGTTTTCTGTGTTTGCTTTGACCAGTATTGCAAGTACACCTAGAAACTAAAGACTTGGTGTACTCTTAGTTAAATTTTTCCTTATATGGAAGTTTTTGATTAAATACCCTGAAAAGAGCACAAACGGACTTTTTAAAGGCTTTTTTAAGCAGTTTGATACCAAATAAAACAACAATTATGTTTCATTATTCTAAATCTGTGTTTTAATTACTTGTAAAGTTCACAAAATGTCATTGACAATCACTCTGCAGAAATTCCTGTTACCCCAACATCAGGATGGATTTTTCGCCAAAACTAGACAGCCAAAACTGAAGTAGAAAAAAGTGCCAAATATGAATAAATAAGTCTAAATATAACCAAACTTTGCATTTGGAAGATTAAAGTTACAATTAAGAATATTTAAAAGCAATTATTTAACAAAAAAATCCAATTACAAACATTTCAACACTAGTTTCCTAGATGAAGGACATGTAATCATGAAAAGTTGTCTAGTATAGTTTTTAAATAAAGAATCGTAATGCGTTATGTCAAAATAAATGAACATCTTCATGCGGTCAGATTATTTGGGTGTTAAAATACTAGAAAAGTGCTTATTTACCACGTGTTCTACAACTTAACATGGGGAATACAGCAAAAAAAAAATCACTATGTCAAAGGGAGGTAATCCATTTTTTTCATATGATTTTATATATAATATGAGGAGAAATATGTGCAAAATGTGATGTAAATGGGGAGGATATTTGTGCCTTTCATTGATATCATAACTCTAAAGTGTCATTTCTATTGTTTCTTTCAATCTGCACACAAAAACTGATTTTTAACATATACCCCATGCTTCCTCTCACAGTACACTCAGTGCATCCTGAATAGCCGCGGCTAAGATAGAAATGTGTGTAAAAAACAACTTCAAATGGTTCCAAAATCCTTCCATTACATTAAAATTTACAGGAAATGAGTTTGTGGATTATTGTTTGGCCTTGGACAAGTACAGTGAAAGAGTGCATATTTTCCTATAGGGGTAAATTCAGTAAAAAATCTCTCATTGACTTTAATGCTAATCTATGTATGGAATTAAATTTATACCTGATTTACCTTTAGAAATTGGAAACTTTCATATAACATTCATGAAAGTACAAATGTAGCCCTATCTTTTGCACTAATAAAAACATAGGGTCATGCGGCATTTTTGGGCATCCACATGGCCTTGTTTACAAACAATGAAGATTCGCACTAAATTCCTATACTGACCACCATTACTTTTCAACCCTGTAGTAAAAAAAATTAGTACATTCAGTATTTATCTTTTATTTTTTTTCAACTCTAGTTTTGATCCATCTGCCAAAAAATATTTATTAAAACATTATCTACCAATCAGAAGAGCATATGACTTCAGTGTTATACAGAAAACTCTCCCCTAAATGGGCGGTCCCTGATGACGTATATTTATTTACTGAATTTACCCCTAAATACAAACAAACTATTCGTTATATGCCGTTCTAAGATTTGGAGAGACAATGTAAAACAAACTGCTTTTGGTTTATAAATATCAGAATTACAAGAGTCGCCGCTTTAAGAAAATTGGCCTTACTCATATGAATTGATAGTACATATCAAATACAAGTTATTTGTAGTATATTTATGTTCTTATAATACATAAAAACGCGAAAATATTGAAATTATTAGAAAACAAAAATAGAACAGATTTTGGAAAAGGGGAAGGCCAAACAACGATGTCCTGTCTCAAAGCACCTAAGATTTTTTACATCTAAAATAATCATTTCTGGTATGATGAATATTTTAACTATACATTCATTATCACTGAACTAGTATATATTTGTTTAGGGGCCAGCTGAGGGACGCCTCCGGGTGCGGGAATTTCTCGCTACATTGAAGACCTGTTGGTGACCCTCTGCTGTTGTTTTTTATTTGGTCGGGTTGTTGTCTCTTTGACACATTCCCCATTTCCATTCTCAATTTTAGGTATATGATGGATATTTAACTATACAGGTATATGATGGATATTTAACTATACAGGTATATGATGGATATTTAACTATACAGGTATATGCTGGATATTTAACTATACAGGTATATGCTGGATATTTAACTATACAGGTATATGATGTATATTTAACTATACAGGTATATGATATCGATTGTATTATAAATAAAGATTTATTTTATAAATGTACTATTTACTAAAAAAACTGTTCATGCAATTAAAAAAAATAGTGGTTAGGCCACACCAATTTGATTCCATGTTCGACGGACCCGCCCGCACCTATTTTTTCAAAACATATTTTTTTTTTTTTTTTATATTCCGCTTCCCGCATCCGGAAATGTTATCATGTCCATTTCCCGCACAGTTTTTTTGTAAATATTATAAAAAGATATCAACATTTGTTTTTAAAATCACAGTCTAACCTGTATATAACGATTTTAAACATAAAAGCACTCCACCACACTTTGTAAATATCTGTGAGAATATTTGTTTCAGCATGAAACCTATTTATTTAAAGCGGGAGTGCTCCGTTATAAATTTATAACAGTGGGAATACCTGTAAAGAAGAAAAAATTGGTTACTTTCCCCCTTACTTATATTCCCTATCAAAAAATGTTCGTTGTAAGAATAAAGTACAAAGAACTTCTGAAGCATTTGCCTTCAACTGCAATTATATTGTATGCTGGCGAAACAAAACTATCCATAGCCGCTGCATGTTTATGCACCTGTCCTGATTGATTGAGGGGCCTGTCGTTCAGCAGTTATCGTTTGTTGATGTTGTTCATTAGTATTTTCCCGTATGGATATACATGATATATAAATTAGATCGTTGGTTTTCCTGTTCGAATTGTGTACGCTTATAATTTTGGGGTCCTTTATAGCTTGCTGTTTGGGGTGTATAAAAAGCCCTGTGTAAAAGGCCGAACTTTGACATGTGTTTGTTATTATCAGGTTGAGAACAACCCTCCCTCAGACAAGGGGGTCATTTTACTGATGTAGAAAGAAAATAGAAATACCAAGGATTTGTATACTTTTTCTAAAAGAGGGGTCCACTTATTTTGAATATAATATTAAACTGTTAAAGTAAATGTGTTAATATGGTTAAAGTCCAGGAATATTACAAAATTCTTGGACATGTTTTGACCATTTAATACCAGATAGATATATAGTTCTTTGAGAAAATATGAGCCCTTTTGTACAAACAAATATATTATAACTTATATTGATCCCTCATAAAACATGTAAAAGGAATATTTATAACATTAAGGGGTTGTCCCCAAACTGAATATGACTTGGATGGAGAATTAATTGTCTCATTGTCAGTCATACATACATACATAGACCAGATTTAATTATTTCTTGGTGAACAAGGAAAATATACTTCAGAAATTAAAGAAATGTCAAAGTACAAGTGATAAATCAAGCTTTAATATTGTCAAAACCTACTTTTTTATGTTTAAAAAAAATATATAATCGCTCGCCTTTACTTTTCAAGCTTCGCCTCAAAAATTTGCAAATTAAATATTTTTTTATTAAAATTTTCAAATCGCTCGCTCGCCCGAAATTTTGGAGTCCAAAAATCCGTAGAACAAGAAATTAAATTGGTGTGGCCTTATTCTAGTTTTAATGGAATAAAAAAAATGATTGTTAGAATCTTATAAATTTTTGTAAAACAATGTGATAAAATATCAACAGAACATGTAATTTATGTCCTCTATTTGTTACTTTTAATAGTTGAAATGGCATCAGGAAAAACATGCAGTTGCATTAGACATGAAGAATATACAACAGAAAGTTCAACTGGTAACATCATTTAAACAAATGCTAAGAAAATTAGGAAGGCAGTAATAGACGCCCTCATTCAACGAGGAGACCTTTTTCAACATAGCAAATTCCTTTGCCAGGGCTGTGCCAATTTTGCCGAAAATATTTTTTTGCAACTGGATTTGACAAAAAAGTAAAAGATCTACATATCAGAAGAAGCAGTACAGTGTGTATTAGATTTGCTACAAACGAATGAATGTTCACTGGATCAACAACAAAGGTTAGCCAATGCCATTGGTAAATGCCAGAACAGACTTTTCTATGAGAACTCAAAGAATATTGGTGCAAAGTTCAAAAATGATGAATACCTAGAGTCTTTCAACGTGACGGGTGAGTCATGAATGTAGTTTACTTCTATATATATATATATAAACACTAGGTCTTATCAAAGCTTATAGAATGAAATAAGAAAAAAAACTGTTTTTATACTAAAGTTTCCAAAAATCAGAAATATAGTTTCTGTTCAAGAAATCAGCTTTATAATCAATATATAATAATTTGTATAAATTTGTCAATTACAGTTATCTCCCTTTTTTTGGAGGAGGAACGAAATTTAAAAAAAAAATATAATATATTTGATATTTGTTAAAATTTTCTAAATGTATGATTCAGCAGGTGAAATACGTCCTTTGAGGGGGCATATTTAAGATATGGTTTGCATTCTACTCTCAGAATTTTCAAAACTCATGACAAATGTAGAACAATTAATTTCTGCGTTTTATAAATGAATCGGATGAAAGAGGAGCATTATATATATAAATTTACATATCTAACATTGTTGGGTTGATGTTTAGACGAGTTGTATATACAGAATGTACACAGCCATGTATCACCATCACTGCTGGTGATCCGATGGATAAATCTGTTGTACAATTGTCACTCGTTCAGACGTAGATATATATATATATATATATATATATATGTATTAATTTGTCAACGAGGAGACCTTTTTCAACATAAGCCCAGGTGGTTGTGTGGTCTAGCGAGACGGCTATAGTGCAGGTGATTTGGTGTCACGATATCTCAGTAGCATGGGTTCGAATCCCGGCGAGGGAAGAACAAAAAGTTTGCGAAAGCAAATTTATAGATCTAACATTGTTGGGTTGATGTTTAGACGAGTTGTATATACATAATGTACACAGCCATGTATCACCATCGACGACATGGGTATCTTTCAAGTTGGATGACAAAAATGCATAACCTCCGATTTTTTTGAAAAAATTACCACGGACGGAAAAGATATCAATCTATTAGTTCAGTAATTTTCGTGTCTGCCCTTCCATTATGTGACTGAAGAAAAAATTCCAAAAAATAGGTAACAATTGTATCGAAAAGAGAAAATCGAGTGCATCTTTTTATGTTAGGGCGTGTTTGAGTTGAGTATTTTGTCTTGATATCGTTCAAAGTAAGAATATTTCATACATCGTCTCGCTTCAGATTCTATCATTTTTAAAATTAAAGCTACAGGTTGACTTTAAACACAAAAAAATAACAGTACTAAAAGATGAAATATATGGGTCAAGTGAAATTCCTATCTAATGAGTCACACAAACAGGGAAGGTGTGTTCGAATAGCTATTTTTTTACTGAAAGTACTTGACGACAGTCTTACAAGTTGGATGATGAAAATGCATATCTTCGAAAAATTCTAATTTTTTGTGTGTGATAACTAGGGTTTATAGTCTTCAACCACTAAAAAAAATCTAGTCTGCCCTTCCACGAAATATTTAATTAGATTTTTTTAAATGTTTATGATTTTTCGAAAATTCCACCGAACAACCGATCAGACAATAGTTTTAAGTTGAATCAATGCAGACAAGATCATAAAACTGATGCTCATTAGCTAGTTGATACATTTGTCTTTTAAAATATAACTGAAAAAAAAAAAAAAAAAAAAAAAAAAAAAAAAAAAAAAAAAAAAAAAAAAAAAAAAAAAAAAAAAAAAAAAAAAAAAAAAAAAAAAAAAAAAAAAAAAAAAAAAAAAAAAAAAAAAAAAAAAAAAAAAAAAAAAAAAAAAAAAAAAAAAAAAAAAAAAAAAAAAAAAAAAAAAAAAAAAAAAAAAAAAAAAAAAAAAAAAAAAAAAAAAAAAAAAAAAAAAAAAAAAAAAAAAAAAAAAAAAAAAAAAAAAAAAAAAAAAAAAAAAAAAAAAAAAAAAAAAAAAAAAAAAAAAAAAAAAAAAAAAAAAAAAAAAAAAAAAAAAAAAAAAAAAAAAAAAAAAAAAAAAAAAAAAAAAAAAAAAAAAAAAAAAAAAAAAAAAAAAAAAAAAAAAAAAAAAAAAAAAAAAAAAAAAAAAAAAAAAAAAAAAAAAAAAAAAAAAAAAAAAAAAAAAAAAAAAAAAAAAAAAAAAAAAAAAAAAAAAAAAAAAAAAAAAAAAAAAAAAAAAAAAAAAAAAAAAAAAAAAAAAAAAAAAAAAAAAAAAAAAAAAAAAAAAAAAAAAAAAAAAAAAAAAAAAAAAAAAAAAAAAAAAAAAAAAAAAAAAAAAAAAAAAAAAAAAAAAAAAAAAAAAAAAAAAAAAAAAAAAAAAAAAAAAAAAAAAAAAAAAAAAAAAAAAAAAAAAAAAAAAAAAAAAAAAAAAAAAAAAAAAAAAAAAAAAAAAAAAAAAAAAAAAAAAAAAAAAAAAAAAAAAAAAAAAAAAAAAAAAAAAAAAAAAAAAAAAAAAAAAAAAAAAAAAAAAAAAAAAAAAAAAAAAAAAAAAAAAAAAAAAAAAAAAAAAAAAAAAAAAAAAAAAAAAAAAAAAAAAAAAAAAAAAAAAAAAAAAAAAAAAAAAAAAAAAAAAAAAAAAAAAAAAAAAAAAAAAAAAAAAAAAAAAAAAAAAAAAAAAAAAAAAAAAAAAAAAAAAAAAAAAAAAAAAAAAAAAAAAAAAAAAAAAAAAAAAAAAAAAAAAAAAAAAAAAAAAAAAAAAAAAAAAAAAAAAAAAAAAAAAAAAAAAAAAAAAAAAAAAAAAAAAAAAAAAAAAAAAAAAAAAAAAAAAAAAAAAAAAAAAAAAAAAAAAAAAAAAAAAAAAAAAAAAAAAAAAAAAAAAAAAAAAAAAAAAAAAAAAAAAAAAAAAAAAAAAAAAAAAAAAAAAAAAAAAAAAAAAAAAAAAAAAAAAAAAAAAAAAAAAAAAAAAAAAAAAAAAAAAAAAAAAAAAAAAAAAAAAAAAAAAAAAAAAAAAAAAAAAAAAAAAAAAAAAAAAAAAAAAAAAAAAAAAAAAAAAAAAAAAAAAAAAAAAAAAAAAAAAAAAAAAAAAAAAAAAAAAAAAAAAAAAAAAAAAAAAAAAAAAAAAAAAAAAAAAAAAAAAAAAAAAAAAAAAAAAAAAAAAAAAAAAAAAAAAAAAAAAAAAAAAAAAAAAAAAAAAAAAAAAAAAAAAAAAAAAAAAAAAAAAAAAAAAAAAAAAAAAAAAAAAAAAAAAAAAAAAAAAAAAAAAAAAAAAAAAAAAAAAAAAAAAAAAAAAAAAAAAAAAAAAAAAAAAAAAAAAAAAAAAAAAAAAAAAAAAAAAAAAAAAAAAAAAAAAAAAAAAAAAAAAAAAAAAAAAAAAAAAAAAAAAAAAAAAAAAAAAAAAAAAAAAAAAAAAAAAAAAAAAAAAAAAAAAAAAAAAAAAAAAAAAAAAAAAAAAAAAAAAAAAAAAAAAAAAAAAAAAAAAAAAAAAAAAAAAAAAAAAAAAAAAAAAAAAAAAAAAAAAAAAAAAAAAAAAAAAAAAAAAAAAAAAAAAAAAAAAAAAAAAAAAAAAAAAAAAAAAAAAAAAAAAAAAAAAAAAAAAAAAAAAAAAAAAAAAAAAAAAAAAAAAAAAAAAAAAAAAAAAAAAAAAAAAAAAAAAAAAAAAAAAAAAAAAAAAAAAAAAAAAAAAAAAAAAAAAAAAAAAAAAAAAAAAAAAAAAACATGCAGTTGCATTAGACATGAAGAATATACAACAGAAAGTTCAACTGGTAACATCATTTAAACAAATGCTAAGAAAATTAGGAAGGCAGTAATAGACGCCTCATTCAACGAGGAGACCTTTTTCAACATAGCAAATTCCTTTGCCAGGGCTGTGCCAATTTTGCCGAAAATATTTTTTTGCAACTGGATTTGACAAAAAAGTAAAAGATCTACATATCAGAAGAAGCAGTACAGTGTGTATTAGATTTGCTACAAACGAATGAATGTTCACTGGATCAACAACAAAGGTTAGCCAATGCCATTGGTAAATGCCAGAACAGACTTTTCTATGAGAACTCAAAGAATATTGGTGCAAAGTTCAAAAATGATGAATACCTAGAGTCTTTCAACGTGACGGGTGAGTCATGAATGTAGTTTACTTCTATATATATATATATAAACACTAGGTCTTATCAAAGCTTATAGAATGAAATAAGAAAAAAAACTGTTTTTATACTAAAGTTTCCAAAAATCAGAAATATAGTTTCTGTTCAAGAAATCAGCTTTATAATCAATATATAATAATTTGTATAAATTTGTCAATTACAGTTATCTCCCTTTTTTTGGAGGAGGAACGAAATTTAAAAAAAAAATATAATATATTTGATATTTGTTAAAATTTTCTAAATGTATGATTCAGCAGGTGAAATACGTCCTTTGAGGGGGCATATTTAAGATATGGTTTGCATTCTACTCTCAGAATTTTCAAAACTCATGACAAATGTGGAACAATTAATTTCTGCGTTTTATAAATGAATCGGATGAAAGAGGAGCATTATATATATAAATTTACATATCTAACATTGTTGGGTTGATGTTTAGACGAGTTGTATATACAGAATGTACACAGCCATGTATCACCATCACTGCTGGTGATCCGATGGATAAATCTGTTGTACAATTGTCACTCGTTCAGACGTAGATATATATATATATATATATAATGTATTAATTTGTCAACGAGGAGACCTTTTTCAACATAAGCCCAGGTGGTTGTGTGGTCTAGCGAGACGGCTATAGTGCAGGTGATTTGGTGTCACGATATCTCAGTAGCATGGGTTCGAATCCCGCGAGGGAAGAACAAAAAGTTTGCGAAAGCAAATTTATAGATCTAACATTGTTGGGTTGATGTTTAGACGAGTTGTATATACATAATGTACACAGCCATGTATCACCATCGACGACATGGGTATCTTTCAAGTTGGATGACAAAAATGCATAACCTCCGATTTTTTTGAAAAAATTACCACGGACGGAAAAGATATCAATCTATTAGTTCAGTAATTTTCGTGTCTGCCCTTCCATTATGTGACTGAAGAAAAAATTCCAAAAAATAGGTAACAATTGTATCGAAAAGAGAAAATCGAGTGCATCTTTTTATGTTAGGGCGTGTTTGAGTTGAGTATTTTGTCTTGATATCGTTCAAAGTAAGAATATTTCATACATCGTCTCGCTTCAGATTCTATCATTTTTATAAATTAAAGCTACAGGTTGACTTTATAACACAAAAAAATAACAGTACTAAAAGATGAAATATATGGGTCAAGTGAAATTCCTATCTAATGAGTCACACAAACAGGGAAGGTGTGTTCGAATAGCTATTTTTTTTACTGAAAGTACTTGACGACAGTCTTACAAGTTGGATGATGAAAATGCATATCTTCGAAAAATTCTAATTTTTTGTGTGTGATAACTAGGGTTTATAGTCTTCAACCACTAAAAAAATCTAGTCTGCCCTTCCACGAAATATTTAATTAGATTTTTTTTAAATGTTTATGATTTTTCGAAAATTCCACCGAACAACCGATCAGACAATAGTTTTAAGTTGAATCAATGCAGACAAGATCATAAACTGATGCTCATTAGCTAGTTGATACATTTGTCTTTTAAAATATAACTGACATATAAGGATCGTATTGGTGCAATGTGGATAAATTTATCGGTTTCCAAGAGCAAAATGGTAGCGCGTCATCGCTACAATTGCTTCCATTTTTACGATTGTGAAAATGAACTGGCGTAATGGGGAGATAATTTTGACGAAGTAGGATCCTGACTGCTACCCGTTTGTACGAGGGTAGGACCGTGATCCTCGTGCAGAATCTTATTATAAATAATAGATACTTTTATAACTAGTTATTCGACGTTCTGCCTTTCAGAGTAGCATATTTCGTTATACATATCCCCCACCCCAGCCCACCCATTTGATAGATTTGAGTTAGACAGTTTAATGATGTGACAAGATAAATTGTAATAATAATGTATTTATTGTGTTTTGTAGATTGTTGTTGATTTTGATTTTTAGTTGGATGGAGTCCCGATACGGACTTTGTTGTATTGAGGAAACTGTGATTTTCTTGGATGAGTTATTAGATGCAGATCGACGTTTGAATGAATATTGAAATATGAATATATAAAATGTTTTTTTGATGATTGAAGAAAAAATAAAGTATGAAAGTGTGCTACTCATAAGGAGAGCTCATTCCTATAGTATGAAGAAAAAATAAAGTATGAAAGTGTGCTACTCACTAGGAGAGGTCATTCCTATAGTATGAAGAACAAATAAAGTATGAAAGTGTGCTACTCACAAGGAGAGTTCATTCCTATAGTTATACATTTGTTAAGTTTTATTGACTAAATAATTTATGTTCGGTTAAGCTTGGCGAATTAGAACATAATAGCAACAATCTGCATTCTTCATGAACAAATTGTAACATTTTATTTGACGAAATGCTCCATATTTCAAAACCTGAATATATAAAACTGTAATAACAGAGAGCCAAAGATAGAGCCCTGTGGTACACCAGTTTATATGAATTTATTATTAGTCATGACATTATTGACCTCAACTTAAACCAGTCTTGGAGCCTTTTGATCAGTGGTTGTTGTAGTTGAAAGGTGTTTCTGGGATGTTGTTTTTAGCTCCCCTGACTCATCACTTGGCGTCCGTCGTCTGTAAACTTTTACAAAAATCTTCTCCTCTGAAACTACTTGGCCAAATTTAACTAAACATAGCCAGAATCATTCTTAGGGTATCTTGTTTAAAAAATGTGTCCGATGACCTGGCCATCCAACCAAGATGGCCGCCATGGCTAAAAATAGAACACAGGGGTAAAATGTATATTTTGGATTATATCTTTGAAACCAAAGCAGTTAGAGCAAATCTGACATGAGGTAAAATTGTTGATCAGGTCAAGATCTATCTGCCCTGCAATTTTAAGACGAATCAGACAACCTATTGTTGGGTTGCTGCCCCTGAATTGGTTATTTTAAGGAAATTTTGCATTTTTGGCTATTATCTTGAATACTATTATAGATAGAGATAAACTGTAAACAGCAATAATGTTCAGAAAAGTAAGACCTACAAATAAGTCAAATGACCAAAATTGTCAGTCAACCCCTTAAGAAGTTATTGTCCTTTATAGTCAATTTTGTAACCATTTTTCGTCATTTTTTGTTACTTGTACAAAAATCTTCTTCTCTGAAACTACTTGGCCACAATTATCAGTGTGGTATATAGTTTTTAAAATGTGTCCGATGACCCCGCCTACCAAACAAAATGGCCGACATGGCTAAAATTAAAACATTTTGGTAAAATGCAGTTTTTGCTTTATATCTTTGAAAGAAGGACATTTAGGGCAAATCTTTCAAGATTTAAATGTCCATCAGAATAAGATCTATCCCCTCACAAATTTCAGATGAATCCGACAACCCGTTGTTGGGTTGCTGCCCTAAAATTGGAAAGTTTAAGGAAATTTTGCAGTTTTTGGTTATTATCTTGAATATTATTATAGATAGAGATAAACTGTAAACAGCAATAATGTTCAGCAAAGTAAGATCTACAAATAAGTCAGCATGATAAAAATTGTTAGAGGACCCCTTAAGAAGTTATTGTCCTTTATAGTCAATATTGAACAACTTTTTGTCATTTTTGAAACTTGTACAAAAATCTTCTTTTCTAAAACTATTGACCAAATTTAACCAAACTTGGCCACAATTATTACTAGGGTATCTATTTTAAAAAAGTGTCTAATGACCCCGCCTACCAACCAAGATGGCCGACATCAGTAAATACAGTAACAGGTGAGCAACACAGGCTCTTGAGAGCCTCTAGTTTTATATATCATACCGTTGGTTTTCCGGTTTGAATTGTTTGGCACAATTTATTTTGGGTCCTTAATAGATTTCTGTTCGTTGTGAGACAAGGATCCATGTTTATTTATAGAGGGTACAGTTTGTAACATAATAATATTCAAGTTTCAATAAAATTATGATTAACGAGATCAAGCCGTCTTTAAATTAAAAATTATAACTCCGTGTATCTCTCTAATATCTGGATGTGTTAACCATACATTTATTTAAACAGTACATTACAAAATAAATATTTAATCTCAAGGCTCAGATCACAAAAACCTTTAATACCATCAATATCATAGACCAAAACAAGAGTTGGTCAAAGGGTCGACGTATTAGTCCGGGGAAATATTTGGATAAGATAATGTAGGTCTCTCGAGGGCAATAATGGATAATGTGGATCCTTTGGATAGTACAGACACACTTGCTCATCTGGAAAATTTTTAAGGCATAGCATGCCCTAGATAAACAAAATTCTTATGCATTGTATGTTTTATATAAATTAAAACTTAACTGGATCTTTCATTGCACATTTTTTCGTCCCTTCAGAAGATGATTTATGGTCCACTGAAAATACTATCACTCGTTTCCTGTAACTCATGCTTCAGTACATGACTCTGTTCTAAGGAAAGTATTCATCTTTTCAAACATCGATATTAAAAAACTTAACAGCAAATTGATCCGTGACAACTTGTATTTAACATTCGAGTTTAACTACCTCTTGTCAAGATAAGGATCATTTGACATATTACGGATGAAGGGTATTAGTTATCTGAAATATATAATATTTGTTAATGATTTTCTTTTGTGATGGTGTACCCTCTTAGACTTGCTTACTATATATTAAAGGGGTACATTCAGTAAAAAATCTCCCATTGACTTTAATGCTAATCTATGTATGGAATTAAATTTATACCTGATTTACTTTTAGAAATTGGAAACTTTCATATAACATTCATGAAAGTACAAATGTAGCCCTATCTTTTGCACTAATAAAAACATAGGGTCATGCGGCATTTTTGGGCATCCACATGGCCTTGTAGTAACCAAAATTAGTACATTCAGCATTTATCTTTTATTTTTTTTCAACTCTAGTTTTGATCCATCTGCCAAAAAATATGTATTAAAAACATTATCTACCAATCAGAAGAGCATATGACTTCAGTGTTATAAATGGGCGGTCCCTGATGACGTATATTTATTTACTGAATTTACCCCTATAAGGGACTATTTTACTTCTTTTCCCACTTTTTTTGTAATAAACATGTAAGGTATCCAATTTTCAAGTTCCAGTTTCAATACAACATTCATAAATGCTGAGTTTGTAAAGATAGAGCAAAATTTATACTACAGCCCATACTGCGGCCAATGTATATTTGGTATATAAAGTTTCACATTGACTGTTTTTAAAAGAATGGTGTAAAATACTATGTTTAATAAATATGAATTGTTTTCTGTGTTTGCTTTGACCAGTATTGCAAGTACACCTAGAAACTAAAGACTTGGTGTACTCTTAGTTAAATTTTTCCTTATATGGAAGTTTTTGATTAAATACCCTGAAAAGAGCACAAACGGACTTTTTAAAGGCTTTTTTAAGCAGTTTGATACCAAATAAAACAACAATTATGTTTCATTATACTAAATCTGTGTTTTAATTACTTGTAAAGTTCACAAAATGTCATTGACAATCACTCTGCAGAAATTCCTGTTACCCCAACATCAGGATGGATTGTTCGCCAAAACTAGACAGCCAAAACTGAAGTAGAAAAAAGTGCCAAATATGAATAAATAAGTCTAAATATAACCAAACTTTGCATTTGGAAGATTAAAGTTACAATTAAGAATATTTAAAAGCAATTATTTAACAAAAAAATCCAATTACAAACATTTCAACACTAGTTTGCTAGATGAAGGACATGTAATCATGAAAAGTTGTCTAGTATAGTTTTTAAATAAAGAATCGTAATGCGTTATGTCAAAATAAATGAATATCTTCATGCGGTCAGATTATTTGGGTGTTAAAATACTAGAAAAGTGCTTATTTACCACGTGTTCTACAACTTAACATGGGGAATACAGCAAAAAAAAAATCACTATGTCAAAGGGAGGTAATCCATTTTTTTCATATGATTTTATATATAATATGAGGAGAAATATGTGCAAAATGTGATGTAAATGGGGAGGATATTTGTGCCTTTCATTGATATCATAACTCTAAAGTGTCATTTCTATTGTTTCTTTCAATCTGCACACAAAAACTGATTTTTAACATATACCCCATGCTTCCTCTCACAGTACACTCAGTGCATCCTGAATAGCCGCGGCTAAGATAGAAATGTGTGTAAAAAACAACTTCAAATGGTTCCAAAATCCTTCCATTACATTAAAATTTACAGGAAATGAGTTTGTGGATTATTGTTTGGCCTTGGACAAGTACAGTGAAAGAGTGCATATTTTCCTATAGGGGTAAATTCAGTAAAAAATCTCTCATTGACTTTAATGCTAATCTATGTATGGAATTAAATTTATACCTGATTTACCTTTAGAAATTGGAAACTTTCATATAACATTCATGAAAGTACAAATGTAGCCCTATCTTTTGCACTAATAAAAACATAGGGTCATGCGGCATTTTTGGGCATCCACATGGCCTTGTTTACAAACAATGAAGATTCGCACTAAATTCCTATACTGACCACCATTACTTTTCAACCCTGTAGTAAAAAAAAATAGTACATTCAGTATTTATCTTTTATTTTTTTTCAACTCTAGTTTTGATCCATCTGCCAAAAAATATTTATTAAAACATTATCTACCAATCAGAAGAGCATATGACTTCAGTGTTATACAGAAAACTCTCCCCTAAATGGGCGGTCCCTGATGACGTATATTTATTTACTGAATTTACCCCTAAATACAAACAAACTATTCGTTATATGCCGTTCTAAGATTTGGAGAGACAATGTAAAACAAACTGCTTTTGGTTTATAAATATCAGAATTACAAGAGTCGCCGCTTTAAGAAAATTGGCCTTACTCATATGAATTGATAGTACATATCAAATACAAGTTATTTGTAGTATATTTATGTTCTTGTAATACATAAAAACGCGAAAATATTGAAATTATTAGAAAACAAAAATAGAACAGATTTTGGAAAAGGGGAAGGCCAAACAACGATGTCCTGTCTCAAAGCACCTAAGATTTTTTACATCTAAAATAATCATTTCTGGTATGATGAATATTTTAACTATACAGGTATATGATGGATATTTAACTATACAGGTATATGATGGATATTTAACTATACAGGTATATGATGGATATTTAACTATACAGGTATATGCTGGATATTTAACTATACAGGTATATGCTGGATATTTAACTATACAGGTATATGATGTATATTTAACTATACAGGTATATGATATCGTTTGTATTATAAATAAAGATTTATTTTATAAATGTACTATTTACTAAAAAAACTGTTCATGCAATTAAAAAAAATAGTGGTTAGGCCACACCAATTTGATTCCTTGTTCGACGGACCCGCCCGCACCTATTTTTTCAAAACATTTTTTTTTTTTTATATATTCCCGCTTCCCGCATCCGGAAATGTTATCATGTCCATTTCCCGCACAGTTTTTTTGTAAATATTATAAAAAGATATCAACATTTGTTTTTAAAATCACAGTCTAACCTGTATATAACGATTTTAAACATAAAAGCACTCCACCACACTTTGTAAATATCTGTGAGAATATTTGTTTCAGCATGAAACCTATTTATTTAAAGCGGGAGTGCTCCGTTATAAATTTATAACAGTGGGAATACCTGTAAAGAAGAAAAAATTGGTTACTTTCCCCCTTACTTATATTCCCTATCAAAAAATGTTCGTTGTAAGAATAAAGTACAAAGAACTTCTGAAGCATTTGCCTTCAACTGCAATTATATTGTATGCTGGCGAAACAAAACTATCCATAGCCGCTGCATGTTTATGCACCTGTCCTGATTGATTGAGGGGCCTGTCGTTCAGCAGTTATCGTTTGTTGATGTTGTTCATTAGTATTTTCCCGTATGGATATACATGATATATAAATTAGATCGTTGGTTTTCCTGTTCGAATTGTGTACGCTTATAATTTTGGGGTCCTTTATGCTTGCTGTTTGGGGTGTATAAAAAGCCCTGTGTAAAAGGCCGAACTTTGACATGTGTTTGTTATTATCAGGTTGAGAACAACCCTCCCTCAGACAAGGGGGTCATTTTACTGATGTAGAAAGAAAATAGAAATACCAAGGATTTGTATACTTTTTCTAAAAGAGGGGTCCACTTATTTTGAATATAATATTAAACTGTTAAAGTAAATGTGTTAATATGGTTAAAGTCCAGGAATATTACAAAATTCTTGGACATGTTTTGACCATTTAATACCAGATAGATATATAGTTCTTTGAGAAAATATGAGCCCTTTTGTACAAACAAATATATTATAACTTATATTGATCCCTCATAAAACATGTAAAAGGAATATTTATAACATTAAGGGGTTGTCCTCAAACTGAATATGACTTGGATGGAGAATTGTCTCATTGTCAGTCATACATACATACATAGACCAGATTTAATTATTTCTTGGTGAACAAGGAAAATATACTTCAGAAATTAAAGAAATGTCAAAGTACAAGTGATAAATCAAGCTTTAATATTGTCAAAACCTACTTTTTTATGTTTACAAAAAAAATATAATCGCTCGCCTTTACTTTTCAAGCTTCGCCTCAAAAATTTGCAAATTAAATATTTTTTTATTAAAATTTTCAAATCGCTCGCTCGCCCGAAATTTTGGAGTCCAAAAATCCGTAGAACAAGAAATTAAATTGGTGTGGCCTTATTCTAGTTTTAATGGAATAAAAAAAATGATTGTTAGAATCTTATAAATTTTTGTAAAACAATGTGATAAAATATCAACAGAACATGTAATTTATGTCCTCTATTTGTTACTTTTAATAGTTGAAATGGCATCAGGAAAAACATGCAGTTGCATTAGACATGAAGAATATACAACAGAAAGTTTAACTGGTAACATCATTTAAACAAATGCTAAGAAAATTAGGAAGGCAGTAATAGACGCCCTCATTCAACGAGGAGACCTTTTTCAACATAGCAAATTCCTTTGCCAGGGCTGTGCCAATTTTGCCGAAAATATTTTTTTGCAACTGGATTTGACAAAAAAGTAAAAGATCTACATATCAGAAGAAGCAGTACAGTGTGTATTAGATTTGCTACAAACGAATGAATGTTCACTGGATCAACAACAAAGGTTAGCCAATGCCATTGGTAAATGCCAGAACAGACTTTTCTATGAGAACTCAAAGAATATTGGTGCAAAGTTCAAAAATGATGAATACCTAGAGTCTTTCAACGTGACGGGTGAGTCATGAATGTAGTTTACTTCTATATATATATATATAAACACTAGGTCTTATCAAAGCTTATAGAATGAAATAAGAAAAAAAACTGTTTTTATACTAAAGTTTCCAAAAATCAGAAATATAGTTTCTGTTCAAGAAATCAGCTTTAATCAATATATAATAATTTGTATAAATTTGTCAATTACAGTTATCTCCCTTTTTTTGGAGGAGGAACGAAATTTAAAAAAAAAATATAATATATTTGATATTTGTTAAAATTTTCTAAATGTATGATTCAGCAGGTGAAATACGTCCTTTGAGGGGGCATATTTAAGATATGGTTTGCATTCTACTCTCAGAATTTTCAAAACTCATGACAAATGTAGAACAATTAATTTCTGCGTTTTATAAATGAATCGGATGAAAGAGGAGCATTATATATATAAATTTACATATCTAACATTGTTGGGTTGATGTTTAGACGAGTTGTATATACAGAATGTACACAGCCATGTATCACCATCACTGCTGGTGATCCGATGGATAAATCTGTTGTACAATTGTCACTCGTTCAGACGTAGATATATATATATATATATATATATATGTATTAATTTGTCAACGAGGAGACCTTTTTCAACATAAGCCCAGGTGGTTGTGTGGTCTAGCGAGACGGCTATAGTGCAGGTGATTTGGTGTCACGATATCTCAGTAGCATGGGTTCGAATCCCGGCGAGGGAAGAACAAAAAGTTTGCGAAAGCAAATTTTATAGATCTAACATTGTTGGGTTGATGTTTAGACGAGTTGTATATACATAATGTACACAGCCATGTATCACCATCATTGCTGGTGATCCGATGGATAAATCTGTTGTAGAGTTGTCACTGACTCAGACGTACTTATAAATATAATTATTTTCTGTGACTGTATCTTGCATTAGTTTGTAGGATCCTTTACTATAGATAATTGAGCTGATCTGTAACAATAACATCTCCATGCCTTATATACACATGGAAAAAAGTATTGCAACACCTTGATTTTTTAAAACTTGAAAAATCAGCCTCTTTTTTTGGATGAAATATAATAAAATATGTGTATAATATTATTGAAACATAGTTTATGATAACATTGGCATTGAAACGAACAAAAAATGTTTGAAAAAAAAATGATTTATATAACCACAATTTTAATACCAAAATGGAGTGTTTTTTGTACAAAAAAATGCATTTTACAACTTTTACTGTAGTCGAACATTACAATGTCAGACATTTCAAAATTAATCCTTAGATGACTGTTCACATCATGGTTGATGGTTATACGCCAAAGAATTAGTACTTTGTGCGCAGCCTCTATCCAAACGGATAACCGCATCTAGACGTCTTCTGATTCCTGCCATAAATCGACTAATTTGTTGCTAAGGTAGCAGCAACCATTTCTGATGACGGGCATTGTTTATTTCATGATGGGTTTGAACTGGGGTGTCCTTTCGCGCACTTTCCGCCCAATAGTGTCCCAAATATGCTCGATATGGTTGAAATCCGGGCTACGATCGTGCCAAGGAAGATGAACCGAATTCCATTTGAACATTGGATCTTCCTCCACGATGCTAATTTCCAACTTTGGCGAACTCTGCACAACATTGGATACGGAAAACTGTGTGTCTGTTCGTTAGCAAAGGTCTCCGAAATGGTCTTATCGCACGATAACCAGTAGCGATGAGTCGATCTCGAACAGTTCTTGTTAAAAGGCTCCTGTATGGCCACCACTCTCTTTTTAGGATTGTCTTGTATGCAATGGGTTTCCTTCTGACCAACCTTCATTATGCTTGATTTTTCTTAGCAAATGGTATAGGGGGTCTTCATTATCTCGGAATGTCTTTTACAGCATTTATTGCCTGATTTATTCTCAAAACGACTTATAGAGAAATGATGATGACCAACAAAACGTGCAGTTTTTACAGCGACATCCCTGCTTCCCTTATGCTGATAATCTGCCATCTTGCTGCAGTTAAGAGTTGTCCAGGACCCATTATAAGATGTCAATTACATAACTTTAAAAATTTGGTTATTTAAAGGGTTGAAAACAATGAGGATAAAAACAACTGTTTTGCTGTTTACGGGTAGAGTAGCTGCATGTGCAGATAAAAAATTATCGAGTCGATATTTTTTTATTAAACTCAGGTGATGCTTAAATAATGTTTAACTGGTTCTATTTTACCAAATTATATCCCAAAAAAATGAAAAGTGTTTTTTTAATTTCAATTTCAATTTGGTGTTGCAATACTTTTTTCCATGTGTATATATCATGTACTGTAGAACGACGCTAGATTTACACTGACGAGGAAAGGTAACACACGGCCACCGAAAGCTTTATATTTGTGAAGCCCAGGTGGTCGTGTGGTCTAGCGGGACGGCTACAGTGCAGGCGATTTGGTGTCACGATATCTCAGTAGCATGGATTCGAATCCAGGCGAGGGAAGAACAGCAAATTTACAGATCTAACATTGTTGGGTTGATGTTTAGGCGAGATCTGTAAATTTGCTTTCGCAAAGTTTTTGTTCTTCCCTCGCCGGGATTCGAACCCATGCTACTGAGATATCATGACACCAAATCGCCTACACTGTAGCCGTCCGCTAGACCAAAAGACCACATGGGCTCCATAAAAATGAAGCTTTCGGTGGCCGGGTGTTACCTTTCCACGTCAGTTTTAATCTAGCGTCGTACTACATTACATGATATATAAGGCATGGAGATGTTATTTTTACAGATCAGCTAAATAGCAGACTCAGCTTATATATATATACCAATATACCAATAATTTGGAAAATTATTATTGTCATCAAAGCCCGTATTTTGTAAAGGTCTATTTTTTCAGATTATGTATCCAGCCGAAATTATGTTATTAAAGCTTTCACGACGGTATAATCGACGACATCCCATCGAAAAAAACTCGGCTGTGGAAACCTCACGGCGTATAGACTATAGACTATATATAACATGTGAAACTCAATGTTTATATCACCACTGAGCTTTATGCAGTCTTCTAACATACTACATTACTGGAAGCAATGCTGCAGTAGTCTTGAATTCAGTTGCCACCCATCTGGAAGTTATACTACAGTGAATAACTGGATCAAAGGCACTACAGTATTCAAATGACGTGGATGTTGTTACTTTCTTTGAAATCAACCAGGTATGTATTCTATTAATAAGCACAAACATAAGTCGTACTGTATCCTGTATCCTGCCTTTGTTTTCTGGGGGATAATTGTCTCAATGCAATTATGATAGATCTTTTATTTATATACTTACAGTTCTGTTAGATACATGCATATACTAATACAAGGGAAAACACATTACACGTTCGATAAACTTCAAAAGTTTCCATTAGTTTTTATTTTCAATATCTATATAGTTTCTTGTGTATGATTTGGAGTTTAGTATGACGTCCATTATCACTGAACTAGTATACATATTTATTTAGGTGCCAGCTGAAGGACACCTGCGGGTGCGGGAGTTTCTCGCTACATTGAAGACCCATTGGTAGCCGTCCGCTGTTGTCTGCTCTATGGTCTGGTTGTTGTCTCTTTGACACAGTCCCCACTTCTATTCTTAATTATATATATTTCAAAACAGAGTAATAAAAAACCTAATTCATGTGTTACCCAACCCAAACAGTATGTTGCAATTTGGTTAAAAAATGACGAAGCATCCAAAGATAAAGCTGTGTCTGATATTGTTACGTTGTTCCAACAAGATATTGCTTTATGCAAATTTAGGTAACTATAAATTACTTTTTTTAAATTCTTTAATATAGCTATCAAGGTACCAGGATTACAATTTAATACGCCAGAGGCGCGTTTCGTCTTCATAAGACTCATCCGTGACGCTCATATCAAAACAGTTGAAAAGCCAAACAAGTACAAAGTTGAGCATTGAGGACCCAAAATTCCAAAAAGTTGTGTCAAATACGGCTAAGGTAATCTGCTCCTGAGATATTTAAAATTGATACGATTTCGAAATTTAGTATTTAGCATGTAGGGGCATTTTAGAATCTACTGTATGTGTTTTCTCGTTGTTGAGGGTGATATACTTGCCTAGAATTGCAAATAGCCACTTAATTTTAACGTTGCAAGATAATTTTTCCAATTGCAATCCAACATCTTCTATTCGTATATAATATTGATACCATAATATATACACCTTTTTTTTTTTTTAAAGTAGAAATCATATAATGGATGTGATCATATTCTTTTTGTTTCAGAAACCAGTTTATAGACGAGCACCTTAAAGTTGTCTTTTGATCTATTAACAGCTCATGAAGATAGGAATGTTGGGGAAAGTTTAGGTGCTGCATCTATGGACCCAAACGATAGGTATATATGAAGTTTCTAATAACTATAAAAATATTTGAGTTTTCAAACTGTTAACAGATGCTTTGTAAAAGTTGGGTCTTTATTAATATAACAATAAAAATTTCTCTTTATACAAACTGGAATATATGACATTGTATTTTTAAGATACAACTTTGTAAGAAGTGGACATCCTGCTGACAAAATTAAAGTAGTGATGGGAGACCCTTGTTTTGAGAACCCTTGTTCCTTCCAGCTGTAGAAAAGTTATTTATATAATATTATGTTAGATTAACTACTTCTTTCAATCTTACACTACTATTCATAATTGCCATTGCTAGTACTGTATAGCATCATAATAAAATCAATTAATTCATATAATTTATGAGTTTGACTGTCCCTTTGGTATCTTTCGTCCCTCTTTTAAGAATAATATGTGGTATATGTTTTTTGGACTCATTGTTGAAGGCCGTATGGTGACCTACATTTGTTAATTTCTGTGCTATTGGGTATCTTGTGAAGAGTTCTCTCATTGGGAATCGTACCACATCTACTTTATTTATATGTAAGATATATACGATTTCTACATTATTAAGAAGATGGGCCAAAATGTTGAATACTAGCATGATGATATAAAGAGATTGGTTCGTGTACCATTGTCTTTTTATTGATTGATTGATTGTTGGTTGCTTAACGTCCAGTGGCAAATATTTCTTGCATGTTAAGGTCTTTTTATTATGTTTACTTTGTACTTTAGGTATTTGATCACATAGAGGTTTTAACAAAGTCCAAAAGAAAATGGACAGTGCTGGGATGCAATGCACTTCCATATACAATTGGCAACAAGGTCATTGACAATCATATGGTTTGCCCTGAGTGTTATATGGAATTTGAGGATACAACGGACTTCGAAGAACACAGATATTATAGAGGGCATTGCGAGAATAAACCGCTTGAAAAATGCAGAAAATACAACAATATCCTATTACTTCCAGGTACGTGTACGCAAGTGTCTCATTTTATTTTTATATATAAAATTGAAGTAGCGCTTTGCCTTTGCGCAAATTGCCTTTTCATTTTTGTTTTATTTTTAATGCTGCAAATGCATATATCACCCGATCTAAGTTATGACATCTATTGAAGCAACAATAATGTTTAATGCAACATTATTTAGAATAATATTGAAAAAGCAGATAAATTTATAACGATATTATAAAATTCAGAACAAGCCCATTAAATAAATATATATGTTTGCATGTTGACTATATAGTATATGTTGTTTGTTACAGGACAAGGGCACTATATGAAATAAACGTGGTTATTAACGCTTTGTTCAAGCTTTATGAGACGTTGGACTTATTAATTTAGCTAAGATATTAGGATTCTCCTCCATAAAAGCTCTCCATGCCTGTCAAGCTGCTTCCAGTATGTATTTTCAATATTCGGTTAACATTTGAACTAGCTTAAATTAAACTGTTTGATAATGTATATTACACTTTTTTAAAGTTTGTAGCCTGATTTTTCGTTTTCTGGATTAATCGAATTAAAAAAAAATAAAGCTTAAAAGCTGAGTTTTTAATACTAGTAGTTAATTTGTTTTGGTTCGTCATTTCAAGGTTTGTTGTTTGCCCATTTCAAATTGGGATGTTAGAAGAAACCTAATATTATTTATTATTTTACAGAGCACCACAAAAGTTGGCAGATACTACATATTTTTATGTTTGCCATGGCTCAGGAGCTGCTGAAGAATTATTGTACCGAGCAGAGAAATAAGAATGAACCAGTGTCTGCTGTAGGATACGGCCAGTGGTTGTCGGGTGTCCAAAATCCTAACTATGCTCTAATGTCCGAAATAGTATTTACCTACTGTTTAGCACTCCATGTATTCAGAGTAGGGGTCAGGCTAAATAATACGGCTGCTATTCAAACTGCAAAAGTAAAATTTTCGCCCCTTTTTTTTGGCCTCAACATGTCTTTTTACATGGAGACATTCGTAAGAGATTTATTTGTCAGAGTACAATGTCCGCCGGAAGTTCTTGCGTTCATTGAGGATAACGAATCTTACAGTGTAAGTGGGAATTAGTCTGAGGGAGAAAGAGTGATTTCATTCTTGAGAATTATAACCGGAAAATCAAACGACTCATTCCCGCTGGATTACCCGACTACAAGTGGTTACAAGTTAGCAAGAATGTCGACAGATTAGATAAGGTAATTACAGAGAACAAAACTTGACATATAAAGTTTATTCAGCCGAAGCAATATGCTTCGGACAGAAATATTTAAGTGCTTTGGTTTTGGCCGCTATACCCATACACCGAGCATGGACCCAGTAGTTACATGTTTTCTTACAGCTACATCCAACCCAAATAACCCGCTGGTTTAATTGTTCCTCATTACACACTTTACAATCATTTTTGATTGTTGTGATTTGTTTCACAAAGCCCTCAGTTGTTTGACATTCTGCCTCCTTTGTAATTGGTTTTATTATTCTTGTAAGGTCATCAATGATTCCCTGTGTGGTTGGAAAAGAAGTATTGCTGGTACCACCGTCAGTTTCCTCTCCTATGTCAAAGTCTGCAAGTTCTGATTGAAGAGCTGGGAGGGCGGGAATAGTTGGAACTTCAGAAGTTTCCTTATATCGACAAAATAATAAATATAACAAAAATAAAACAAACAGAAAAAAAAAGAATAAATGCCAAAACAATAAAACAAAATAACAATAGATACCTCCTTACTTTCTCTCTGTCGTTACAAAATAATAAAAAATACAAAATAAAAGAAACTGAATTAAAAATTTAAAAAAAATATTGAAGCATATTGATATGTCTGTCCACATTTGCATGTTGTTGGGTTTTTTTCCATTTGAAACATATCTTAAATGGTTTTGTTTGTGTTTTTTTATTTTTATCTGATAGTAACTCATGAATATACAATACATTTCAGTTATTTGTCGTTTGTTTTGAGGCCATTCAAATCAAATATTGAAACCTTATTAATGGCTGAAATGAAGGACAGCCATACAAATGTATTCGGTTTGGACTTATGCATTGATCTTGAATGTTTAATTTTAACACATCGACAAGTTCATTCTTAAAAATTACCATCTGTGGTGAATAAACCTTCATTTTGGATATATAAGTATATTTCGATCCACACTCAGCCTTTATTGTGATATTTATACTGGCATGAGTCATGAGTTCTAATTCTTTAAGCTAAATGATATTAGTTTAATTGAGTTACGCAAACTAATAATTTTATATAGTAAAACACAATTAAAAATTATTCTATAATGAAACTGCTAAAACACATGAAGGGTATTGATACCTTGGTTCGATACAAACAAATATGGTCTGATCCAATTTATCTCAATTTCAATTGCTTGTTTTCAAGGTTTATTGTTTGCTGTCAAATTTGCTTGGACTGGGCTCCGAAGACGAGGATTAAATGTACGCCTATAACATCTGTAAAGAAATTTCAAACTTTAGAACCATGATAATTCAAAATTCCTTAAACATCAAACCCTGAAGTCAATTAGCGGAAAAGTGTTGGACAAAGACTTTATTAACATATCAAAAAAGCAAGAGAATACCGACGGAAACATTTCATATGGCTCAAAGACAAGCCGCTAGGCAGTAAACAAAAATATGAGCCTTTATTTGTATTGCCAACTGATAGTGAAATTTACGAAGACATAACTTACAAAACGAAAACGGAAATTGGTAAACTTGTGGAGAAAAAAACTTGCACGCAGCGCATGGTGACCACACTAGATGATAAATGAATTAATATCAAGCGAAAGACAAAACCAGAAATGTTGAAAATTTTAAAGGAGATACAAGATGATGATGGATAGTTTAACTTATGATTATTTTTTTAGGTTCTTATAATCAGATATTATTTCATTATAATCATTCGCACCTTTTGTTTTCAGAACATTTTTGAAGTGTACACTTTGATGCTGACGTTTTTGCTTTTAACTATACAAAATAAAACAGTATATGTACCTCACTCTGCATGAACTGTAGCATTAAAGCCTCCAAACCTACGAAAACAAGCACATTATTTGATTTCTGATTCCTGTTTAGTAAGAGACAATATCAATGGGCAACACATTCTCTGTGATAGATGTGGTCAGAAGTGTTTGGATTCTCTGTGACAGATGTGGTCAGATGTGTTTGAATCCATCAGTTTACGCTATTGCTTCATGTGAATAACTCGACGAAACACGTGATAACTTTCAGTGTTAAATTAAAAATATCGATCCAATAATGTTCAGTATTTTCCTAGCAAACATGTCTAAAGAAGAACTTTTCTATTACTTACTATCCTACATGTACGACTCGGAAAATTTCCCACTAGAAACGGACCAATTATAGACATTCCAAGCCATATGCGTTCAAGTTATATATATATATATATGGATCTTTACAAGAGATTATAATAACTGTAATATCCGTTACTGACACTCACTCATTTCAACTGAACATGACATTTTGATAATACTTGTCTATTTTGTTCAATTTTTTAATTATGTGTTTATTATGTTCAACTATTTACATTAAATTTTAATTCGTAAACTTAAACGAGCATAAAATATTTATCAAATAACCACAAACTCTTACAATGACAAGCGCACATTTTATAATAAATATGAGAATAGTATTGTGGAAAGTTCATATAAATACACAGGTATTCAGCCGCTTGTACTGGTTTCCCCATACTTTTGGTCTACAAATCTGAAGATAAATGATATAATTAATAATATAATTTATTTGGCAAAATGCTTATTATGCTACTGTATACTTTGACAGCAATGGCTCGAATGACTTTAAACCACCTGAATTTACTCGTGCATGAACTCAATATCCCAATCGAACCGACCTTACTATAAATAACCAAACACGTGTCAACTATAAACAGACAACATTTTACATGTTCGATTTTGTACAACTGTGATAAATACATTTCTCCTTCTGAAGGCAATAAAGAACAAATATTTTGTTGTCAACAAGGTATCGTCCCGTTGCTAAAAAATTCAAGGAAAGTAATACAGATCGATAAATATTCAGTACCTACTTCATAAGATAGTCTTAAGGCAGCAACCATTTGATTTTCTGGGGGGGGGGGGGGGGGCTATGTATATATAAAAGTTTTAATAACAGGGAGCCAAAGATAGAGCCTTGTTGTACATCAGTTTATATGTATTTATTATCAGGCATGACATTAATGACCTCAACTTTAACTAGTCTTTGAGCCTGTTGGTCAGTGGTTGTCGTTAGTTGTTGTGGTTCAAAGGTGTTTCTCGTTTTTATATATACAGTCTGCCAAAAGTTAAGCACCACCTATTTTTATTGCATCGAAATATTTTCCAATTTAAAAAATCAGTTACTCCTCGAAAAAAGAAAAAACCTCATGTAGCAATTTTGCTTTCATATACAATAAACAAACCACAAATAGAATTTTGGTAACTTATGAAGGTTCTATGAATTTATGTTTTGCGTTCATAGAAATAGTGTAAATTACACAAATCAGAAACGGAATTTAAGTTTCACTGTGATTTTACTTTTTTACAACAATTAATAACCCACTATCATTTAAATTTTCTACAAATCATCTTTGATATGTTCGGCAAATTTAATGTCAATATTTGATTCAATAGCATGTGTAACAAATTCTCTTCCGGAACAGTTCAGACGTATTTGACGGTTGCCACATGCGAAGCAGGATCTGCTTACCCTTCCGGAGCACCTAATATCACCCCTAGTTTTTGGTGGGGTTTGTGTTGTTTGTTCTTTGGTTTTCTATGTTGTGTCGTGTGTGCTATTGTTTTTCTGTTTGTCTTTTTTCATTTTTGGCCATGGCGTTGTCAGTTTGTTTTCGATTTGTGAGTTTGACTGTCCCTTTGGTGTCTTTTGTCCCTCTTCAATAACACGACGTCTCATAATAGGTACAAACCTTCAAAACTTTAGTTGAGGAAATCTGTTTCATTCACTAACAATTGGCACTTTTAAATCGACATGATTTTGTTGAGGTGGATCTCTGCGATTGAGATTTTAGCCAATGGAATCCTAGACAGGGTTTATGTATGGAGACATGGAAGGCCAGACGATAGTTTTTGCTCTTTGGACTTGGTTACAATCCTTGCCCTGCGTTGTCGTCCATGTACAAGGGTCTTAGTTATGTTGACGCAGGTGGGAGATTATCAAAATAAGGGACTACAATGTTTTTAGGCACCAAATCTCTATGTCTGTCCGTATATGCTACCCTGCAGAATATGCATATAGTTATCAAAGGTACCAGGATTATAATTTAGTACGCCAGACGCACGTTTCGTCTACATAAGACTCATCAGTGACGCTCATATCAAAATATTCATAAAGCCAAACAAGTACAAAATTGAAGAGCATTGAGGATCCAAAATTCCAAAAAGTTGTGCCAAATACGGCTAAGGTAATCTATGCCTGGGATAAAAAAAAATCCTTAGTCCTCGAAACAGGAAATTTATAAAAATGACCACATTATTGATATTATATACCAGCTTACAACGGTATAAGAAGCAAGCCCGTACTGTAACACCACCAGCACCGAATGTAGTCAATGGGAAAATGTTATTTTAGTCATAAGCCGTTTTATTTCCCTGCAAAATTCGTATTATGGCGTCTACTGCTCGTAAAAGAAACCGCCTCTCATCTGACCAATGATTGTTTTGCCAGCTTCTCGTGTTTAAGCATATATAGTCATTATCCCATTGAAATCCGACTGCACCGTGCCTACCTGTTTGGGCAGGTCTCTTAACAAGACGATTTGCTCTTCATCACCTCTATGAAGTCGACAGACCAATCTTCAAACACAAACACGACCACCTGGAGAAACAGTGTATTTGTAAACGCGCAGATGCCCTTTAATAAAAAGTTGCTTGACTGCTTTATCGGAGTTCAATCTTTTTGGT